>BSBM01000067.1:9865000-10465000 GCA_027924585.1 Larix kaempferi
CCCCTCCTAGCCCCTTACCCCTAATTAACCCCCCTCCTATCCCCTTACCCGTAACTAACCACCCCCCATCTCTAATCCCTAAGCCCCTAAAACCAAATCCCTATTTAACCCCCTAACCCATAGAAACTATTGAATAACGTTTTGATGATTACAATAATGCTAGCGCGTTTTTGCATGAAGAAACGCTCTCTCATTTTGTGCAAGTAGGCGTTATTTAGTCATGCACCAAACATATTAAATGCCTGCGATTATTTTTAATATTCTAGAAACGCGAGCGCATTTTGTTTGTCCATAACGCTAGCGTGTTATGTCTGTACATAACGTGAGCGCATTTTGTCTGTGCAAAAATTCGGCAAAATGCTTTTATACACAAAATCCCACGTTTTCTCTTCCCATCTCCCATACAGTAGGATACTTCACAATCATGGTTCAAGGAAATTGAGGAAGCTCAGGACCCTCTATGTTCACAATCAACAAGCTTGAAGAGGATTCTATAGGTAGCATTTGGAATTGAGGATTCCACATTCACAATTAGCAAGCTTTAAGAGGATTCTACATTCACAATTTCAAGCTTCAAGGGGATTCTACATTCATAATGTCAATCAAGCTTGAAGAATCTATATGAACACAATTGAAGAAGAATCTACAATTCACTATTGAGCAATCTTGCAGAATCTATATTCACAAATGAAGAATTTTCTATATTCACAAGTGAGGTAGAAACTTTACTTTCACTATTGTACATTCTCTAGTTCCAACACCCTTACCTCCATTAGCAACTTCACACCGAAGAACTCCGAAATGTATACAGGTTGATGAAACTCTCATTAGTTCACTTGAAGGTATGTTGTCTAAACGTCCTATTGCTTATCAAACTCGACAAATACTTGATAAAAAATTTTATTCTAAATGTGATGGGGACAAGTGCAAACTATTGTGATGGTTGTTGTTAGAAGAATGTTAAAGATAAAGATGACCAAAAAGTTAGAACCAAGTTCTCATATTGTTAAAAGTTTAGTAGATGCATTTAGTACAATTGGAAAGAAATCTCGCTCAAAGGATCACAATGCGGCTCGTCGTGTGTTGTCTCAATCAATCGTGATAAAAAACACTAGCGCACTTCGTTTTCTTAAACCCACATCCAAAATTATTAATTTCAATGTGAAGACACTTCGTAGGTATTGTGTTAGAAGAGAACAACTTGAAACTGGTCAAACAGAGGTTTGGGCCTTCATTGGCAGGTTGCCATGCTCTGATATGAAGCTCATTGATGCGGTAAAGGGATTAGTGCAAGCATTTTGGCATGACAACACTAGACCTTCTTCCAACCAAAAAGATGTATTAAAATTGAGAAGGGGTTCAAAGGATCATGAAGCACACATTAAATATTTTCTTGATATGACACAAACAAAATTATATGAGATATTTAGGAATGAACATAACGAACTTGAATTAGGCCAAAGATCCTTTGAAAAATGCAAACCATGTTATGTTAAAATAAACACAATTCATAACACATGTTGTTGTCGATACCACATTGAGTATTGTTACTATTATGACACATATACATATATTTTTCGTGTATTGCATAACACTCTTGTGCAGGAATGCTCAGCTACATTACCATTGATGCCATCTAGAGACTTTATTCATAGCATTTTGTGTAGCAGGCCAAACGATTGCACATTTTATAAAACAACTTGCATAAATGGGACATGCCCAGGGTGTGGTGGATTCGCATTATTGGAAAAATGCATACATGTAGCCGATGAGCATGAACTTGGGAGGCAGGAGGTGAACTTGTAGTCATTCAAATATGTCACGTATGATATTGATGGAGGGAACGAAAGAAAAAAAATACAATTGGTCACTTCTTAGGTTGGTAATGAGCTATTGGATACTATTTTTTCTTCATATTGCAATTTCATATGTAACAATCTATTGATATAATGTCTTTATTGTTGATCTACCAGGTACGGGTTTGCGACTTCATGGAGGAATTCTTTGAAAAGACACAACAGTATGTAAAGCTTGTGCATGTGGCTTGTTGGAAAGATGAGCAGTTTAGAACGTGCATGGATACATTTCCTATTGGGACTATCTTGTCAGTGGTCGATTTTGCAGAAAACTACACTCTTCAACCGCAAAATGAGATTCAAAGTCAATACTATCACTCAGACCAGGTCAGCCTAATGGTCCATATCACCTATAGACATGGAGAAGATAGTACTGAAGACAATAGGGTTATATTGAAACATTGGAACTATATTTTCTCCAGGGCACATATACGCAATGGTTGCGCCGAGACCCAATGCATGGCGCACTGACTATTGGCTGGCACGTTGATTAGAGGGGAAGAAAACCCTAAATGTCCCATTACGAGACTCTGAGGCCAACGATTTTCCGATTTGGTCGATGGTTATAAAGGGAGAATATTCGAGCTAGGTTTCCCACTCAGCAAATAGAAAAGGCTATACATATGAAGATTATAGACCAGGTGAGATTGTATACCATTATACAAACTTAGTTATTAGCACAAACCTCTAGCTTCAAACAATGCCAAGGAAGAACTCATCAAAGGATCGGTACTTATTGCCTTATTCCGAGCACGAGAGGTTAAAGGAAACCATTAGTATTCAAGGTGATCCTGATGGTCTCGTCAACTTACCATACGCAGGTAATCTGGTATGTGGTTTGCATGTTTTATTGTGTACTTTGTTATAGGTATGTGGTGTTCATGTATGCTATGATTTTGTTTCATAGTCTCATTGAGTATTGACATGAATATTTTGACTATTGCAACCATACATTGATAGTTTGATAGATTGATAAATTGCATAGACTTGGTACAACTTGATAAATTGCACAAGTTTCATCATGGATTTGTTTTCTTTGTTTTTTTCTCCCATCTAAGTAAACCATAATATCTGCATCCTCATGCCCATTTTCATGCTCACTAGCACCATCATCATCTTCATGCTCATTATCACTATCCCCGTGGTCATTGTCACAATCACCATGCCATTATGAACATCACCATCGTGCTCTTCCTACTCATGTTGTCACCATCGGTCCATCACCATCCCATTTTTCACCATAAGATTCTCATCCATCATCCACACAAATATAACTGTTAGATACCTAATTTAATCACCCAGAAACCTAGAAACCTAGACGCCCAAGACTTGATCATGGTGTCCATATTCAACTTGAATTCCAAATACTCCTATGAGAGGGATTCTGTCATGGTGTTTGAGCTCAAGAATGTTAAGTTTGGAATTAAATCCATTGTCCCCCCAACCATGTTTATCCCTCAACACTTATTTATAGTGCACAAAACCTAAAAGGTCAAATTCATAAAAAGTTTGCATGAGAGTTTATGGACAATGCGCTCATGTCGGTCTATCCCAAACACACTTTCCAAAAATTACAACATTCAATTTTGTTGCTTGGTTTGGTTATTATGCCCAAGGATGAATTTTCCATCTCTCCTTTTGACACTTGACCTAAATGAAATTGGAGGCACAAAATGAAAATTGTACATTGAAAGGACATGTCATTAGTTGCAATACATCTATTCCATAATGAAATGAAAATTGTGCATTGAATTAATGCCTATCTTTGCTGACGTTTAGTAAGATTCTATTGCTTTAACAAGATTTTTGGCATAGATTTAGAAGGGAAACGCTATCCATAAGTGCCCGGTGGATGATTTTGCAAAGTTGACCCCCGTGTGCAAAAATTGCACACTCCCTTACTGAGCAAAACCCTAGTTTCCAAAATGGACCTACAAGGTGACACCTAGGCCATGGGATTGGAGGAGAGGGGCACCCCTAGCACTATCCCGATGTCCTGAATCCAACGGAGTCGACAGTTTGTCGATCCGAGCCACGATCATCATTCTATGGCTCGTTCCATCTCGCATCCAAAAGGCCTTCAGGGACACCTGCTGGATACTTACAGCGGGCATAGAATTCCAACCATGCAACAAAATTGGGTTCTGGGGAGTCCTTCAAGTGTGTCTAGGAAGGTTCCAGCTGGGAACACTAGCCATAAGTTCCCGGTGGATGATTTTGCAAAGTTGACCCCCATGTGCAAAAATTGCACACTCCCTTACTAAGCAAAACCCTAGTTTGCAAAATGGACCTACAAGATGACACCTGGGCCATGGGACAGGTAGAGAGGGGCACCCCTAGCACTATCCTGATGTCCTGAATCCAACCGAGTCAATGGTTTGTCGATCTGAGCCATGGTCTTCATTCTATGGCTTGTTCTGTCTCGCATCCAAAAGGCCTTCAGGGACACCTGTTGGATACCTACCGGGGGCATAGACTGACGACCGTGCAACAAAAATGGGTTCCAGGGAGTCCTACAAGTGTGTATAGGAAGGTTCCAGCTGGGAACACTAGCCATAAGTGCTTGGTGGATGATTTTGCAAAGTTGACCCCCGTGTGCAAAAATTGCACACTCCCTTACTAAGCAAAACCCTAGTTTCCAAAATGAACCTACAAGGTGACAACTGGGCCATGGGACCGGAGGAGAGGGGCACCCTTGGCACTATCCCGATGTCGCGAATCCAACGGAGTTGACGGTTTTTCGATATGAGCTATGGTTGTCATTCTATGGCTTGTTCCGTCTCGCATCTAAAAGGCCTTCACGGACACCTGCTGGATACCTATTGGGGGCATAGAATTCCAATCGTGCAATAAAACCGGGTTTTGGGGTGTCCTACAAGTGTGTCTAGGAAGGTTTCAGCTGGGAACACTAGCCAAAAGTGCCCGGTGGATGATTTTGCAAAGTTGACCCCCGTGTGCAAAAATTGCACACTCCCTTACTAAGAAAAACTCTAGTTTCCAAAATGGACCTACAAGGTGACACCTGGGCCATGGGACTGAAGGAGAGGGGAACCCCTAGCACTATTTCGATGTCCTGAATCCAACGGATTCGATGGTTTGTCGATCCGAGATATGGTCATCATTCTCTGGCTCATTCTATCTTGCATCCAAAAGGCCTTCAAGGACACCTGTTGGATACCTTCCTGGGGCATAGAATTCCAACCGTGCAACAAAACTGGATTCCGGGGAGTCCTGCAAGTGTGTCCAAGAAGGTTCCATCTAGGAACTCTAGCCATAATTGCCCGGTGTGTTAGAAAAATAGGATCGCAGAGCAATAACAATAAACAAAAATGCAAATATAATCACACATACACATTACAAGAGAGACACAGATATATCGTGGTTCACCCAACTTGGGCTACGTCCACACTGAATTTGCCAGTCCTTATTATTATTACCGTCCAGCAAGTCGAAGGGATACAACCTGCAGCACAACCGCTGCACTTCCTCTTCTCTGTTTTTACAGTCTCTCTCCTGATCTCAAAGATCTTTACAATGCATAAAACCTAATACATCAACCACCCTAGTCGTATTACAATGTATTTATTTTATAAGGGAAATACAATGGGAAAATACCACGGAATACCCAAAACCATGGGCCCGCAAAACAGCTGGCGATGCCCCCCCACACCCCCCCCGCTGGGGTGAGTGTACAGTCCACCTACATATCATATAGAACTAGGGTACAAACACGGCTGATACAATATCATCTATGAGACTAGAAGATCTGGCTCCACAACCAACACGGTGGATGATTTTGCAAAGTTGACCCCGTGTGCAAAAATTGCACACTCCCTTACTAAGCAAAACCCTAGTTTCCAAAATGGACCTACAAGGTGACACCTGGGCCATGGGACCGGAGGGGAGGGGAACCCCTAGAACTATCCCGATGTCCTGAATCCAATGGAGTCAATGGTTTTTTGATCCAATCCATGGTCGTCAATCTATGGCTCATTCCGTCTCGCATCCAAAAGGCCTTCAGGGACACCTGCTGGATACCTACCGGGGGCATAGAATGACGACCGTGCAAACAAAATGGGTTCCGTGGAGTCCTGCAAGTGTGTATAGGAAGGTTACAGTAGGGAACACTAGTTATAAGTGCACGGTGGATGATTTTCCAAAGTTGATCCCCGTGTGCAAAAATTGCACACTCCCTTACTGAGCAAAACCCTAGTTTCCAAAATGGACCTACAAGGTGACACTTGGGCCATGGGACCAGAGAAGAGTGACACCTCTAGTACTATCTCGATGTCTTAATTCCAACGGAGTCGACGGTTTGTTGATATGAACAACGATCGTCATTCTATGGCTCATTCCATCTCGCATCCAAAAGGCCTTCACGGACACCTATTGGATACCTACCGGGGGCATAGAATTCCAACCGTGAAACAAAATTGGGTTATGGGGAGTCCTGCAAGTGTTTCTAGGAAGGTTCCAGCTCAGAACGCTAGCCATAAGTGCCCGGTGGATTATTTTTCAAAGTTGACCCCCATGTGCAAAAATTGCACACACCCTTACTGAGCAAAACCCTAGTTTCCAAAATGGACCTACAAGGTGACACCTAGGCCATGGAACAAGAGCAGAGGGGAACCCCTAACACTATCCTGATGTCCTGAATCCAGTGGAGTCGACGGTTTTTCGATTCGAGCCATGGTCATCATTCTATTGCTCATTCTGTCTCGCATCCAAAAGGCCTTCAAGGACACCTGCTGGATACCTACAAGGGGCATAGAATCCCAACCGTCCAACAAAACTGGGTTCTGGGGGGTCCTTCAAGTTTATCTAGGAGGGTTCTGGCTGGGAAGACTACCATAAGTGCCCAGTGGATGATTTTTCAAAGTTGACCCCCATGTGCAAAAATTGCACACTCCCTTACTGAGCAAAACCCTAGTTTCCAAAATGGACCTACAAGGTGACACCTGGTCCATAGATTGACGACCGTGGCTCGGATCGAGATACCATCGAATTTGTTGGATTCAAGACATCAAGATAGTTCTAGGGGTGCCCCTCTCCTCCGGTCCCATGGCCTAGGTGTCATCTTGTAGGTCCATTTTGCAAACTAGGGTTTTCTTCAGTAAGGGAGTGTGCATTTTTTGCACACGAGGGTCAACTTTGAAATTTTTTGATTTTGATTCTAGAACTAGACATTCAAAGAGTGGAAATCAAACCTACCACATTGCACCCTTGGTATATTTCTATGTCTTTAGTGTGCCATGTCATTTAACAACTCCTTAGTGCTCCACTATATTTGGATTTTGAGTAATTAATGTCATTTTTAAGAATTCAAAGTTTCAAATAAAAAAAGGAGGCAATGTTTCATCGGTGATATCCCTATGATCCTTTCTAGCTTTGTTAGATCAAAGTCACCATGAAACTTTGCCATCAAGCTATGGGGGAATACTTACCAAATCACAATGAACAACCATTACATCATCATTTGTATCAATCAAGAACATTCAATTTTAAATACATTTTCATATGAGGATAATCCATCCTTTTTACAAACATAGGACCATGAACATCTTATTTTTCTTCATCAAAACAACATTATCAAGGAATATCATTAAACTAGTTAGGTATTTCATTTTCCATGGATTCTGTATGATTACTTTTGCATTATGACAAGTGGAAAATGGACATATGAAAGAGGTAAAGCAAAAGCCAGGGTCTTACATACTAGGTTTTAGTAAGGATAGGGTTTATATCTTCAACGATTTTATGAGTGAATTCATGACCAACTATTGGTTAGCATATTGGAACAAACTAGGGTCTTACAAACTAGGGTATATTTGTTACATATATTTGACCATATGTACATGAAGGCCCAATGAATTTTATTACACTTTAGTTATGAGGTGTCCTCCTTTCATTTGTAAGCAAGATCATGAGATCAAATATGAATTTTATTCTTACTTGTGTACAAGAGAAACTAAGTGGTGTGTACAACTCTCTTCTTGGCTCTTCTAGGGTTTCAAAGGATCAAATATTGATGCTTGAGGTTTCTAAGTCTATTCTAAGGTGAAATGATAAGAGAAACTTAGGGTTTTATGCATGATAGTTTTCCCTTGTTTGGTGAGACATTTATCTTGAAGGATCTCTCTTATTTGGGTCTTGGAATTATCTTATCCTTAATTCAACATAGACTTTCTTAACCTTTCCCTAAGTCAAATATTGAATTGCCAATTCTTGGGAGAAACACTGTTTACTTGCAAAAATATGAAGATGTTTATTGTTTATATAAATTTTTGAGTTGTTTATCTTTCTTGAAAATCCATTATAGGTAAAAAAATCCTCCACAAAAAGTATGTTTTGCAGTTGGTTGGAGGCTTAAACTATGGTGACATCAACCCTAGAAATGTGACATCAACCTTTATGGTTGGTTGCAGCCCTGGTGCAGGTTTGGTTTATTGATCTTCCATGTCCATATTCAATAGTGGAACTCGTCTGAGAATGCCAACGATGATGCCCAAGAACTTGAATATGGTAATCATTTTCAGCATGGGAAGACACCTTCGCACACACATAGGATGATGGTTGTAGGTGTGGATTGTAGCAAGATGAATAATCCAATAACATGAGGATGCACACACACATAGGCTGATGGTTGTAGGTGTTGATTGTATCAAGATGAATAAGCCAAAGATGAACCCTTGGAGTTGACAAAAAACATAATTTTAAATTAAATATCAAATTAGCATGCATGTGCTAAGTTCATTGAACTGTTGAAAGATATTATTAGTTTTTTCCATTAAGATAATGCATTCATAACACAATGGTGAGATGTTACTTGATCAATGAAATAAATGTAAGAGAATAAATATTGCTTAAAATGTAATTATATAAATTTCAATAGCATAATTTATCAATTTGTGGAAGAGATAAATCATCACAAGGACAAGTGGAAACTCAAGAGAAATTATGGAATATATTGTATCACGCATTGATAGTCGAATGCTTGTAATACAAAATATGGCAAAGTAGCTGGACCTCAAATGGCCTGTCAATGTACATGTATCCCTAAGTACAACAATGTGTACATGTACATGTAAAAATACATATATACAAGACTATGCAACATGAAAATCAATCTTTCACTTGTTTTTCCCCGACTTTCCTCTATCGACCATCTCCTTGGGATTGCTCTGCATCTCAGGAGTCTGCAAAAAAAATCATTATTTTTATTAAATAACTGCACTAATACCCTACCATTAACAAACTTAAAAAATTAACTTATGGCCAAATTATTTATGACAAACACTTACCAAATCCTCATGGGGTATAGATGTGAGCGGTGTGCTCATGGAAGGCCTCTCTATAGTTGTGCTCTACAAATAAAAGATCATATCTCAATTTATTCAACAATTCAACATTGATAAACATGTTTGGATAAATTGAATAAAAAAACTTGGTCATTGATGAACATCTCACCACAAGAGGAGACCCGGTCAGAACCATGGATTGAGCACTTCTGTCACTAATGGTTGCAATCACCAAATGGGGAAATAGTTAGGCATGCATGAATAAAAAATATAGTAACATGGTTAAATAATATGCATTGTGATTGCTGAAATAGTTACCTCTGTATGACTTGTGCCTATTGCAGATGCGACACTAACTGTAGCATCAATGACCCTTGTTAGGTGAGGGGTAGATGGATCTCTCGTGTGTCTGCTATAGAGGACATCCACACCCTTTCTAGGAGTGGAGACTCTCTTATACATTTGTTCCTTTTGCACATTTGGACTACAAGGAGATCCAATTGTTGACAGTCTATGAAGTATAGAGGCTGGTGGCTACAATCACCAATACTGACTTAGTTAGAAATGCATTGGTCAATGAAATACCATGTATTAACAAACTGACAATGATGAAACACATACCGATGTACTGAATACTTCAATAAATTCTATGAAACGGTATGTCGTCTGTTGTATCTCCATGGGCGCACTATCGGTTGTATTCCCACCAGGGGGGAGCTCACTAGATGAAATCATTTCCCTCTGATGGGGATCTACAACCTACAATTTAGAAAATTGTAAATATTAGATCGTGTAGCATTAATTAAGTAACATGTGATACCAAACTAACATGTATTTAAATAATGTCATGTTGAAATAGTTACCTTAGTGTGAGATGTTGTCGCTGCAGGTATGAAAACATCTTGTAACTCGGAAGGTTCTGCTGCATGAGCCTCTTGCCCCTCATGCCCTTCTGGTAGCAACTACAAGTTTTAAAATCATTAAAAATATTAGCAATATATATATGTGTACATAGTAAGGAAAAATAATTACAAATGACACTAAATTGTTAATTGGATTTACTAATGTATTAAAATAATGTCATCTTGAAATAGTTAACTCAACATGAGATGTTGTCGCCGAAAGTATGACAACATCATCGTCATCGGGTGCTGCATGAGCCTCTTGCCACTCTTTCCCCTCAGGCCCTTCTGGTGCTGGTGCATGAGCCTATGGACTATTCTCTGCATCATCAGTGCAAAGGTATTCAACCCCGTGCCCTTCTTGTAGCAACTACAAGTTTTAAAATCATCAAAAATATTAGCAATCTATATATATGTGTATAGTAAGGAAAAATAATTTACAAATGACACTAAATTGTTAACCACTTACTTACCTGTGTAAAATACCCAGTAAATGTATCATCTGTTTCGACAGGACCAAGGCAAGGATGGATGCATACTGTGCATGGGTGCAACTCTCGGTTGTGCTCATGATGTAAAGGTCTAGGGCCACTACTAGATGCTCCTCCACCAATGGAAGGTGGTGGATCTACCCCACCGGGAGGTGTTGGATCTGCTCCACCGACAGGTGGTGGTTCTACTCCACCCATAGATGGTGGATCTAATGGCCCTGCCTGGTACGTACCTTGAAGATATGTGCTATGGAGAACAGACGCATGTGCCAATAGTAGGAAGGACTCCCTTATCTCTGGGACCAATTGATGTGCAGGCGACACATCTGGCCTGGGTAGCTGCCTACGAGGTGGAGCTATTGGGCGATTGGGATCTATGTGCCTCGCATTGGGACGTTGCTAAGGCATCCCCATCCCAATGCCCTGGTACTCCAAGATATCAAAATAGTTAACATGCTTCCCCATCACAAATTCTGTGTACATCTTTCTCAAAAAATATAGGGGCATTTCGTTGTTGTTGCGTGGTGGTGCATCAAACACCATGTGCCATCGGTCAATCTAGTTATCTATGAATGGTTGATATGTACACCACTCGATAGAAATGTGCCTTTTGTTTGCATTCGATATTTCACCCGTCTGTGGATCTCTAAAGAGGGAAAATATATGTTGTTTTGATATTTTCAACTTCTTGACTTCTTTGTAGCTAAGTCCATCCTGATATTGTTGCCTCTTTCTTTCTCTGAATGTGGCAATATCTTGCAGTGCACCATCCAAATTGGATGCAAGCATACGATGTCTATCATCAACAATAGTAATTGAGGCTCGAATTTCTCTGAGCCTCTGAATTTCTCTTTGGATGTCTGAGTGTGCATACATGGTCGTCACTGCAATCAAACAATAAAAAAACAAATCATTAGAAACGTATACATGTGCTATAATCACATCTCTCAAAAATGAAAATTTTACAAACTTTGTGCAAGAATGAATACATTGCAAACATAAATATCATCTCAGGCATACATTACAAACATAAATATCATTTCATATGACCATTGCAGGCATACATTATGGGTCCTTGTGGGCATAAGGGTGGAGACCATGCGGGCATAAATACCATGATGATGTGGCAAAGATATGTATTTTTATTAGTTAAGGATAACATGGAAATAAAAATATCATTTGACTTATTTGAATTAATAAGAGCAAAAAGACAAGTTGGCCTCCTAAGTACATGGAAAGGAGAAGTATAAAGGAAGAAAAAGATAGCTGTGTTTTTTGTGTGGTGAGTGTGGAGAATTCGGGGGAGAATTTAGGAGATAGAGGAGATCTCTGATCTTAAGGGTCGGGAAGATGAGGACAGTTTTTGGTGAAGGAGCAGCAATAGGTGGAGCAGTAAAAGAATCTCTCTTTCTATCTTTTATTCTCGGTTAAACTAAGGCATCCTATTGATGGACATAATGAAGAAATGTTGGTAGAATCATGAAGAGATGACTGATGATATGCAAAATGTTGTGATGTGCATATGGACAGTGTAAAGTGTATGAATGGAGATATGGCAGCAAATTGATATGACATGAATAATGATGACAGAATGAAGATGTGATCTTATTGGTGATATTTTTTTATGGACGGAATGAAATTATATTGAATAATGAGTGCTTGATGATAATGATGAAGTGCTTTGGAAACAAAAAAGGGCTTCTAGTTGATGATGTATGTAATCTGTAGACTTAAGAAGAGTCTGAAATATCATTTGTAAATCTATGGTTGTTGGGGTGTTGGTACATCCTAGTCAGTTGCAGCTGACAGAATTGTCTTGTGAATAGGATTGTCATTGATGGCAACATTAATGACAAAGGTGTAAATGGCATGATGACAAGCAAACAAGGTGACTTGACAAGGACTTGGACAAGACAAGACAAAAGACAAGGTGATAACCATTGGCACACCTAATGAGCCAAATGACCCATACTATGGTCATTTGGAGTTGGTCCTAATACCCTAGACAAGGATGACTTGGAGATAACAAGTGACATGAACAAAGAAGCATGAAGTGAACAAAGAAGCTTGAAGTTGACAGTTGGAAAGGAGATTGGGGGAATCCCTTATGGCATCTGTGGGCATCCATAAATGAAGTTGATGGACATGCGGGCATGTGGACAAGGTGACATGCGAGCATCTTGAAGATGCATATGCGGGCATGTTTGTGGAAGCTACAGGCATCCTGGAGGCATGCCAAAGACCCCCATGCGGGCAATTGAAGAAGGTCTAGCTGCAGGCATGTTCAAAGGCATAATTATGGCCCTTGCGGGCATGAGTTACAAGCTAGTGTGGGCATGTTAGAAGCAAAAGAAAATGGTGATGATGTGGGTATGAAGACCACGTTTAGGTGGGAAAAAGAAAATCTAAATAAATATATACATATATATATTTATAATTTATGAGGTGTTTATGGAAATCAAATTAAAATTTGATTTAATATTGACAAGTCGGCTTCCTATTTGATGAGGAAATTATGTAGACAAAATTACAAAGATTATATCTTGTGTCTCTTGTGCAATGTGTTGATGTGTTTACTTGATGAATGACATGTGATTGGTAGGTAGTTCATGGATGAATATGATATTGAAGTGAGCCATTGTGTCTAACAGGGTGGATGTAAAATTCATTAAGGGATTGATAGTAGGGAGGAATTAAGATAGGTTAAATAATAGATTTTATCATTTTTAGTTTGGTATTTCATTTACAGATTTCTAGTTTAGGGAAACATAAAAATTTATATTTTTAATGATGAAATGAGGCAAGGATTTGGATGCCTACCTTTCCAATCCTCCTTGCAAGATGAAATCTCCCTTGTTGAGCTTCTCCAATGCATTTTGGTAAGTCAAAATCGCTCGAGCATTCGCATTTTGAGAAAACGATGGGTAAAACAGTGTCACAATCCACGAACTATTTACTTTTTTTGGTTATATTAACCAAAACACCCACACGTTATAGTGATACATAATGTGTGTGCGTTATGTATCAATATAACGCATGCACGTTTTCGAATCCTATCTTACATGTCAATTGACATGGCATGTTTGGAGTCCACCCATGCCTAGTTCTAAGTAATGAGCGCACGTTTTGAATTTACACAATTCTAGCGTGATTTTGCGAATGCACGATTGCAACTAAAGGGTCCCTCAACTTCGTGCGAGGGCCCTGAAATCATGTATATCATTTACTAGGGTTTGGGTGTTATGTAATCCTTTGAACGATTGTAACTATATTTTCATTCTCCATCCATACTTGAAAAGATTCCTCAAGCCAACTTGAGAAATATTAGATAGTGCAAGCAATGAAAAAGAATCCTCCTCAAATCGTCTAGATAAAGAATCAACCACCACATCTTTTAGGATTTGTATATATAATCATTTAATAATATCCCAAAATCTTAGTGGCCAACTTATGCTTGTTTGGTGATGACATTTTTTTAAGGAAATACTTTAGACTATGATGGTCAACTTTGATTTGTAAACACCTCTCTGGGAGACATGGGTGTCATGGCATAGCTATGTAAATTATAGCCATCATCACTTTTCATATGTGTACTTCCCAAATTGAAACCACACAATTGCATAGAGGTCAAATAAAAATCATTCCCTTCTTTCATTAATACCACTCCAAGGCCTCTTCCCAAGGAATCACAATCTTGAATGGAAGTCTTAGTAAAATCATGCATTTCCAATTATGGAGTCATGCGCAAGAAATAGTTTAAAGTTTCAAAGGACTACTTAGCTACTTAAGAATGTATTTTTGAGTTGTGTCATAGTCCCAGAGCAAGAGTCCATCTTGAAGCTACCATCCCTAGTGAAGGAGGCACTGGAATGTGGGAGGGATTTCCATTATGTTTTGGGTATGAGCTTTGAATGAGGAAACTGAGTCTAAAGAGAACATGCTAAGACAAAGTGAAATCCCTGAAAAGGGATTCGACAAAGAGAGAGAATAGAGTTGAATCCATTAGGGTCTTAGACTTGATGGCATAACACTCGATTTCTAACTACTTGGCACCAATACTCCTAAGTTGGATTCATAGGGGATTGAGACGTGGATCAAAACTATAGGAATCCTTCATAGCAAGCAATTAGAGGTTGAATAAATATATCTAAGGAAAGAAGATGACATTTTATTCCCAAATTGAAGCAAGGTGATTGTGATATGGAAAAATGGAGGTGGTAGGGTTTACATTGCAAAGCTCGAGTAAAATGTGGTTATTTTTTGTCATATTTTAAAGAAACACTAAGCACTTTAAAAATAACCTAGATCTCCATGTTAATGAAATCCTAATAACCTCATTTATTTCCCTAGAAAACATTCTTGTAGGCATCCTTGTATTTCATACAGGTGAAATAACATTTATTATCACCTTATTGCTTCGTTAGCTTAGTAATGACACTTAAATTACCATCCTTTGACACTTACATCTATTACAAAAATATCAATTAACCCAATTACAATAGATAGAAAAATAAATGATTGCAAATGTAGAAAGTATGATAAAATGGTTATTATATACATCAAAAGTATCACACACACACACACATACACACACATAAAGTCTTAATAGTTTTTACATAGGATTTGGTCCAATAATGTTCCATTGACATAGTTAAACTTGACACATATAGATTTAACATATTCAAATTTGACTATGTAATCACAACAAAATGACATTTTGGCCTTTTGGTAGTGGAATAATGATGTCTGAGGGGGGTTTCAATGGACCAACATCTATTGGGTTGAAGAAGAAGAAAAATAAGAGCAATTGTCAATAATTTATAAGAATTTTCAACATCAATTTATTGATTATTACCATCAGTGTTAGTTCAATGAATGGCATATTTTGTAGACAAATGTATAATTCTGAAAAGAACTCATAACATAGGAAACATAAATCCACAAGCACCACACGTCCCAAATAAAATAACTTTTTTCTTGAAAATGCACTAAATTTGAATACTTTCCAACCCTGGTCCATGCATGTGGCCACCCCGAAGCCACCAATATATAAATTCAAGAGGACATCTCCAAAAGAAAATAGAACATGAACATGAAGCTAGGTTGGTATGCCTAAAACTCTAACACAATACGAAGAGCACAACACCCTTAACACTAATAATGCAAGCACCAATTTCTTTATCAATGAGTGCCAAAGTGCTCTCAAGTAGCATTCCAAAACATAGGTGTAAATGCAAGAAGCCCACAAAGAAAATGAAAACATAAATAAACGTGAAGAATGGAACCATGTGAAGATCACAACCATGAATGAAGCATACAAATAAATAAAAATAAAACTACAATAACGCTCCCATGTAGAAGAAGAAAATATATGCATATTTAGCATGCAATATGTCCACTCATTCTCATGCCTCTTCATGAAAGCCACAAGAAATAGCAGACAAAACTCCTAAAACAAGAAACAAGTAAGAAAGCAATGTGAATTAATACAATCCCTACTCCAAACACATCTACTCCAAACATATGAACTTTTTCACTCTACAATCTCCACAATGAAAAATCAATCACTTTCACTATAATCATTAATATAAAGAATAAATCCTCCAAATATTTGTTAATTTACCTGTTTTTCTTTACAACCTCACACCACCTCCTAAACACCTAATTAATCCATCAACAAATCCAACCCAATCACAATGCAACAAAATCAGTTTTTTTCAAGTTTTTTTCAAAAAAATAATAATTGAAACTTACAAAATAACCTTTAACTAAAATTAAGTCCATGTTTCATAAATAATGAAAGACAATCCCGTGGGCAAAATCTATAATGCGAAGAATGAGCTAATGACAACAAATTGAAAACAATATCTTACCCTTAACTATACCTTGAATAAGTAAACAATGAAAACAATATCTTACCCTTAACTATACCATGAATAAGTAAACAATGAGAGAAACATTTAAGTAAAAATTGAATAAAGTGAACCTATTATCATTATATTAGAAATTAAATGTTTTATTAATATTTTTTAAATAATATTTTTGTTATTATATTGATAGGTCTTTATATTTTAAAATTTGGGGTGGATTATTATTTATGTTTTTTCTAGATTAAAGGAAGATGCGATAAGTGTATTGTCGAGATCCAAAATTTGATATAAACAATTATAAAAAAGAAATATAAAAAAAACTAGTAATTAATGCATGGATAAATAACATATTCATAGCACTTAACTTGTGACCTATCAATGTTCATCAATCACAAATTGTAACTGTACTAGTCTACAATATATTTTAAAAAAATTCCATTTAAAAAAATATCTTCTCTACTTATAGTCAATTTCACAAAATTAATGAACTCATAAGCCTTCCTTATCTTTTAAATCATTTGACACCAATCAAATCCAACCATACAAAGCCTCAACATACCTCTATTCACACCTTTACTCTGAATTGTTTACCTTTAATAAATAACTAATGCATCTTTGTTGGTAAATCATTATTACATTATGACAACCATAACTTCCATGTGACTTTAAATGAATATATGCCCCCATCATATTTACCGGTAGAAATACAGTTGACATATTCTGCACTTTATTTATAATAAATGCACATATGGTAAAACAATAAACTTGTATTAAAAATAATTATAGACATATCAATTATATATAAAATCTAAAACAAAATTTATTACTTTTAAATAAATATTAAAATTTTAAATTATATATATATATATAATAATAATTTTTTAATTAAAAAATATTTATTATTTTATACAATATAATTTTAGATTAAAATTTTTATTAAAAATAAATATATTATAAAATATAATTACTTTGAAGATAAATATAGCCAACATATTGTAATTGATACACATACCCATCCAATAAAAAAAAGCAATATTTTCCTTACAACTATTTTTATTACATCCCTTTTAATAACTAATACACATCATGTACAATCCCAAATTTCCTCACCCACATTTGTATGTTAGAGAGGGAAGATAGAAAAGCAAAGCATTATTAGCTAAGAAGCAAGTCAAATTAATATTCATTTCCATAAACGGTTAATATAACTTCGGTGCCAATTTTGAGTGGATTTTATATTTGAGTAATGTTTATTTATAAGTTTGAAGGTGAAAAGAAACCTAACCCGCATTAGAAAAAGAATTCTCTAAGAGATGCTAGTTATATTTGCATTTAATTCTATTTTGATCCATGACCAAATTATCCTTAATTGTGTGGAAAATGGTTTGCTTGGTACTAAGTGTGTTGTCCACTACTTGAACCTTAGATGTGCCAAGTAAATAGAAAACCAATGAAAATGAATTTTTTCCATAAACCACTTCATATGGTGTGATTTTGATAGCTCCATCATAAGTGGTATTATACTACTATTATGTAAAAGGAAAGCATTGTCACCATTGGTTTGGTGTTTCCAAAGCAAAATATCACAAATAAGTTTATTAGAACATATTGATCACTTTTTTGGGCTATTTTTTGGGTGTTGATATGCCATGTTTAGGTACAACCGGTTACCTTGAAGTTTAAACAACTCCTACCAAATTTTTCTAGTAAATGTAGGGTTCCAATTTGATACAATGAAACTTTTCTAGTAAATGTAGGGTTCCAATTTGATACAATGAAACTGAGAAATCCATGTAACTTAAACATATGATCCATGAAGTATTAGGAATTTTGTGATGGGGTAAATGGGTGTGACAATGCACAAAAGTGGGCATACATGGAAAAATGATGAACTACCACCATCATGACTAATTTGTTACCATCTCAAGGGAGTCACATTATAAAATCCATTGAGATGTTAGTCCATATATGTGTTGGGATAGGTAATGGTTGCAATGCCCATGGTCAATTTATAATATCACCTTTGTATATTTATTAAGTCTTAAGATCACCACAAAATTTTTGATGTTTTTTTCATGACTTCCCAAAAGAACCATCTCTTATCTATTTCATATGTTTTATTGAATCATGAGTTACCTACTATAGGTGATGAATACAACTCCTCTAAGACCCTTTGTTTTAAGGTAGAGTTATTCACTAGAAAAATGAACTCTTTATACATTAATTTATATTGAAACCATGTACCCTTTATTAGGGTTTGGGTATTCTTTAAGCCTTTGAATGATTGTAACTATATTGTCATTCTCCATCCATTCTTGAAAATATTCCTCAAGCCAACTTGGGAAATATTAGATAGTGCAAACAATGAAAAAGAATCCTCCTCAAATCGTCTAGATAAATAATCAACCACCACATATTTTTAGGATTCGTATATATAATCATTTAATAATATCCCAAAATCTTAGTGGGCCACTTATGCTTGTTTGGTGATGACATTTTTTTAAGGAAATACTATAGACTATGATGGTCAACTTTGATTTGTAAACACCTCTCCGGGAGACATGTTTGTCATGGCATATCTATGTAAATTATAGCCATCATCACTTTTCATATGTGGAATTCCAAAATTGAAACCACACAATTGCAAAGAGGTCAAAGAAAAATTGTTACCTTCTTTCATTAATACCACTCCAAGGCCTCTTCCCAAGGAATCACAATCTTGAATGGAAGTCTTAGTAAAATCATGCATTTCCAATTATGGAGTCACGCACAATAAATAGTTTAAAGTTTCGAAGGACTACTTAGCTACCGCTTCTCTCCATAAAAGTCATTTTTTAGTAGTGAAGTTAAGGGAGCCATACATTTTCCATATTTTTCACAAAAAATCATGTGGTGGCTAGTTACTGCTAAGATGCCATGGAATATATTTGGGGTATTATTGTGTGTACAAATATTGCATAGAAACAACTTTCTTGGGGTCTACTCGCACTGCTTATTAACTCACAATCTAACAAAAATATTCAACCTATGAAACCCAAAAAGCACATTTGGAAAATTTATCAAACAACTAGTGGCCCATGAATAGTTGTAAGGAATGATCAACATGTTGTATGTCGAACTCCCATTTTGTGTTGTAGATATGTATTTGATCAAATAATACCAACACAAAATTGCATAAGAAAGGTGAAAAAATCTTGTTTGCGAGGCTCTAAAATGTGGATGGAGAATCGCAAAGGAAAAATAGAATCACTAAAAAATCATAATGAACTTCATGTGTGCATAAAATTATCTTAGATATGTGCATTTATTTCATCCTAATTTGGTGTTATCCTAAGCGAAGGTGAAGTTTATTGGAAATATTTCATCCATGAAGTTCATCCAAAAAATCCTCAGTGATTGCAATGGGAAATTTTACCTTCATGGTCAACTTATTGAAAGCCCATAAATTAGGATGCATGCCATTTCCTATATTTCTTATACTATTTTCACCATTGTCAACATTCAGAATCCATATCTAAGAACCCCACAGCTTTGAGCTTTGGAAGTCATCAGTAATGCCATGGAGAGAAAAAAAAGTGTTCCAATTGTGCAACCCAACCTAATGGATCTTAGCCATGAATTTTTCATATCTACCTTTGGAAAGTAGTGCCATGAATTGTTATATTGAAAGGGTGTATGTTGGTTATTTGGTAAGAGAGTATGAGTGCCATTCAATTCATTTGCTAAAACATCATATCTGGTTGGATTATTGTTTGTATCTATGATACACATGCATTTGCATATCAATGTCAAATTATTACATTGGCCATTCACCAATGTAGTGACTTATGTGACTGAACTAGAAAGTCAAGAAACCTTTCCTTCAAATTTATTGTGTGTGTTTGGGTCTTGTTTTTGTATGGGTTCCATACCATGAGTATGGACCATGGGAGCACTAAACCTCCTACAGAGTGTTATCACTGACTTATAGCAATATGACTAATGGTTCAAGAATTTTTTTTATGTTAACCCTTGGTATTGTATTGTCAATCCCAAAAAAAGGTTTGAGAGAGAGGTCTACCAACAAAATTAATATATCATAAGATTGATTTTAATATAGGTCTCTAAAATTTGTGTTAATAGGACCCAAACCTTTTTCTTATAACATTGGTAGGATTATTACTACCGATTTAATAGTGTTTTACTAATATAATTTTCAAATTCCTTTGGATGAAAAATGTATGAATTTCACTGGTTTGTTTTACATGGTACAAATTGCGGGGTTCTATAGGTAAATAAATGTCAAATGATATTGCTCTTTAATATAACAAAGGGTTTCCAACATTAGTACTCAATCAAGTCTTTCATGTCACTGACTAAGAAGGGTATTCCATACCCTTAGTCATAATATTTGATTCCCTAATAAGTGAGAGTGGTCTCCCTAAGTGTTGTTCTAAATGTACTATAGAAACAAGATAGTATCCAATTTAGTGAAGTTGGTTTTAGGTGTTCCTAAAGGAATTCCAATATACCTAATGACATGTGGAAGAAAATTCCATGTATAGGGGGCTATATGATATCTCCCTACTCGAAGCTATACCAATAGAGGTCTGTTGAGGCCTCGAGGGTGCAAGATAGTTGCAAGGTGATGGAATGGGTCCAAGGCTCCCAACAGAGGGTGAAAACCCAGACTGAATGGCTTTGAAAAACCCTGCGCAAGGGCGGTTCTATTCCCAGCCTGTTTGGTGTGGAATTCTCCCAAGGATATTCGGCCTCCGTTGGCACTCTATGAGTAGATGGGTTTGATCGATTGATCAAATTTCAATACGGAAAACATAAGCTTAAAAACTAAGTGTGTTCTAATTTAAATTACTTAAGAAGAGAGCGTAATCTAAGTTAGAATCTATTCTAAGGAAGACTTTGGCATTGTGCAGATTCAATCTTGAGGCGAAAAAGAATAAGTCGGTTTATCTACTTCAACAGAAATGTTAAAGGGATGTGTTCACCTATTCACTTAAATCATAATCCATTAACCAAAATTTAAAAGAAAAACAATTCAAGTAATTAAACTCGTTCAAGATCAACCTGTAATCACTGTGTTAATTGAAAAAATAACATTGATCAAGTAGCTATGAATCATTTGCAGAAATCAATAAAGAAAGTATCTAAATTAAAGAAATTTAACAAGACACCCTTATACAAAGATCTGTCATAAGAAAAATCAATACAAGAGATCTATGCATTAATTAATGTATGCAAAAGAAACACACCTTGTAGATGAAAATTTTGAAATTAGAAATCAGACACCATCAAAGAAACTTGACAATAAACAAGAGATGATTTGAAAGATTAATTCACTACATTAAGAAGTCTGTAAACAAAATTACAAGGCTCTGATAAAACAGAGTATCTCTCTGTCCTCTCCTGCCAATTTCTGAGCCCAAAAATTATCCACCGTTGTGCCTGAGAGGTATTCTTCCTTAAATAAGGATTACAATGGAGTACAAAAAGGGAACCCCAAAAGATAGGGATTACAAAGTTTAAATTTGGCTATTAATCCAGGGAATCCAACCATAATAATCTAAACAATTCTAACTCAGCAAATTCCATCCGCTTCAAGGTGAATTTTGAACAAAAGCCATCTTGGAATTTCGGGAAAATCTCATAGAAAAATTGCAGAATTTGTCAACAGCTTAATAGATATCGATAACAGGGAATATTCAGCCCTCCAAACCTTCCTGTTGAATCGCCGCAGAATCTCCTGGAGGATCCATAACGCTATCAAAGATAGAAAAATCAGACAACGGGTCTTGTTTCACAGGAGTTGGTGATGTATCAGGTTCTTCATTGATTATGAAATCTTGGATAATAGAATCATCTTGATGATGTAGCTACTCACTGCTTTCTTCTTCGTCCTTTTGAGGAGGCAGTAAACAAACTGGCAGAATTTCAGGAAATAACAAAGAATGAAGCTCTTTGTGCATGGAATATTCATCGGAGGTTTCACAACCTATCTGCATGTTATCCAACAAATTGTCAAAAGGAAAATTTGCCATGACAGGAAAACTTTCTAACAAATTCAAACAACGAACTAAGTGCTTCATACCTGTGGCCATATTTAAAATGAGTGACAGAGGATCAAAATGATTGAATATGATAAGCTACAATGATTACCATCATGCGAATTTGGGGATTACAATCATTTAAACTGGAATGAAATGACATTACAGCATGTTAATCCGAAATGGATCATAACAAGTACACCTTCAACATAATGAAGCATAATCTAACGTTGCATCTGAAAACTGTCATTACAGGTCAATCTTGTCAAGCAATTATGTCTTCAAGGATGATCTCGTAGTGCAAAGCAAAATGAGAATCCTAGATGTGAGAATAGTGAAAACAAGACATTACAATGTAAGTTTGAATAATTGAATCTCATCCATTAGATCAACTAAATGGACGGTGAGGATTTAGCAATGCAGGATGCGAGAAAAGACTTTGGGAAATTATTTCTAAGTTTATTCAGGATTCTCGAAAGCCGCAACCCAAAAATTGCAGGTTTCAAGATTGCTCACATGGATAAAAAATACAAAACATATTTCCGAAAGCCGCAACCCGAAATTGCGGGTTTCGGAACATACTAAGCAACTTAAAAGAAAAAGCGGGAATCCAAAATCCGAAAGCCGCAACTGCGAATTTCGGGTTTCGGGGTGACGATTCCCAAACTTATTAGCAAGAAGTTCTTGCATCTCGCACATGTCGGGTTGCGGGTTTCGGGATCACCAAACCCAAAGAACTGAAAATTACTTTCCCGCAACCCGCAACTGTCGCGTTCGGGATTTCGGGATGTCAGAAAGTCGGGTTCGAGTATGCAGAAAACAAACAATGAAAAAAAAACTTGAAATTTAAATCTTTCTGTGATCAAAACACTCGGAAAAATTCTAAGGGAAGCAATACGATCAAGCTAAGCAAAGGCATAAGTACAAGATTGCAGAAACCAAGCTAAAAATCCATATTCACAAGAACACTTGTACGAATATCTTTGCGCAAATTTAAAATCAGGGCTCTCATGCTTGACTAAAGCATGGGATCTGTTGTGGTCAAAACAAGGTCACAAAGGTGTCCAACCAATTGGAATGACTTGTATCTTATACATGTATTATTCCTTGATCATGGTTTTACCTATCGAATATTATATCTTTGAGTTATTAAATATGTCAAACTACATATCTACCCTAAAAAAATTGTTCACATGTAGATGTGAGTAGGCCAAGGAAAGAGATTTGATAACACAAACAAGTATACAAAGATTATAAATGTAGAGAACCAAATACAAGAGTTAATTGTATGAAACAATCTGAAATATACCCTCGTATTATGATAATCAATAGTAAGAAAGAAATGCTCACTTTCTCTTGAGGTGAGCTACCTGTCATTTGAGCAGAGCTTAAATTACAACAATATTAAAGAAAACATTCCTTATCCTCTTATATATTTAAATAGATTCTCAGTAGCACATCTCTAACTAGTTCTGGTCCCATCACTAATTAGAACCAACGACCTAGTGAGATTTATTTAGTAAGGATGAGCTTTTTACATTAAATAACTACACACTGCTATAAAATATCCCTTTACTCAAGGAATATGGTTGCATACATTAATTCACTAACTCCTAAGTAGCCTAATATGGGGAGATTAGGCTAGGATCCTAACACAATGATACATAATGAAAATCATCAAATTTATCATCCAATGAAGCAAATGATGTTATGGATCTATCTATTTATCATGCCATTCTCAATTATATAATTTTTATTTTCTTATATAGCATCAACTTTATCTCCATTTTCTCCATCTCCATACAATTGGTGACAAATATTTCTATTACAATTTGGTGTATATTTAGGATGTCAAATCTAAGTTGATTTGTGTTTCAAACAAACAAATATTTTTAGTGTATATCAAATGCTAAAACGGTAAAAAAAAATGCAACAAAAAATAAAATCATTTATTGAATAAGTTACCAATGCATGATATTGTTTTGATCCCCTTCAAATTTCCTTATAAATGTGATAAAAGTTATCATACATTAAACAAAAGGTGTTGTGATTAGATCATTTCATTCTCAATTATATTAGTATCATATTCTTTTATAAGTTCAATTTCATCTCCATGAACTTGATCAACAATATTTCTACTGCAATTTGGTGCATGCTTAGATAAGTCAAACCTAGTATGTTTTTTCTTTGTAATTACAAAAAATTAAATATTTTTAGTATATATGATAACAAATTTTATGATTATAATAAAAACATGTAATGAATAACTTACTACTAGATGATATTGGTTTGAATCCACTTCAAAGGGCCTTATCAATCAAAGGTACATCATGAGCATCATCAAAGTTATTATCCATTGAATCAAAAGAACCATGGATCAATATGCTTGTCATATCTTTTCCAATTATATTAGTACCATTTTCTTTCATACGATCAACTCCATCTCCATTCACTCCATCTCCATAATCATTATCATTAATATTTCTACTATAATTTGGTGAATCCTTAGGCAATTCAAGTTAGCATGCTTTGTCTTTGTAATTACAAATAATAAAATATAATTAGGATATTTAGAAAATTAAAATGACAGAATGTTTTACGATAATAATAAAAAATGTAATTAATTTAAGTTACCAAATTTGGGTGATATTCATTTATCTCCCCTTCAAAGTGCCCAAACACTAAATAACATTTTCTAGTTGAGTCTTGTTTTGTAACATACCCTATTTGCTGGAAAACATTTTGTGTTAAGAAACATTATGATAACTTTTATTGTATAGTTTATGTTGGATAGGTGTCCAAGGATGACTGTAATTTGCACAATATATTATTATTAAATAAATAAAATAAGAGACAAACACATAAGAGGACCGTTGAAAGAGTGGTTACTGATCCACTAGGTGGAATGGAATCTGGGGTAAAAGGAAATGGACAAGTGGCAGCATCATGATGCAACTAACTAGCTGTTGGTATGGGACAACTCCCTTGAAATGTGGTCATAGTGCCCTGAAAGATGGGACTGGAGATTGAGGCTCATTTATTCCAAACTGACCACTAAAAGACCTAGGCAGTCTATATAATAGCCATCAAATATTGAACTGAGGTTCATCACTTTTCCTGACGAGGAAATTTACCTTGGGGTTTTGCTGTGTTTGCACCCAAGAGATTTGATGAGGGGATATGCTATGTTGTTGATCATGTTGTGAGTCTGCCAAAATCTTATTGATTTCAGGAGGTTGATGCTGAGTGGAGAAGGAATTTTATTCAAGAGGTTGATACTGAGTGGAGAAGGTATTTTTAGTGTCGTGCTTCTACACATATTCCACCCACTTATTGGATCAGTAATCAGGCTGAGGGGTTCACTAGAAGTCAGTAGTTCAGCTTCTTCTTCTGAAGCAGGTTGGGAGGAACAGGCCTCCTTGGGTGTTTGTCAGCCCTATCATCAGTTACAAATTTTATTGTCTTATCTATATTATTTTAAGTTATGTTATCTATTTTTGTATATTTACAGTTCTGTTGTTTATTTAACTTTCACTGCTTATTTGATAAGTTTATTTCAGTTCCTGTGTAAATTAATAATTCTATATAGATTTGATTTGATTGAATAAAATAGTCTCTGTATTTTTCTCCATGCAAAAAGGAACAACATCGTACTCCAGTACAGAAACAGTTTAAGATAGATTGATAAGATAGGCAAAATTGCCAAGATGATAGAAGTACCATTTGCATATTCAGTTAATTTAACTACTGATAACAGTTGGTATTATTTTTCATTTCCTTAACATTACTGTTTTTATTTCCATATTTTTACTTCATCAAATATAAATTTATTATCTTAAAATATTATCACTGTTCTTTATATTTATTATTGAGATCATTGTCGAACACAGAATTTGTAATGATTGTTTAATTCTCATCATAACATAACTGATATATCTTTTCTAGTTTCAAGTTAGGATTTGAAGTTTTTCATTTATTTCTTCTCAAGTTTACTGTTACTACTGTTAGTTCCATTATTGCACACACATAGAACAGATAAGCAAACAAAAGTCTCTTATCACAAACCTAGGGTTTCATATTTTTACATGCTCATATAACCATAAATTAAAACACACAAATGCAATTTTGTTTACATAATCGAGTTAGATAAACAAGCTCCCTGTCATTTCTTTATTTTACTAACATTAGACAAACCAAACATATTTTATCAAAATCATTACTGTAGATCGAATTTATTTATTTCAAATGTTATCTCGAAAGTTGAAGACATTACAATGTCTGTAGGAACACAGTCAAACAAATTCACAACACTAGTTAATGCAGAAAACGTAACAACGAGCTTCATCATCTTATACATTCTAAGCATAACCAAAACCCTAAACCCTGACAAGTTTATAGATCGATTACTTAAACATTCACACAGTTGACGAAGCTTCTTAGAGGCCGAAGCCTATCACTTATTACTTAACCATTGACTAAATAACAGTAGCAGCGTCTATCATCATACACACATTGCATACGATTTCCTTTTCTATCTTTTAAACATTCATGAGCTTACAATCCAGAAAGAAGCACGATAGCACAGGTGTGATTAAAACCCAGTTACACAAACATTACCAGTTTACACAGAGACTGTTTAAACACGATTTATTTCCATTTCATGAATCGACGAGTGACAGGTTTCATTCACAGGCCAAGCCCCAAAACTACAAACACAAAATAGTCACGACCACATAAGTTTTGCAAAAAGATCTTTTATATTATCATCTCAACAGAGTCTGAATCCATACTTAAACGAAGGAACGTTGCCAAGTTCAAAACCCAGAACACAAAACCCCGTACATTAATAAATCAACTATTACATCGACTCTGCAAACTAAGGAGCAACCTAACACAGACGTAACAAGAAACAAACCAGGTTTTCAACCACGATTTCTAGAATAGTCGTTACAACGTTTGCCACGAATCTGCTAGGAGATCCTACGAGGGTTTGCCACCGGGGCTTACCAATTTAATACACGTGCTCTCCATTGCCATCAACCCAGCACTGTGAATACAAAACGATGGCATTACCTGCCAAAAGAACTGCGAGGAGTTAGCAAAGATTTCAAATGAATATTGGAAAATCAAAGAAACATATTTTATAACTTGGAAACGAGGTGACTTACCTTGCATTCAACAGTCAATTGGAATGCTTCTGGCTTCCAAATCCTTCAACCAATGCAGCAAAGGTGACATGCAACTAAACCACAACCATGCTCAGAGTCAAACCTCACCACTAACCTAAATTGCCACCGGACAAAAGCCACAGGGCTTCAACGCTACTCTTTCAGCAAACTCAAGCACTTATACAGTGGTTTCACATTAAAATTATAGAGAAAGTAGACTTAGTACCATCCACAACCGCCCTGGGTCGAGCCTTGTAAACCAGCAACCTGTCGGCCTTCTTCTCCCAAACAAAAATCACAAAATGAATGCATGAAGAAAAAAACAACGTTATGGCAAGATTGACTAGGGTTTTACACATCTCAACTATTGAGACAATGAGATCAACGATCGAGATTGAGCCAGCATAACCAAAATGGTACCAAGGCAGTGATTACAACCAAACCAAATCAATGACTTCATTTAATACCCAGAACAGTCAGATGCCATATCACCAGGGATGAGCTTACAGCTCGGTGATGCATCACAAATTCTTACCACTGTTATCACATAGAGCCAGAACATGTAGGTGCCAACATATCACTCCACTAACATCACACATGATCTAATTCATTACTGAGATCTTACATAGAAATATGCCAAACCTCGACTGCAACGACATTTAATTCTTATCAGAACCGAGTTATGGTGACAGCGAAAATCTCGGGATAGTATCACTGCCATACAACTGTATTACAACCACATTATAAGCCATCAAACCATAGGATATATTTATATCAACACCATAATACAATGATGCAAAGTTCTAACCATAGGGTGGTATCACGACATTGCATTCACGCTATAAGAGCATTAACTATGTTCTAAGTTCACATAGTTCATATGTGATACACATTTGAGCCATAGGTTTACATATAACATTTCCACAATGATATTCGCATAGTCCCCATAGGTTATCAAAACATTGGAATCGATATACTTTTATATATATCAAGCTTGTATTATAAAACAATACAATGCAATAGTATTGTAGGAACTATCATAAGGTTTAATATTTAGCACATACATTTAAATAAACATGCATTACATTATAATAGCTAGGCCACATTACGTTCATAATAGTTAGGCCACTTGCATAAGGTTAGTGTAATGAAAACATAACATAATAGCTAGGGTTTGACACCAACCCTATATGTCGTATGCTATTATGTCTAAAAACATCTTGTTCACAAGTTGACATAACACAAACATCATCCCTATAGCATTCCAGGACTTATTACATTGCAGCCGTCATTTCCAGGAGATTCACTTCTTTCTAATGATGACACTATCTTTCATAAGATCAAACTTGTTACAATTTCAGACGGATAAACTAAGTTGTATTACGACTAATCCTACCAATAGTTATAACGAGTTTAGTGTATAACATTGCTAGCGACACATACGAATATTACCATAAAGATGATACAAGTTGACGAAGTTAAACCGAAGTTACATACCATCGACATCTTCATGCACGGCAGATTATACAATTATCTTAAACATAGAGACGACAAGCTGAAGCTTACAACTTGTCTTGTAAAAACTAGAATTACTCTATAACCTTACCTGCAGATCTGCGAAAGAAAGAATCCAATGCTTTAGTTTTCAAATCTAAGTAAACCAAAGGGCACCCAGTAGGAACCCCTTCAGAATTATGCAAACAAATTCATCAGTATTGTTACCAGATCTTTACAGATAATGAATTAAACATTGTTCTGTCGCATCTCATTTACAACCAAGTACATTTTTATGTATTAAATAAATACAACAATTTTATGAAGCAGTTATCAACTATTAGTTAATTATTTATCATTCCGCAAATAGCAATTATCTTATAAAATAGGCTATATCAATTTTTTTTTTTTAAATTTTGCGATTTTTGGGATGTTACATGTGGTATCAGAGCACAAGTTCAAACTGTAGGCCTGATTGAGGCTCATGCGCGCAAACAGAAAAATAAATCAGAAAGTTTATGTTGTTAACTTTTGTAATTTAATTTATTTTTGCATAGAACATATTGACTTTTAATTGCAGGTATGGAAATACCAGAGGAATCAGCAGAGGACAGATCTCCTCGTAATGAACGTATTAATCATAATAACACTGAAGGAATTTATGTTGAGTTAAACAACCAGTCTTTTGAAATTTTACGCACTGTACAGGATTTAAAATCTAAGTTAAAAGCTGTTAAAGAAGAAAATGAACGGATTCTTAAGGTATAGGAAGAGTTACAACAAAATTTAAAAGGAAACTGTCATAGTGAGGAAAGAGGCAGAAAATCAGAATGTAAAGTTGATTCTGAAATAATGCCCCACCAACATAAGCATAAGAAAACAAGAAATGATAAAAGGAATAGTTACTCATCTTCTAAATCTGATTCAAGTAATGAAGACATGAATTATGACAGCAGTAACAGTGAATTCTGCTCTAAAAAGAGAAAACATAAGCATCATGAACAGATTACTGGGGAATTTAAAAAGATTAAGCTACCTACTTTTAATGGCGAAAGTGAGAAGGGTGAGACAACAGAAGCTTGGCTGTCTGGAATGAAAAAGTACTTTAATATTTATGATTACTCTTCTCAACTGAAAGCCAAAATGGCTATTTACAATCTGACCGGAAAGGAAGATATCTGGTGGCAGGATCTTAAAAGAATCAAAAGCATAAAAGAAAAAGAAGTAACTTGGACTATGTTTAAAAGTTTGTTTAAAAAGAATTTTTTGTTGGAACAATACTTTGAAGATAGGTCAAAAGAGTTTTACGATTTAAAGTTGGGTACAATGAACATGAAAGAACTTTGCAATAAGTTCCTTAGCTTGCTGAGGTACATGCCCTACATCGTTGAGGAAAATCCTAAAGTACAAAGGTTTCTCAGTTGTTTACCTTTTAATATAAAAGATCGTATTGAGTATGATAATCCTTCCACTTTGGAAGAGGCCATGAGGAAGGAAAATTTTTGTTTTGACCAAAACAGAAAAAGAGAAGGAACAAATGGCTAGAAGAACAGTAAGACTGATCAGTATGATTGTAAAAAGAAGAATTTTAATCAAAATGCTGGAGGTTTTAAGAAAAATTTTAATAACAGAAATTTTCCTAATAATTATCGGAATAATACATCTCAGAACTCTACTGCTGCAAGAAATGTACCTAATAATAATAATAATCACAGCAATAACAATAACAACAACAACGGGTATGCTGAACAGAAAGGACCCATAAAGTGTTATGAATGTGGCGGACCACATAAGAGAGCAGATTTCCCACGCAACAAGAGGACATCCAACAACATACATACTATGCAAACAGAGCCTACAGTTGGAGATATCACAAGAGAAATGCCCAGGATAAATGCAGCATTGGAGAACCGTCAAGCAGACCATCAAACATCCATGGTCGAAATTGAAGGTATGATACAAAACGAGTCTATTTCTATTTTAATAGATCCAGGTGCAAATCTAAGTTATATTTCACCTACTTTAGTAAACCGTTGCAAGCTAAAAATAGAGAAATTTGATAATGCATGGTTAGTTCAGCTTGCAATAGGAACTAAAAGAAAGGTTACAAATTATGTCCAGAATTATGAAGTATTTTTAAATCAGCTGAAAACGCAAGTTAATCTGAATGTTTTACCCTTAGGATCATATGATTTGTTGATAGGCATGGATTGGCTTGAATAGCATAGAGTTATACTTAATTGTTATGACAAATATTTTACATGTATAAATAATGAAGGTAATTCAGAAACAGTAAAAGGAATTCATAAGCAGATTTCAGTAAGGCAAATTTCTTCCTTACAAGTAAAGAGAGCTGCCAAAAAAGGTTGTAAATTGTTTGCTATTAATGTTGTTAATGATGAGCATACATCTAAAGAAGACAAGTTAAAGCTAGAGGATATTCCCATCCTTAGGGACTTTTCTGATGTATTCCTGGAAGAAATTCCAGGATTACCTCTGAAAAGAGAACTTGATTTCACCATTGAGTTAGTACCCAGTGCGGTACCAAACTCAAAGGCCCCCTATAGGATGAATATTCTGGAGTTAAATGAGTTTAAATATCAGCTGAAAGAATTAATAGATAAAAACTACATAAGGCCCAGTGTTTCCCCTTGGGGAGCACCAGTAATTTTTGTTAAAAAAAAGGACAGTACCATGCGTTTGTGCATTGACTACCGTCAGCTTAATAAGATGACAATTAAGAACTGGTATCCCTTACCCCACATAGATGATCTATTTGATCGAGTACGTGGAGCAGAGATATTCACTAAAATTGATCTAAGGTCGAGTTATCATCAAGTCCGGATAAAAAACGAGGACATATTCAAAATTGCATTCAGAACACGTTATGGACACTACGAGTTTGTAGTTATACCTTTTGGGCTAACCAACGCACTGGCAATGTTCATGTGTTTAATGAACAACGTTCTGCATAAATATTTGGATAAGTTCGTAGTGGTATTCATTGATGATATCCTAGTTTACTCAAAAACTAAAGAAGAGTATGACGAACAATTAAAATCATTTTACAAGTACTTAGATATCATCAGTTTTACGCTAAGTTCAGTAAGTGTGATTTCTATAAAAATAAAATTCAGTATTTGGGTCATATAATTTCAAAAGATGGTATTTCTATTGATCTTGATAAGATAAAAGCGATAAATGAATGGCCTGTCCCTAAAGATGTAACTGATGTACGGTCATTCATGGGAATAACAGGGTATTATAGAATGTTTATTGAAGGGTTCTCTAGAATTGCTAATCCCATCACTTCTTTGCAGAAGAAAGGGAAGAAATTCATATGGGATCAAAAGTGTCAAGATAGCTTTAATAAGTTAAAATAATTGTTAACTACTGCACCCATCTTAAAAATTGCATATCCTAATAAGGATTTCGTCGTATGCACGGATGCATACAATGAAGGACTTGGAGGGGTCTTAAGTCAAGAAGGTCATGCAATTGCTTTTGAGTCAAGGAAGTTAAAAATACATCAAAAGAATTATGCAACATATGATCTTGAGTTGGCAGCAGGGATACATGCTTTGAAAATGTGGCGCCATCACTTGATCAGAAGAAAATTCATTTTAATGACTGATAATAAGGGTTTAAAGTATTTATTAGATCAAACAAATCTTAAAGCAAGGCAAGCTAGGTGGTTAGCTTTCCTTAGCGAGAACGATTTTGAGATCCATCACATTAATGGAAGGAAAATAAGGTTGCTGATGCATTGAGCAGAAATGCTAGATTCAGTTTTGTGGCAGCAATCAGTACTTTTAAAACTGATATGGAAAATCAGATCGAAGAAGGAATTAAGCAAGACGAAAATTACCAAAAATTACATGTTAAAGTGGCTAAAAATTCATCTGAAAATGTTATAACATATTATAGTATTAATGAAGAAGGCTTCTTAACTTATAAAAACAGAATTTATGTGCCTAATTTTTCAAAGGTTAAGTTGTTGATTTTAGATGAAGTTCACAAGAGTCCTTATTTAGGGCATCCTGGTTATCAGAAAATGATAACTATGTTAAGAAAGGAGTACTTTTGGCCCAACATGAAGAGTGAAGTTGCTGAATATATAGCTAGATGCTTTGACTGTTAGACTATTAAAGCTAAACATCAATATCCAGCTGGGCTATTGCGGCCCTTACTAATTCCAAAATGGAAATGGGAAATTATAAGCATTGACTTTATTACATGTTTGCCTAAAAATCAGAAGCAAAATGACTCAATTATGGTTGTTGTTGATAAACTTAGTAAAGCTGCTCATTTTATTCATGTTAAAACTACTTTCAAGGCTTCTAACATTGCAAATATTTTCATGAAGCAAATTTTTCGCTTGCATGGAATTCCAAAGGTAATTATTTCAGACCGAGACTCTAAGTTCACCGGTAACTTTTGGACAGCACTGTTTAAAGGATTAAATACTAAGTTAAATTTCAACACTTCTTTCCACCCACAAATTGATGGTCAAACAGAAAGAGTAAATCAGATTTTGGAAATTATGTTAAGATTGTATGTTAAAGATCAGCCATCTAAGTGGGAAGATTACTTGCACTTAGCAGAATTTGCCTACAATAATAATTATCAAGCATCTGCTAAGTTAAGTCCATTTGAAATTTTGTATGGAAGAAAATGTTGTACTCCAATTTTGTGGGATAATCCTGTAGACAGATTGATGTTAGGACCAGATTTATTGAAAGAAATGGAGCTAACCGTGAAACAGGTTCAAGGTAACTTAAAAGTTGTCCAAGATCGACAGAAAATCTATGCTAATTTGAAACACACAGAAAGAGAATTTTAGGTAGGAGACCATGTTTTTATAAAGGTAAAGCCCAAGCAAAGTTCTTTGAAGCTTGGGAGCTGTGCTAAATTAGCACCGAGGTATTGTGGACCATTCGAAATCCTATCAAGGATAGGAGCTGTTGCATATCAATTGGTATTTCCATACAATTTAAAAATCCACAATGTTTTTCACGTTTCTGTTTTAAAGAAGTATGTGCACGATGCTACTCATGTGCTGAATTGGAATGATATACAGGTGGAACCCGAAGGAAATTTTCAGGTGGAACCAGAATGTATTCTCGACCGGAGGGAAATTATGCTTCGGAATCGCACCATAGGGCAGGTAAAGGTGCAATGGAAGCACCTTAGCCCTGATGAAGCTACTTGGGAACTAGAAAGTAATATGCGGGCAGCATATCCAGTTCTATTCCATGAGGAATTTGATGATGAATAAGCAACATCAAGGATGATGTTGAGCTTAAGAGGGGGTGTTTATAACATACCCTATTTGCTGAAAAACATTTTGTGTTAAGAAACATTATGATAAATTTTATTGTAAAGTTTATGTTGGACAAGTGTCCAAGGATGACTGTAATTTGCACAATATATTATTATTAAATAAATAAAATAGGAGACAAACACCTAAGAGGACTGTTGAAAGAGTGGTTACTGATCCACTAGGTGGAATGGAATCTGGGGTAGAAGGCAATGGACAAGTGGCAACTTCATGATCCAACTAACTAGCTATTGGTATGGGACAACTCCCTTGAAATGTGGTCATAGTGCCCTGAAAGATGGGACTGGAGCTTGAGGCTCATTTATTCCAAACTGACCACTAAACAACCTAGGCAGTCTATATAATAGCCATCAAATATTGAACTAAGGTTCATCACTTTTCCTGATGAGGAAATTTACCTTGGGGTTTTGATGTGTTTTCACCCAAGAGATTTACTGAGGGGATATGCTATGTTGTTGATCATGTTGTGAGTCTGCCAAACTCTTATTGAGTTCAGGAGGTTGATGCTGAGTGGAGAAGGCATTTTATTCAGGAGGTTAATACCGAGTGGAGAAGGTATTTTGAGTGCCTTGCTTCTACACAGATTCCACCCACTTATTGGATCAGTAATCAGGCTCGGGGGTTCACTAGAAGTTAGCATTTGAGCTGCTTCTTCTGAAGCAGGTTGGGAGGAACAGGCCTCCTTGGGTGTTTGTTGGACCTATTGTCAGTTACAGGTTCTATTATCTTATCTATTTTATTTTAAGTTCTGTTATCTATTTTTTTATATTTACAGTTCTGTTGTTTATTTAACTTTCACTGTTTATTTTATAAGTTTATTTCAGTTCCCGTGTATAACGATTTTAGTGTATAACATTGCTAGCGACACATACGAATATTACCATAAAGACGATACAAGTTGACGAATTTAAACCGAAGTTACATACCATCGACATCTTCATGCACGACAGATTATACAATTATCTTAAACATAGAGACGACAAGCTGAAGCTTACAACTTGTCTTGTAAAAACTGGAATTACTCTATAACCTTACCTGCAGATCCGCGAAAGAAAAAATCCAATGCTTTAGCTTTCAAAGCTAAGTAAACCCAAGGGCACCCAGTTGGAACCCCTTCAGAATTATGCAAACAAATTCATCAGTATTGTTACCAGATCTTTACACATAACGAATTAAACATTGTTTTGTCGCATCTCATTTACAACCAAGTACATTTTTATGTATTAAATAAATATGACAATATTATGAAGCAGTTATCAGCTATTAGTTAATTATTTATCCTTCCGTAGATAGCAATTATCTTATAAAATAGGCTATATCAAAAAAAAAAATATTTTGCGATTTTTTTGATGTTACATGTTTAACTCAACTTGAGCATTTGTAATCCCTTGCATTTTTCTTATAAATACATTTTGTAAACTAGGCTTTGGCTAATATTTCATTTTATGCGTTGTGTATCTTTGTATTCCAAGTCATCTAGGACTTCCATATGGTCTCATTTACACACACCTAGGGTGTTTTGGTCCTAGGTCTCCATGTTTTCTTTTATTTGTTTTCTAGTTTGTCTATGACTTGTAGGACTAGACCGTGGTCTAATAAATTGTAACCCAGGGTAATCCAAGCTACCAAAATCACCCAACGATTGCACCCATCTTGGGCCGTAGCAACCCTTATTATGGTTGGAGTTTTAAGAGTCTCCTTCTAGCTACTTTGCAAGATTCAAACTTGTGTCACCATGTAGAATGAGGCCTAACAAAACCAACCTTGCTAGCACCATTTTACTAAGAAAATTCACTTCATATGATCCTAATGAAGAATAATAATGAGGAACAAAATATCCACCTAAATAACAGGATAAATCCATGACTGGATAAAATATGGAGACATACAAGATGAGCACCACATGATTGAAATATGAAGAAAGATGCTAACTCATTGAGTTGACCTGGGAGGATCTTTTATTTCTTTTTTCTTATAAACAAAAGTCCAACCCGAGGAGTTTCCAATAGTGGATTTTTTAAAAATAAGGGCCGAATTTTCGGAATAAATCCTATAAATCAAACTATCAGTAGCGATGGTTGTTTCCTTATCACTATCCAAGTGTTCTTACTCAAGAGGGAATTCTAACCACTTGAGAGAGATGTTATGACCATAGCCATATCTCTCGCATTTTCATCAGTTGGAGGAATTTGAGAAGGTTGAGATAATGGTGAAGGTAGTGATTTTTATGTAGATTTTGGAGATTGAGCTGAAATTGAAGGAGGTTTCTTTGAAGCTAAATGAGGTGATTTGGCTAATGAGTCATTTTGTAGATGCAAGAGATCTTGTTGAAGGGAAAATTTATTTTGTTTCACTTTGAATCTTTCCATACCCTAGTCCCTTTCCTTACACCAAAGGGATGAATGTGAGATTGGAAATAAGTGAAAGCTTCATGAATGTGCCCAATTTGTTGATATGATCTGCAACAAAAAGCAGTATTCCTGTAATCAATTGGATGCAAAAAAAAAAAATCTTTCTATTTATAAGGATCTTATCCAACATCCCATGGCTATGATCAAGCTGAACAACTATGTGGGAAAAGGTATCTATACCTTGATATATTTTCATCATCAACCTTAATGAAGTGACGTAAAGATATATGCCTCATGGAGGACAAAAACTCTGGAGTTCCAAACTGCATGGGTATATTTTGAAGTCTTACCCACATAGGAGTGGTGATATTTATAATGGGAAAATGGTTGAATTGAGGGAGCCATTGCTGGAAGGAAATCCTGAATGACCCTAGAACCAAGGCCCTTGCTCAAATTATTATTTTTTCATTCCTCTTTGTTAGTAAAGTGGACTATGAAATAGCCCTTGGAACAAAGTAAAAGTTCATAGTCCGAGTTCCATGTTTTAATCACCCATTCTTGTAGTAATATTGTAGAAGGCCAAATCCCATTGAATCTATAGATTATAACCTATAATTTATAGAGTGTTTCATAGGAATAAACCTGAGTATCTTCCACCTCTGTTATTGGAGTATCTTCAGATTGTTCCACTATGATGGCTAAACCAGAATTCTCTTTGGCCAAAGAAACAAAGGGCCTTAGCTTCACAAAATCAATAAATGAAGAAGGTTTATAGGAATAAGGCACAAAGTTACCTGTCTCCTCCAACTAGTCTTCAAACAAATTACACATTGTTGTTTTGATCTATGTCGTAGTCCCAAAGCGAGAGTCCATATTGAAGCTACCATCCCTCATGAAGGAGCCATGGAAATTCAGGAGGGATTTCTATTATGTTTTGGATATGAGATTTGAAGTAGGAAACGAAATCTAAAGAGAACATGATAAGACAAATTGAGACACATGAAACGGATTCGACAAAGAAAAATAAGTTGTTCATGATTGTACACAGTGGTATAAATAAGGAGGAAGACTGCATTATATAGATTGAATTTTTGACTTTCTGAGCCTCATAATAGGGACCATCCTAAAATTTAAAACTTTTTAGGGTTAGTAAAGTAACATTAATAAAGGAAATTCTAGAAGTGTTTTTCAACTAATTTCTAATATTTTTCTCCTATGTCCGCCTAAATCATCATGTCTAATTAGATGTCGGTTGGAGAATTCAATCTCTAGAATACCTAACTCCCCTATTAATTGATGGCTAATCTCTAAAAACCTAGATCTCAGAATACTTTTCTCCTAAATATAAGCCCTACTATGAGGCTCAAAACGTCAAAAATTCAATCTATCTAATGTAGTCTTCCTCCTTCTTAAAGATAAAGAATAGAGCATGTTCCATAAGGGTTTTAAACTCCATGGCATAACACGTGCTTTCTTTCTACTTGGCACCAATACTCATAAGTTAGATCCATAGGGGTTTGAGAGGTGGATGAAACCTATAGAATCATTCATGACAAACAATTAGAGTTTGAATAAAGAGATCTAAGGAAAGAATATGACATTTGCTTCCTCGATTGAAGCAAGGTGGTTGTGAGCTGTAAAAATAGAGGTGGTACGGATTCCATCGCAAAGCTCGAGTAAAGTGTGGTTAGTTTTGTTAAGATATTTAAGAAACGTTGCGCACTTTAAAAATCACCTAGGTCTCCATGTTGATGCAAGCCTAATCACCTCATTGCTTTCCCTGGAACACATTCTTGTAGGGATCCCTTGTAATTTATACAAGTGAAATAAAATTTATTATCACCCTATTGCTTCATTAGCTTAGAAATGACACTCAAATTATCGACGTTTGACACTTACATTTATTGCAAAAATATCAATTAAGGAAATTACAATAGATAGAAAAATAATTGATTGCATATGTGGAAAGTATGATAAAATGGTTATTATAGACATCAAAATTATCACATAAACACCACCATGTATATCGAGTCTTAATAGTTTTTACAGAGGCTTTGGTCCATTGATGTTGACGGAATTAAACTTGACACATATGGATTTAACATATTCAAATTTGATTATGTAATCACAAAAAAAATGACATTTTGACATTTTTGTATTGGAATAATGATGTCGGAGGGCAGTGCCGATAGACCAACACCTATCGGGTTGAAGAAGAAAAAATAAGAAGAGAAATTTCCAATAATTTATAAGAATTTTCAACATCAAAATTGATTTTTACCATCAATGTTAGTGATCAATGACATATTTTGTAGACAAATGTATAATTAGTGAGAAGAACTCATAACATAGGAAACATAGATCCAGAATCACCACTCATCCCAAATAAAATATTTTGTTCCTTGAAAATGCACTGAATTTGAATACTTTCCAACTCAGCTCCACGCATGCACCACCCCCAAGCCACCAATGTAGAAATTCAATAGGACAATTCCAAAAGCAAATAGAACATGAACATGATGTTAGGTTGGTATTCCAAAAACTCTAATCCAATACAAAGAGAACAACACCCCTAATGAAATGTTAGATTGGTATTCCAAAAACTCTAATCCAAAAGCAAATAGAACATGAACATGATGTGAGCTCGTATTCCTGGATGTACATACGGCACGAGGAACAATTAGACTTGTAGTTAGTGTGGTGGATTGTACAAATACATAATGAAATACTACTGCTGCAGAAAAACTAGGTAACATAAGATGATATTCATACAATTTGAGATATAATGAGCACTGCAAAATGCCTCAAAGAAAGGATAGTGGGGCGATTTTCCCCAAAAGGTAGGTAATAGGATTTGAACCTAAAATCCTTGGAGAAGAAGGACGCCCAAGCACCTAATTTTATCAGGTGGTGATGTAAAGGATGGACAGGCTTTTACTTAAATTATGGTAAGATGTTTCTTCTTTATATATGAAATAAGGAAATTTTCCTTTCTTCTTTGGTTTATGATATAACAACTTTTTTCAGTTCAGTTATTATTTATATATGTAATACTACAATTTCATTATTAATTATAGAACAAGTTGATTTTGTTTGAATAAGCAACTTATGCCAGTGAGTTTTGGCGAATGAAATGTAATAGTAGGATTCTCCGATGATATCTATTAGGTAAATTCTAATTTTTTTTTTTTATTGAAGTTTTTTTATTGCTAAATCAAATCCATTTTATGGGGGAGAACTTTCATTTTTATTGTGTTGAATTAAGTAACCTCACGAACTTGCCGTCTTTGAGGGTTTCTATTTCTCTAGAACTACAATCTTTCTCAGATTCCCTTGAAATGTTGACCTAGTTGACTTTGTTGAGCATAAGAAATTGTGGGATTCAATACTTGCCACAAGATCTTATGAAAATGAACAATCTCAAAGTTTTAGAAGTACGTATGTGTCCTTGCTTGAACTACCATTTAAAAAATCAAAGGATAAAGATTCCATTGAGTAAGTTTGAATCCTTCCATTGACAATTGAGTAAATTGGATCCTTTAATTGATAAAGGATTCTTCTGGCTCAAGGAGTTGTGTCTTGTATGCACATACGTATCAAAGGTACACTTTCAAGAAGGAGTTTGTTCCAAGCTTCAACCTTCAACATTAGATCATTGCCGACAACACTTACATCTTTGTCCTTGCAATTATGTGGAAGACTGAAGAAAATAGTAAGGCTTTGTTTTCTAGCAAAACTTCAACATATACATATCCACGCCTATGGAATTAAAGGAGCAACCAAGTATGAAAAAGTTGACATCTTTGTAGGAGTTGTTTGTTTATTTTTGTTACAACCTCAAGAAAATACAAGGATTGGCACAACTCAAAATCCGTAGAGATTCCTTGATCTTGGTGAATGCCATGAAATGCAAAAGATGCCTCGTATAGAACTATTGATCTCATTGGAATAATTTGGCTTCTTCATTTCTTATTCGTCTTTAAAATCAGATGCAAAGTTGATTTGCAACCAAAAGTGTTGCAATCCACAATGTGGGATTGATCAAAGAAACAATACCACATGGTAAATCCTAAAGTTTGATAATATATGAATCAAAGAGCCGCGCGAATTTAGATTTGAGTGTTGTTCTGATAGTTAAAATGTTGACTTCATTTACAAGGAAATATCGTAATCAATGCGCCTAAATATGCTCGGATTTATCAATTATGTTGACGTAAAATGAAGTGTATATCTTCTAATGCACACTCATCCAGTTTATTTTCCATCAAAACATATTTTAAATATTAATATATACCAACTTAAATCTATTTTAACTGTCAATCTATAAAATATTAAAATTTATAAGAGGCCTTGTCAATCTTACTGTAGCAATTTTTGGTCTTGTAAGAGGCCTTAGTTAATTCCTAGCAGAGCTCTCCGTGGACTTCAATGTGAATATTGTATCCTTTCTATTGATGTATTTGTAACTTCGAAAGATATTCACTTGTATATTGTATTTGTACTTTATTGTATCCCCAATGGAGATGTGTTATTCCTTCGATTGGAAGTGTCGTCAGTTGTACTTGCAAGTGTCGCAAGTATTATTGTAAGTGTCGCAACTTGTATTTGATGGGTTATTAGACCACCTTGTTGGGGTCGGCCATGTATGAGTTGTGTGGGTCAAAGGGTTATTAGACCACCCTAGTGGGGGTCGGCCCAGTCAGCATTATTTTAAGTGGTTAAGTTGAGGCCGACCTAGTTGAGTAAAGGTCAAGTGAAAGTTAGTGTATAAATAGAGAGTGTGTCTCTCTCATCTTACACATTCTATTGTTCACTCACTTAGCATTAGTGAGAGAGAGGAGGAGTGCGCACAAGTGGAGGAGGAGCATGGTGCTGAAGATATCTATCTCTTGGGTTTGATCATGGGGATCTTTGTATTGGTTCTTATTCTATCTCCGAGGAAGTTGCGGGGTTTTTCACCTTCTTGGTTTTCCCCGGTGAAATTTTTTGTGTCTCTTGTCTCTTGTCTCTTATGCTTGATATTTTGTACATGTTGTTCTTTCAGTTAAGATCCTAGATCAAAATGTATTAAATTCTGAAAAAAATAACACTTTCATGCTATTGATACAGGCTTTATGCCTTGTGAGAGCATGTTTGTTTTTATTGTTGCAGCATTTGAGTTTGTATCAAATATTGGTTTTCTTGGTGATCATAACCCATAGGTTTGAGACTTAAGTAGTCTGGAATAGGATATCTAGAGCTCTTCATTGATGGAAGAATAACCACCATCTGTTTCCTCAATATGATCATGTTGCTACATGCCACTCCGGTCCTTTTGTGTATCCATGCCAACATTATTTGCTGCCACTAAAAACTAGATAAATTTGAGAAACCATCTCCAGATTGGGGTGCATCGGTTTTTCAAAGCCCCGTTTCCAAGTCGGTCTAATAATTTTCCAAGGCCTTCCAATCACTTTTCAAGCCTCTCAAAGTAGTTATAGGTTTAGAAGCTACAAATGTGGATTCAATTGTCTTGGGGGTGAATCCGCGGCCTGATGGTGACAAATCCATCTCTGCCTGCAAAACAAAAATAAAACTGGAAATGCTTTTCTTGCCTCAAATGGTGAGCCATAGAAGACAATTTTATGAGAATAAGGAAGCTTTGAATGAAGGAGATCTAAGCTTTATTGAATCCCCATGATTCACTGAACATTGAAAAGAGGTTGATCTGCCTAAATCGAAAAACACACATAATGGAGGAAATATAAATCACAGCATAGTCGATTCCTGAAAGTGAAAGTGCATTGAGAGTGAGTGTCCTCCTGAGAAAAGGACAACACCGACCATGAGAAAAGGACAACACAGAGAGATCTCATTGAGTAAAAAATTGGTATGTTATGTAAGGAAGTCAAAATCCTTATCATAAAGAGAAGAGATTGCCCCTCAAATAGTCCATGCATGTGAGGAGGAAATCCCATTCCGTTGATCGCATGAATTGGTTGAAGGAATATATATGACTAATTGAAGAAAAACCATTATGAACATGTTTATATTCAGAAATTTCAGCGATTTGTTGAAAACAAAGGGACCAAGTAATCATTCTGAACCTGTTTATGTTCAAACATTTCAACAATTGAATGAAGTTAATGCAGATGACAGACCTTGTCCCTAATAGGGGGAATAACATCTACAGTGTGAAGTCAAGTTCCAAGTTTTTGTTGTGAACTTGTGAACAAATGGGAAACAAGTATGCAATCTTGTTCCTGCATTTTGAAGACAGAGTGAAAGTCGAAAATTTCCAGAACCATTAATCAAGTAGAACACATGAGAGTCTATTTGTTTTATTGAAAGTTTTTGGTAATCTTTAAACCATCTTTTTGTGGTTCTTGGTACAGTTTTTGTGATCAACATAAGGCATTCAAGCTTCTAGTTGATACAGTTTATGGTCATCCAAAAACCATCAATAAAGTAGAAGACAAAGTTCTGTTTGTTTAAATTTTCAGAGAACATAAACAGTTGTTTCTCTACTGGATAGTTTATGGTCAACTTGAAACCATGCAACTTAGTAGAAGTATTCATCTTCTGCTAGATTTGTTAAGAGAGATTTTCAGCCATTTGTAGTTGAGATTCTTGAGTTTTGTACTCTCTGAATTTGCTTGACACATTGTTGATTTTCAAGTAGTGGCAGTTTTTTCAGGCACTAACAAAATTATGATTAAGGGGGGATGTTAAAGACTAGTCATAGTTTGTTAGTTTACCTAAATTTTATATGGTTACATGACAGTTATGGTCTTTTTGTAATATATATGTGCATCTATGTACATATCCAATATAGCTTAATCACTCATTAATGTAATTCCTTTTCTTCCATTGTTGGTCTTCATGTATTCTTTATATTTTTCATCTATTCTTCATGATGTGATGTCTAATAGATCATATGTGCAGGTGCTACCCCCTCCCACATCCATGTCTATGCGAGCCATCATTATTCCTAGCGTGTCAGGGCCTGGCATGCTCTGTGGATTAGCCGTAACGAAGTTCAATCCCAAGTGATTGGATGATGTCTTCCCTAGCGTGCGCAGGGCTGATATCATGAAGTGTTGCGGAGAAGCTTCACTGGACTTAAGGCAGGGAAATCCGTTCATAAAAACAGAAGATTTGGTGTCCGCCATGCAAAAAATCCTGCAACACATCTAGATCTCCACTAATTCTCTCCGTTGCCAACAAAATACTCAAGATGAAGAAGATGCCCATAGTGGCTCTACAGTAAGAGGAGATGAATACAGGTAAGTCCATTGTAACTAATGAGCTCAAGCACTATTGAAAATTTGAAATGCAATAACTTGTACTACCTATGTAGGGAATATATATAGATTGGAAACTCTTCCTTTCGGAGTTTGATACAAGGAATTCAAATGCCCCATGCTTGTCAGAATCAGATCAAGGTTAAATTGTTCAGTCAAATCCTTTGGGTAGATTGAATCAGTTCGAGGTTAAATTGTTCAGGAAAATCCTTTGGGTAGACCGACATACAAATTAATTTAAAATTGAAATCAAAGAATATTGCAGATTTCATACCAAACTTTCACTAATTTAAGAAAAATTGACCAAAATAGCCTCCTTTCAAACTCATGCAGACTTGGTCTATCTCATGGCTTTTCATGCTTGTGGTGTCTTTCATCTTTCATTGACTTGTTCATACATGCCGATCATCTCAACGAGCACTGTAATTTTAGTTGGAGCTATGAAGTGTATTGCAAGTACAGACCAAGCGATGAGATTGGTGCAGATGTTGAGTTACATTTAATGTTCCAGGTACAGTAGGTCCATGTGGCAGTTTAAAAATATTTAGTTTAAAAAATAATTTTATTTATTTTTAAATTTAGATAAATAAAACCACTCTTGCGGGGATTTATGTCTCATCGTGGGTGTTTTAAACCAATAAAAAATTCAAAATATTGTATTTTAACAATTTTAAAAATTATTTTATTTCAAAATAGTGTTTAATAATAAAATTTTGAAAACATTAGAAAAGATTGCAAAAATATTTATGCACAAAAGTAAATTAATAAGGATTAGTCTATTTGTTTTACTTTTTCAACTTTACTGTTGGTTTTGGTGGGAATTCGGTAAATTTTTTTTCGGTAAAATCTAAAATTTTACTTGTCTAAATTGTGTTTTTGAGTCCATAAATAGATTCAACACCCTCAAATCAACTTTGGCACCCAAATTATACAATTTCCATAGCTAATATTTGTGATTTTGGGATTTTTTAAAGATTTCTACTCGGAATACCAACAAAATAAGATTGAAAATATGATCGGAAAAGGTTGAAAACTTAGAATATTTAGACTACAACAATTAATAAAGGCCAAAGACAATTGACTAATCAATTATCTGTCTTGCACGGAATAATAATAACAAATTGAAAACAATATCTCACCCCTAACTAACTATATTTTGAACAAAGTAAAAATGGAATAAAATAAAAATTAAGGGGGCAAGGAGTAAATGTCCACCATTATTTTTTTTTTCAAGAGGAAAAAAAACACACTTTTATTATTTCTAAAGAAATCAAAAAGTACAAAGATCTTTGATAGCAGAACTTGTTCATTCATAAATGTGTTATCATCATTTTAAAAACTAAATATTTTTATTAATATTTTTAAATAATATTTTTTTATTTATAATATATTTAAAAAAAAAATTCCATTTTAAAAATTATCCTTCCAACCATAAAAAAAAATGAGCTTCTAAACCTCCCTTATACTTTAAATCATTTTCATAAATGTGTTATCATCATTTTAAAAACTAAATATTTTTATTAATATTTTTTATTTATAATATATTTTAAAAAAAAATTCCATTTTAAAAATTATCCTTCCAACCATAATAAAAAAATGAGCTTCTAAACCTCCCTTATACTTTCAATAATTTGGCAACAATCAAATCCAACCATATAAAACCTCAACACAACTTTACTCTGAATGGTTTACCTTTAATAAAATACTGCATCTTTGTCGTCAGAATTGTTTACCTTTAATAAAATACTGCATCTTTGTCGGCAAAGTCATCATCACAATTATGATAGCCATAAGTTGCATGTGACTTTAAATGAATATATTGCCCATTAATAACTAGTAAAAATATCGTTGCGACATATATGCACTTTATTTATAATAAATGCACGTATGGTAAAACAATAAATTTGTATTAAAAATAATTATGAACATATAAATTATACATAAAACTTAAAAACACAAGTTATTAATTTTAAACTAATATTAAATTATATATATAATAACTTTTAATTAAATTAAAAAATAAATTTTATATAATATAGTTTAAGATGATCTATTTTTTTATTAAAAATAAATAGATATTATAAAATAGTGTATACTTTTAAAACACTTCTTGCAACTTGAGAAGTTCAAACTTGTAGTGGACATGATTGCAGTTTTGAATTTCCTATATATATTTTTCTTACAATTATTTTAATTATATCCATTTTAATAGTTAATACATATTTGTACACTTCCAAAAAAATTTATCCACGTAGGCTTAGTATGTTATTAGTAGAGTCATTAACTTATGGTTAGTGAATATCAAGAGGACACAGGTTAACTGCCACAAATAAGTTAATTTTGATATTTTTTTTTTCATAATGTCTCATCCTCGTCCAATCTATGAAAAGCATAGATGTTAGTTCATCCCAAATTCTAAGATGTAAACACCTATCGATGTAACAAGAAGAAAGAGAGAAAAGTAAAGCATTATTAGTTAAGAAACTAGTCAATTCAATATTCATTTCGGCATTTAGATGATTTTGCTCTTTCCTTGACAACATTTTTCAACAAGATTTCATGGAATCTAAAGAAAAATATCAAATAACAAAATTTACACTTGAATAATCTGGGTTACTAGATATATATGAAAGAGCTGAATCCATTTATACATTCAAAAACATAATTTAAACAACACAAAATTCAAATTTATTAAAAAACAACTAAATACCAAATCAAAATATCACAGAAATAACAAAATCCTAAAATTTATACTTCTCCATTTCATGTTCTTAAAACTTTATTTGACTCAAACAGTAAATTTTGTAATCTTTACTTGCATGCAATGTCCAAATACACATACTGTATTCTCTTAAATTAATTTTTTTCAGCTTATTCATCTACTTATGAAAGTCATCATATTGACATCCAAATTCAAGACGCATATTTAATCTGAATTGACTACATAAAAACACTAATTCACAACAGACGGAATGATATTTCATGACATAAACCTCCTGCACATGTACACGGATGGATCTGAACCAATAAAGCAAATTGCAGTCGGGGCATGATAGCCGCTAACTTGCCCAGATCTTCGGAATAAGATATGAATACTACATTCACACAATTATGAAAGCAAGCAATACATGGAGATCTGTAGACATGATTTATTATATATAGATATTCATATGCAGGCTAAGCAGATCTATATGGCGCCGGCTAACCAGAGAGAGAAATCTAACAACCGCCTCCTCCCGGGCCGCCACAGCCACCTCGGCCACCTCCAGGGCCGCCGCAGCCACCGGGACCGCCTCCAGGGCCTCCCGGGCCTCCGCAACCGCCAGGACCGCCCGGGCCTCCGGGAGGAGGCGGTGGTCCGCCAGGGCCGGGTGGAGGCGGAGGTCCGCCGGGAGGAGGAGGGCCGCCTGGAAACATTGTTCTTCTCACTTGCCGCTTATATGCGCTCGTTCGCTTGAGCTGAGGGAAAAGGATATGGGATTGGACACTGGTTATTGCTTCCCACCCACCGGTGGTATTTATAAGATTTTTTTTCAGAAGGTCTGTGGATATGTGTTGTTGTTGACGGACGGTTGGACAAGGTTCCTAACTTTGAATGTTAGATAAATAATCTCCACGAGTTTTAATTCCTGAAATGATCATTATGTTGGTCGGAGATGATTTTTGGCTCATACTGTTTAAATTTTTAATACAGATTTGAATCGAAAATTTTAGGGTTTCATAAATAGACAGATTAGGGTTATATATATATATGTGATAATTTAATTTAATTTTTATTTAATAAGAAAAAGTAAAATTTAAAAAAGAGTTTAATTAATTATAATCAATGTTTTAGGAATTAATAATTCAATTGTTTTTTAATTATCAAACAACCCACTTATAAATCAAGATACGTGTTGTATATTCCATGATCTAATGTAATGGAAATATCAAATGTGAAACATAAAGAGAGGAAAAAATATGAAGTTTGATTTAACTAAAAGTCTTATCTTTGATCTTGTTTGATCCTTCAACAATGTGCTTTTGAATCATAACCTTTCCCTTACAACAAGGTTCACCCCCATGCCATTCAAGAGATCCCATCAATCTTTTATCCCTAAGTTCACTCCTAAGTTCACTACTCAAACATAGTTCTTGTTTGCAAACTTGTATTTTCTTTGTTAGTGTTGTTGTTGTTGGGGAGAGATTGTCTACAAAGGAAACCTTGATTTTGGAAAGCACTTTACACAACCAAACAAAAACAAAAAAAACAAAATTATGAAACTAAAATTTCTTAGATTTGGGGTTAGTCCTTGGTTGGCTTATCCATAAAATGTAAGTGTTGTCATTGTTTTTGGTTTATTGAGTTTGCAGTATAGCAAAGAGCATATGCAATCAAGAAAACCCTTTCTTTTTTGTTTTTTATTTGACGAGTTTGCACAAAGCAAGCGGCAAAGAGCATATGTAGACTGAAAATGTAGCAATTGGGAATAAAATAGAAAGTTAGGCTTAAATATGAAAGAATATGAGAAACAAAAAATTTTAAAATGTGTAACTGTAAACAATATACTTCTAGATCTGGTAAAATGATCGTATCTTGGGAAAACAAAAACCATTTTCAGTTAAACGAAAAGCATTTCCAACTGAAAACAATGCTTTAGATGCAATGGAATGCCTCTCTTAGCCTAGAAACATACAAATATATAAGAAATAATGAATTATTTGATGTATACAACAACATTGATTCAAGATCTCGATCATCAATGGAAGGGGAACTTCATAAGAGATTTGGTACCATGTTCGATTAACAATATTTTCTTTCCTTTTTCTTACACACAAAAGTCCAATATGAGGAATTGTCGAGAGTCGATGTTTTAAAAACAAGGGATTAATTTTTGGAATAAATCCTAGAAATCAATGTATAATTAGCAATGGTTGTTTCCTTATCACTATCGAAGTGTTCATATTCATGATGGCATTCTAACCACTTGAGAGAGATGTTGTGACCATTGATGTATCTCTCACAGTTTCATTAGTTGGAAGAATATGAGAAGGTTGAGATAATCGTGAAGGTGGTGGTTTTTATGTAGATTTTGGAGGTTGAATTAAAGTTGAAGGAGGTTGATTTGAATTAGAAAGAGGTGATTTGGATAATGATTCGTTTTGTGCATGCTAGAGATCTTAATCAAGGGATGAATTATTTTGTTTCCCTTTGACTCTTTCCACACCCTAGTCCTTTTCCTTACACGAAAGGGATGAATGTGAGACTTGAAAGAATGGAAAGATTCATGAAGGTGCCCAATTTGTTAATAGGATCTACAACATAAAGAAATATTTTTAAAAACAACTGAATGTGAAAAACGTGGTCATTCTATCTATAAGGATCTTATCCAGCATCCCATGGATATGATCAAGCTTAACACATATGTTGGAAAAGATATAGTACCTCAAGATGATCTTGTCGTCATCAACCTTAAAGAAGTGATCTAGGGAGATGCCTTATGGAGGCCAAAAAATCTGTAGTTTAAAAGTTCTTGGATAGGTTTTGAATTCTTACCCAGATAGTAGTGGTCATAGTCATAATGGCGAGAGGGTTGAATTCAGGGAACCATTACTGTAAGCAAAGTCCTGAATGTCCCAAGAACCATGGCCCTTGCTCATTTTTTTTCATTCCTTTGTGTTAGTAAAGTGGACTATGAAATAGCCCTTGGAACAAAGAAAAAGTTCACAGTCCGAGGTCCATGTTTGAATAAACCATTCTCATAGTGCTAATGTAAAAGGCCAAACCCCATTGAATCAATATATTATAGCCTATAGTTTGTAGAATGATTCATGGTCATAAAATCAAGGATCTTCCACCTCTACTATCGAAGTATCTTTTGATTGTTCCACTATGAAGGTTGAACCAGAAATCTCTTTGTTCATATAAACAAAGGGCCTCGGCTTCACAACATCTTTAAATGAAGAAGCTTTGGAGGAATAAGGCATGAAGTTAACTTTGTCTCCTCCAACTAGTCTTGAAACCAATAAAATAATGGTGTTTTTAGCTATGTCGTAGTCCCAGAGAAAAATTCCATCTTGAAGCTACCATCCCTCATGAAGGAGCCATTGAAATATGGGAGGGATTTATGTTACCTTTTGGATATGGGATTTGAAGGAGGAAACTGATTCTAAAGACAACATGATAAGACAAAGTGAGACCACTAAAAGGGATTCGATAAAGAGCCATATCCATAAGGGTTTTTAACTTCGTGGAAAAACGCTTGATTTCTTGCTACTTGGCACCAATACTCCTAAGTTGGATCCAAATGGGTTTGAGAGGTGGATCAAACCTATAGGAATCCTTCGTGACAAGTGATTATAGGTTGAATAAAGAAATCTAAGGAAAGAATATGACATTTTCTTCCCCAATTGAAGCAACGTGGTTGTGAGCTAGAAATATGGGGATGGTAGAGTTTCCATTGCAGAGCTCGAGTCACGCTCAAGTAAAATGTGGTTATTTTTTGTCATATATGTAAGAACCTTTGAGCACTTTAAAAATCGCCTAGGAATCCATGTTAATGCAAGCCTAATCACCTCATTGCTTTCCCTAGAACACATTCTTGTAGGAATCCCTTGTAATTTATACAAGTAAAATAACATTTATTATCACCTTATTGCTTCATTATCTTAGTAATGACACTCAAATTACCATTGTTTGACACTTACATCTTTTAGAAAAAATCAATTAAGGAAATTGCAATAGATAGAAAAATAATTGATTGTAGAGGTGGAAAGTATGATAAAATGGTTATTGTAGACATCAAAATTATCACATAAACATCACCATATATATCGAGTCTTAATAGATTTTACATTGGTCCATTGATGTTCCATTGACATAGTTAAAATTGACACGTATATATTTAACATATTCAAAATTGACTATGTTATCACAGCAAAATGTCATTTTGGCATTTTGGTATTGGAATAATGATGTCAGAGGGGGGTGTCGATAGACCAACATCTATCGGGTTGAAGAAGAAAAAAGGAGAGAACTTTCAATAAGTTATAAGAATTTTCAACATCAAAATTGATTATTGCGATGAGTGTTAGTGATCAATGACATGTTTTGTCGACAAATGTATAACTTGTGAGAAGAACTCATAACATAGACAACAATTGATCCACAATGATCACACATCCCAAATAAAATAATTTTTTCCTTGCAAATGCATTGAATTTGAATAACTACCAACCTTGCTTCATGTATGTCGCTACCCCCAAGCCATCAATGTAGAAATTCAAGAGGACAACTCCAAAACCAAATAGAATGTGAACGTGATGCTAGGTTGGTATGCCTAAAACTCTAAACCAATACAAAGATGAAATGCCCCTAACACTAATAATAAAATCGCCAATTTCTTTATCAATGAAGGCCAAAGTGCTCTCAAGTAGCATTCCAAAACATAGGTGTAAATGCAAGAGCCTGCACTTCAAGGAGAAAATGAAAACCCAAGTAGACGTGAAGAAGGAAACCATGTGAAGATCACAACCATGAATGAAGCATAAGTAAAAATAAAGACAAAGGTAAATTAACCCTCCCATGTAGAAGAAGACAACATATACATATTTAGCATGCAATATGTGCACTAATTCCCATGCCTCTTCATCAAAGCCACAAGAAATAGAAAACAAAACTCCTCCAATAGGAAACAAATAAAAAAACAATGTGAATGAATACATTCTGTACTCCACACATGTGAACAAGCAATGTGAATGAATACAATCCCTACTCCACAAATGTAAATATAGAAAATGTACACAAAAACCCTCCAAATATTTACTAATTTACCTATTTTCTTTGCAATCTCACACCACCACCTTAAGAACCTAATTAAGTCAATCAAATTCAACAATTTCTAGAATTAAAAATCAACATGTTGATTCCTTAGCTATGACTACAAGCTATTTTAAGCCTCCAAGTTTATTTCCTCAAATCAAGTATGAAGTAGAAATGAAACACAAGCCTTCAATCACTAATAACATTAAGCATGAGCAAGTTTATGAACATAATCAACAAATAAATTGAAATCAAATTGATCAAGATGAGGTGAAGGATGATGATCAATTCTCCTTCAAAGAATCCAACATAATCATAATGCAACACAATCACAATCACAATACAACAAATCCAACCCAATTACAATCCAACACAATCACAAAACAACAAATCCAACCCAATCACAATATAACATAATCCATTTTTTTTAAACAATTAATTGAATTTTAAAAATAACCTTTAAGTAAAATTAAGTTTATGTAAATCTATAATGCCATGAATAAACTAATAACAACAAATTGAAAACAATATTTTACCCCTAACTATACCTTTAATAAAGTAAAAATGGAGGTAAAAATTGAATATAGTAAAAAGGATAAAAATTGAAGAGTCAAGGAGTGAATGTACCATCATCATTTTAAAAACTAAATATTTATTTATAAAAAAAATCCATTTTAAATAATATTTTAAAATATCCTTCCAAAAATCTTGTAAAGAATGTATCATGTTCACTCATAGTCACAAGGAAAATGAGGTTCTAAACCTCCCTTATCCTTTTAATCATTTGACACCAATAAAATCCAACCATATAAAACCTCAACACACCTTTACTCCGAATTGTTTACCTTTAATAAAAAGAAATAGTGCATCTTTGTAGGCAAGTCATTATTACAATTATGATAACTATAAGTTGCATGTGACTTTAAATGAATATATGGCCCCCATCATAATTACTAGTAGAAATATAGTTGTGACATATATGCACCTTATTTATAATAAATGCACCTATTGTAGAACAATAAACTTGTATTAAAAATAATTATAAATATATAAATTATACATAAAATCTAAAATAAAAAATAGTTAGTTTTAAATAAATACTAAAATTCATAAATTATAGAAAAAAATTATAAATATATTTATTTTATTTAAAATTTTAATTAAATTAAAATTAATTATTGTTTTTAATTTTATATAATATAATTTAAGATTAACTTTAAGTGTTAAATAAATTACCATATTAAGGTTAGATTTGGTTCGTGGTTTTCACTTCAGTGGTCACATATAACCTCAATCGTGGCTGTGGTTTCTACTTATTAAGGAAAGAAGGAAATATCTCATCTAGTATTAGATCCTCAAACAAACACAAACACAATGGGCGACTAAAATGTTTAAATTAATTTTCTTAATTTAGATCGAAAAATTAGAGGTTTCATAAATGGGCACTTCAGATTATTTTTAAAAGAAAAGCTATTTAATTAACGGAAAGGAAATTGACGTCATTATTATCGACCTTCTCAGAGTATGGTGTAGTGCATGCATATGTCAAAAGGGCTTAAGCAGAGCAGCAGATGTAATGTCCAATTGTGCAGGAACAGTCTCTGCTATGTGATGCTGCGGTCCGATATTTTAAAGGTATTTATAGACAAAACCCCTCCCAAAATTTGGAAGATCAGTTAAGGATCATTCAACTTTTCCCACGTTTGTTTGATGATGAGGCTGCTACATCCATTGGGCGCCATGTTTGTGATGCTAAGATATTGAAGATTTTAAAGTTGTTCTCGAAAGATAAATCTCTAGGGTCGGATGGTTGGACCGTTGAGTTCTACCTCCATTTTTTTCCATTATTCAGGGGTGAAATCATGACTGTTGTGGAGGAGTCTCGTACTAAAGGTCGTATTCTACCTACACCCAACGAGACCTATCTTACTCTCATTCCCAAAGTGGATAAGCCCAAGGACTATGGTGACTTCTGTCCTATCTCGTTATGTAATCTATTAGACAAAGTCATTTCCAAGGTGATTGTTGAACGCATTAAACCTTATCTGGCTCTTGGTATCTCGGCAAAGCAGTTTTGGTTTCTTCACAATAGAAAACTGCTAGATGCGGTGGGGTTAGCCCAGGAGGGACTACACACCATCAAGCAGAAGGATCTGTTGGCATTAATATTGAAGTTGGATCTGATGAAATCTTATGACAGGATTGATTGGACTTTCCTTAGGTTCATCTTGCTTCAAATCGGTATCACACTTGATTTGGTAAAGTGGATTACGTCTTGTGTTTTGATTGCGAACTTCTCGGTCTTGGTGAATGGTATGCCATTTGATTCTTTTTGTGGGGAAAGAGGACTAAGACAGGGTTGTTCTTTATCACCATACTTATTTATTTTTGTTGTTGAGGGTTTAAGCTTACTGATTAATGAGGCCAGCAATTGTGGGAAAATAAAAGGCATTAAAGTGGCCCCGACACACTCATTAACCCATTTGTTGTCCGTGGATGACGTGTTACTGTTCGGAATCGGCTCCTTGGGGGAATGGAAATAGTTAATGGACATAACAACTTGTTTCTGCAATGCTGCAGGTTTGGAGATAAGCTCTGGTAAGTCTCATTTTCTCCATCAATGTATTGAACCGGCCCTAATGGATCAGATATGTGAGATCTTTCCTTACCAAGTAACGGAGCTAGGAACAGGCGTTTGCTATCTCGGCTATTACCTTAAGCCATATGGACTTAAATCTGTTGATTGGGGATGGATTATAAAGAAGATTCGAAGGAGGATTACTGGGTGGGGGTTCATATATCTATCATTAGGTGGTAGACAAACACTTGTTTGCTCGGTGCTACAATGTATCCCTGTATTATGGTTCTCCCTTTATATTTCTCCTATGCATGTCATTCAAACTCTTAGGAGAATTTTTGCAAGCTTTATGTGGAATGGTGTTGAGGGACAACATATTTGGCATCTAGCGTCTTGGGAATCTATTGCTCAGGAAAAGGTGTATAATGGATGGGGCATCAAATACCTTAGAAATTTTAATTTGGAACTTGTAGCTAAAACATGTTTGAGGTGTTTACGTGATCCTGGGATTTGGGGATAGGTTATCAAGGCGAAATACATGGAACGGCTCCCAATCCCCCTGTGGATCTGGCATGGCATTTGGAAGAACAACGGATCCATCATATGGCGTGGTTTCAATAAGTCTTTCCCTATAATAAATGTTGGTATTAGTTGGAAAGTGGGGAGGGGAACCCAGATTTACGTGGGTATTGATCCCATTGCTGGATTTGGTAATTCATTTTGGCTTAGTAATGGACTGGTTCGTGCGCTACACTCTCAAAATGTATATGTACTACAGCAGATCGGTCAGTAGTTGGAGTATGGTAATACGAGATGGAAGATGACCGTGGACTTAGCACTGGATTCCCATCATGCTATATGCTGGAACCAGTATGTAAATGCCCTTAAACATGTTGGTGTCTCCTTTTCACATGATGCTAACATTCTATGTTGGGGGTTGAACTCTGTGGATGGAAATTTGACGGCATAGGAGGCTTATTCTTACTAGATGGAGGATGAATATGGCGAGGTTCGAGACAAGCATTTTACTATGTTCTGGAAGCTAAACTGTCCACCAAAAATCCTTTGTTTCGTTTGGTTAGTCTTCAACAACAGAGTCCTCACTTGGAGAAATATTTGCAAACGGGGTTTTCAAGGGCTGGGACTATGTGTCTTGTGCTGGAATGCGATGGAAGATGTGGAACACTTATTTTGGCATTGTATTTTCTTTCGTGAGCTTTGGATTGAACTACAAGTGTCTTTGGGTTTCCATTCTCCCTGGACAGGTCTCCCTCCTATGCAGTTCTTTTGGCAGTGGATTGGGGTGCATATATATGAACCTGTTCTCTTATGTGTTACCTGGTGGGAACTTTGGAAAGCCCGTAATGCTAATAGTTTTTGGGAGGAACGTATACCTTGTTCCATTCTTACTGCACATATTACAAGGTATTTCAAAACATACCAGCCACCTTCAAAAAGATCAACGAGAAGGACTATTCAGCATGAGGAAGGGAAGTTCAACTTTCCCATAGGCTATTTCGATGGGGCGGCCCAGCATGGATATTGTGGTTCAGGATGTGTTTTAAAACTCATCCCTTCTGTATTCTATCATCTTCGATTGAGAGATGGCAGGGGTACCAACACCCATTCTGAACTATTAGCCCTATGAGGTCTGCTTTACTTTGTTCATTCCTTGGGTATTTCTAGGCTGACTATTTTTTGTGACTCCCGGGTTATTATCTAGTGGGCCAAGGGAGAGCACGACTTATCAACTTTAACACTATTTGGGTGGATGAATCGAGTGCGTTCCCTACTGGATGGATTTACTGATATCTCTTTCCATCATATTTATCGTGATTATAATGGGGAGGCTGATAAGCTTTCTAAGTTGGCATTGGGAGAGATGGATGACGCTATCCATGTTCTGAAATTTTGCGATGGCACTCCTTCTGAGTCGTTCTGCCTTGCATATGACTAGTGTATTGTAACTGAAAGTCATTGGACTGTGGACTTGAGGTTGATCCCTGGCTGTTAGTTTCTCTGATAGTTTTATTTACGCTTGACTGTGGATATGGCACTGTTGGATATTGTTGTTATGTATGTTTAGGCTGCTTGCTGTTTATTATCTCTGGATACAACTTTTTACTTAATAAAAGCTGTCTTTTTTTCGATTGAAAAAAATATGTCCAATTCAATTCGCATTTTAATTTGATTTTAGTATAATGTTTACCTATGCGAGAGCATGGTGTAGTATAAATGGAAGTTAAATTGCTCTTCTTTTAAATTTCTTTGAGATAACGAGATGATAGGAAGTCCTTAAGAAATATTCAATAATCTTAATATTTAAATCAAGTATTGGTTTTTAAATAAAAAAGTAATAATTAAATATTTTTTAATTTGTTATAATTAATAAAATTATATATATATATATATATATGAGGTCCGTTTGGGTGTAGATCAGTCGGGAAAGCCAGTGTAAGTTTTGTAAGAGGTTAGTGATTCAAACCCTGGGTAACCATTGTGCCGTTGTGGCAGGCTCAACGGTTGCACCTAGGGGTATAGTGGTAGCAGATGGGATTGGACCCATGCACCATGTGTCACGTGAGTACCAATCTCATCCCAATTGTCGATTCCCCTAGTACTAATCTTTGACATCACATGAATATATTTTTAGGTATGGATTTAATCATTATGAAATATCTTGCTCTTGCTTTACATTTCTCCATCTTACATTCATACAATTTTGTGTCGAAGTTGTCTTATTAAAAGGGGTACCCAAGTGTAATTCTCCTTGATTTTTCAGTTTATAGTGTCTTCATTACCATGTATCACCTGGTAGATTTTTTGGGTATCTACATCCTCATCACACATATCTAACTAGTTCTTTCCTTGCTTAAAGTACAAAGGAATAAGTATTCTTCTTCCATCCCTTTTATTCTAACTATCTCGTCTTCCAAGGATATGGTTTCTTTCATTTTTCTTCCCATTGATGACCAACCAAAGCATGATATGCTAATCATTCCTCTAGTTAAGTTGATCACCTCAAAGTCAACTTTCATTGTAATTCCTATAATGGTTGTTTTGACAATTCTTAATAATCCAATGGGTTCCACAAATATCTGAATTTGCTAGATTCAAGAAATTACTTAACCTAATAATGTTTGGTCTCCCTAGTCTGATCCATGTGTAATTTTGTAATATGTTTACTTGAGATTTGAAATCAAATAGGATTTCCAAGCTAAAATAGACTTGTATTTCCAAGTTGACCCATGGGTTGATGTCCTTAATTCTTTTTTCATCTTGGTTGAAATGATAGAGGTTTTTCACAGTTTTGTTCCCTCCTTTCTAACTTTTTAGGATCTCCATTGTTAAAGGAATTGGACAATAGATTCTTGTTCACTTAGAAGAGTTAGAATTTCACTGAGTGTACTAGTTTTGGCTAATCAACTATATCCCTGTTTATTTTTTTTAATTCTTATTCTCTTGATAGTTCCTCTTTCAGGTTGATGGTTTTTTTAAATATTTGTATTGTATTTCTTTAGATCTGGATATTTTTATTTTTCTTTATTACTTATTTCATGAGCTATATTTTGAATTCATGCCTTTGTGTTTGGGAATTCTCTATAATGGGTTCACATGCTTTTTGTTCATGATCTTTTCAAGTATAATAGGGAATTCTTATAAAGAGTGATCTATGAATCCACAATTAGTACATAATTTCAAGTTTGTTCTGTATGGAAGAGGGTAGTCTAGGATTATGTGATCTTCCTTATAACATACAACAAGTATTTTATTTTAAATATTATTCTACCACCATGTCTACTTCCTCTTACTCCATATTGATCATGAACACCATATCCTCCTCTAGTGCCTTTGCCTCCATATCTATTATTTTGGTAGTTTTGAACATTTGACTAAGTATGATATATTTTCTGGTAATTTGTCTTGTTTTTTCAATTGAGTCAACATTCAGTTATATTATGAAAAGAAAATTCGCAAATGAAACACCACTTTGGTTTTTCATTCTTTAAATTATGTGTGTTGTCGCGAGGGGAGTGGTTCAACATACATTAACAAATTTCACAATAACATTCTATGTGCATTCTATCTGCACTGTTTGAATATTTGGTTCCTCTTAGTTGGTTCTTTATATTTACAATCCTCCTCGATATGTCCATCATTATTTCATACGATGCACCATAAGCTAGGTTTCTATAAGGCAAGATCTGGAATAGATATTTACATAATCTCAATTTTTTATTCTACTCATTTGTTTGTCAGTATGGTAACTTGGACCATCATCATCAAATTCAATATTTTATTTATTTATTTTTTTCTGAGAGAATTTTAAAATGTTTAGATATCATGCATTCATAGAGGATCCCTTATTCTTTAGTATAGGAAACAACCTGCTTAAAGGTTGCAATACCATTTGACAACACTAAGCATGTTGTAACTTTAGACACAGTTTTATTTCTTGATGATGCTACAAGTCATGGAGGTACACTTTGACAAGCCACACATAAAAAAATTAATATTTGTTTTCACCCCTTTCTATGTTTGTATGTTTGTGCAAATCTTGGATAGTTAATCAAAATTGAATCCTTACCTCATATGACTCTTCACTAAGAACAAATACATACGTGTGTGTGTGACCATGTTTAAATTTCCATACAATAAATCAATTATAACACAAAGTGTCCCCAAGTTTTGTTATTTCTTGTGCCTTTATACTTTTGATTATGAACATCCAATATGTCCGATCATGATTAAAATAACTTATCAAATGAATTTTATAAATTCCTTTGAACCTTTCCTAACACTTAATTTGAAAAATTGATTAAATTCCATACAATACTCAAATTAACTTGAACCATGCCTTAAAATTGATTACATGTTTGTGTCTACAACTTTCAACATGACATCCAAAACTCCATGGATTACTCCCAACTAGAATGAGAAAACACAATTGCACTTGTCATCATATTCAGTCACGCAACTTTACAATCAATATCTAATTATTCAACTTATATATTTGTTGGCCCTTTTACTTGATTCCACTTTATATATATTGATTTCAAATATTGGTTAAGAGAAGTGGTTTGCATAAATTTATGATAAAAAAACAATGCTATTGGATCCAATTACTTGGGACTTGACTATATATTTAGTAAATATGTTGCTCACATATTATGAAGATTATTTACTATTTTTAATGAAGTGTAAGGGTTCAAAATGTGTATTATTGCTTTGTTTAAATGTAGACCATGGCCACATTTTTTCATATTTGTAACACATAATGAGACTTAGAAAATTTATATGACATCTTTTCCCTTTAGTATTTCAATTGCAACAATACTATGATATAATACAAATGATTTTCTTTACAATTTTTTCTTCTATCACTATTGCGTGCAATTAGTAGATACATAGCACATTTCATTGTTTGTGTGTCCATATTTTTCACAATCTATTCCCCTTCTAAACAAGGGAGAGACTTTTCCACTTTAAAGAACTTATTTTATTTGCATTATTGATAATATATATATTAGAAAAGCACATGTTTTATTTGCATTAGTTTTAAAATTTAATCCATATGAGTTGTGATTGAATAATTAATAGTTAATTTTAGCTTAAATCAATATGAGATATGATTAATGGTTATAATATGAGTTATAATTGATGCTTTAATGTGCTAAGGAATAAAATGAAATAAGATAGAATATGATTAAAGAAACTATATTAATATTAGGAGATGACAATCAAACTAAACTAGAAGAAGACTTAAATACGAAACTAAATCATGGATCTATAATAGAATTTACAAATTAATAATGAATATAATTCCAAAGTACCTTGCAAACACCCCATCTTTATTCACATGCAAATACGATGCAATAATCATCAAGCCATGCTATCGATTTGATTTTAATATTGTTATTGTTTATCTTATTTGGGCCTAATCACTTAACATATTTACATGTAAGCCTTATCAATATAATTATATTGAGTAAGCTTTATCATATTTACACGTGATTATCAAAAGGTGTAAAATAACAAAAATTCCATCTAAAGTCTAAGGTATAAAAATGTTCATCATAAAGTATGAAAAATGATATTACAGGCCATATATAAAATGGAAAAATATAAGTTCATTTACATAACATTATTATATAGTACAAGTCAAACCATCATGCTACTAGCCCCCCTGTGACCATCTACATAGCCACCACTAGCGTCGCTTATACTAGCTCCCCAATCACCCTTATAACCATCGCCACTACATCCCATTTCCTGCATCGGGCCCCAAATCACCTGGAGAAGTGTCAAAAACTTGCTTAAACTGGTCCATAAAAACTTCATCTAGTCATCCAAATTGTTCATTCAATTTACAATCAAGTTAAATAGCTTTTAGTGCAAAATTTATGAGTTGACTATATTTTTAAATTGTAACCAAATATATCATTATCTAGGACATGTAAAATACAAGAAAAATAGCTGCAAAGCAGCTAGTCCCTGCTTTAAAATAAGGTTTATAATTTGTTTAATTGTTTATAAAAAAATTTAAAAATTATTAGAAAAAATTATATTTAGAAGGTGTTCCGTGTTTAATTTCGATTTGGAAGGTGTTGGTTGCTTTATTTGAGGTATCTTCCTTTAAGCAAGCCATTGGTTCTCCTTTCTACGGACTCCCCCTTAATCCTTTCTCTCTATCTTGGGAAGCGATTCTAGGTATTCAGATAACTACGCATTGACACTAAGCATAGTAAGAATAACTTCAAATTCTAAGATATACATCAATAAAGTTACCACTGCCAAAAAGATTTTAATAATAACTATCCGCACTACAACCAAGTCTATTGTCCACTATCGAGTGACCTTCAACATCTTAACCAAGCATTCACTGTAACCCTAGTAATGAAACTTAAATACTTGTCATATTATCAAGATGATTATCACTGACGTCATTTAATAAGCGGCTCATCTAGTATTCAATGACACAACAACTTAAAGGAAAATATGAGTTTGAGTTACAAGAATACCACTTTCTCATGACTGAAGGAGAGTAATTATGACGGACCACAAACATTACTGTTAGAGCTGCCAGGGCAATACACTTGTCTCCAATTGGTCCAACAAGGTTTCGATCGTAGAGGCAAAGGTTAAGGTGTCTTTAAAACACACACTCTAATTTTTGAAACAGTTCAACTTTTCATAAGAAGGTCGAGCACATATATTACAAGGTTATTAAGAATTCAGGAATTATCAATTACAAATAGAATTAAGAGTCCTGTCCAATTTCATCACTATATAACAATATTTAAATATCAACACAGAATCGACTTCTATAAAAATAACTGCTTTTCTTATCTCTACTCCAACAGTAACAAAAGTTAAGCATTATTAGTCTTCACAAATTAACAATTCCTGATTATTAACACAGAATCAACTTTCATTAAGGAATTAATTATTCCATGCACGCCCAGATGGAATCCACGGCTTACTGGCTATGCGTGCATCATGGACACATGTTACCAAAGACTTAACACTGATAGGAAGTCGACAGCAGAACAGGAAACCCAGCTATACTATTCAACAGTTGTGAGCGCTTTCCTCCAGGTGTCAAGGTATATCGACATCAACGACTTTACACAGTCTAATTAATTTGACAGGATTCAGATCGGAATTAGGTTGTAACTTTAAGCACTCTACTCCAACAGTAACAAAAGTTAAGCATTATCAGTCTTCACAAATTAACAATACCTGATTATTAACACAGAATCGACTTTCATTAAGGCATTAATTATTCCATGCACGCCCAGATGGAATCCACGGCTTACTGGCTATGTGTGCATCATGGACACATGTTACCAAAGACTTAACACTGATAGGAAGTCGACAGCAGAACAGGAAACCCAGCTATACTATTCAACAGCTGTGAGCGCTTTCCTCCAGGTGTCAAGGTATATCGACATCAATGACTTTACACAGTCTAATTAATTTGACAGGATTCAGATCGGAATTAGGTTGTAACTTTAAGCATCGGCAATTTTAAATTCATAAGATGAATCCTGAATAAGTCATCCCGATTTGGAGGCAGATGTCTTTTAATGTCGAATTTCAAACTGGATTATGGATATGGAAGAATACGTCGATCGGCATTTGAATCAACACACAGAGATTGCATATGGGATGGGCAGAGTCTAGGTTAAATTGAAGATGCTCGGGTTACAATTCGCCTCATCCTAGAAATGCGGAACACCTTCCAAATCGAAATTAAAAACAATTGTATGCATTCCTCGCTTGTTTTTTTTAATCATTTGATCTGTGTATGTTGTGGACTATCTGTGTAAAGCTTTGATGCTTACGCCCTTTTTCTTCCTAGACATCTTTTCTCATGGTGCCTTATATGTGCAACAGTTGCTTTATGATAAGAGAATACTTATTTTTTTTTCTTTCCTTTTGACATAGGTGGCAGATTCTGGCAATGAGAATATATCAGAAACAGACAAGAATATTCCAACAATGTTCAACATTTTGAGAAAGCATAAGCGTGCTAGGTTGGATGCTCTGGTTCTTAATAGATGGTCATTTTCCCAGACAGTAGAAAACATCTTTTCATTGTCATTTTTGGTGAAAGACGGCCGAGTTGAGATCGATTTGGATGAAAATAAGAACCATATTGTTGGTGATTTCCGTATACCTTTGCTCTTTGATGTTTTTTCAGTTTTATCTTTTGTGCTTATCGAGGCAACTATATAGTATTTTGTTTCTCTCGTCAGCTCCCAAAAATGCTCCCACAGCTTACGAGAGGGCTTCGGGAGAAGGTTCTTACAGTCAATTCATTTTCCGGTTTGATTATATGGATTGGAAGGCAAGTGACTATTTAAGGTGATATTCATTTTGTTTAGCAGTATGTTTAATTTTTTACCAGCTTTCTTATTACTCTGCATTTTACCAGCTTTCTTATTACTCTGCATTAGCAGTATGTTTAATTTTTTACCAACAATATGTTTAATTGGCATAAGGCGCCCATAATCTTACTTTGGTTGTTCTGCTTTAGAGGGACTTTCCAATTTGGTTAGAACCGCTAATGGTTTGATGGGATTTGGAGTCAACTAGCATTTGAGAGCAACAGGGATTGCAAGAGTGGGTGTTGATGCACCTTTCTTGAGGCAGAATTTATCATTACTTCTTAGTTATACTAAGAAGCTCGGTGAGCAATAAAATGATGAATGTGAATGCGCCTACGCTTGAGCCATTGAAGGTGAAGTAAATGCGCCACTCTCGAGCCATAAACTAGAGTCAGGGATAATTAATGCAAAATAATAATGATTGAGTGAAGAGTTGGGATAATGATGGTCCACGTCAAATCAACCATTAATGCACCACATATAAACCAATTTCATTAATAAATGATTGTTTACGTGGCGTTTTTTTGTTTTTTTTTTATTTTTCAATTTTTAATATTTTTATAATTATAAAAATTATTTTGCACAGCAGGAGAAAATAGTCTATTCTTTGTACGGCACCAATCACAAAATTGGATAATCTAATTTAGAAAATTAAAAAAAATAAAATTAATTGTTAAAAAATCATTTTAATATTTATTTTTTTTAAAACTTTAGTTAAACATGAGGCTAATAAATTAAACAAAAGAAAGTCAAAGGAATATGGCGACCAACCGATCGCTATATTCCTTGCGGAGCAGGGACTAATAATGTATGTGAATGTGATATAGTTATGCGTATATAGCCTTTGAGTATGTGCACCCTAGAAACCTGAATTAAATGATTATTAAAACACATGATTATCATTACAAATTTAATGAGCATTCAATATGACAATATATACACATATTTGTGTCGATACATAACTATGCATCAAATCTCGGAATCCTTGATGGGACATCATTAGGATGTGTAACTCATGGATCCTAGTCATGTTCCAACATCACTAAGGTATCAACAAGCCCCTATACCGTATCCTTTTTGTTATGCAATTAAATATAAACACTCAAATTAGTAAATACATGCACTATAATAATTGTTTCAAAAATTGATGCTTTTAAACATTATTTGATTGAATAAAGGCATGAAATGTACCTTAGTGAATAAGGTGGACTAGAAATTATATGGATACTTGGGCTCATGCATCTTCCAAACAAGTCCAATATGAATAAATGAATAAAAAATACCCTTTTTTATGTCCAATATGAATAAATGACATGTGAATAGAGGATGAAATAAAAATTTGTTAATATGTAAGCACACCCTTAATTTATATCAATTCGAATTTTTAGAATACAGTCATACACTAATCGAGTCTCCTCTATCTTTCACATGTGGATGAGAAACAAATATTAAACTACACTTGCATGTTATGATTACATTTGCATGTTATAAAAAAAAAGAATATTTCTTAATGCATTAATTCCACATGTATCAAAATCATTAACCGATGGCTAATAAAGATTATTTAAGTATACTATAATGTACAAATCTATATCTCACCTCTAGGATCCAACTTGTATCTTGCATACAATTGAAAATGTTCATCTCCTACACTAATAGCATACTACAGTAACTTCTCGGGTGGTATCAATGCAAGTGTCTCATTATTGATATAGTACAAATATGATTCTCGAGAAATGGGGAGTAGTATAGTTCTCTCCTTAGGTAAAGAAACTAAACCATTTTCCAATTCCTATGCATGGTATCCTCTAATGCATCCTGCATCTCAAGTCTATATCATGATGTCTCATATAAATCTTGAGGTAAAACTATACTCTAAACCAGTGGTACCAATCTCAAAGGAGACAGAATGACATCAAGCTCTCTATGAGCCCTATGATGGTCATAACAACATCCCCTACAGAGACCATAAAACCATAATGGTGTAGACATGCAGTTGAGCTCCATGTGAAACACTAACACTCTACATAGATGTGTGTAATGGAACCTCATCATGGTGGGGGAACATGCCCCATGCTCAATAAATATATCATAAGCTAAATGTTTTACAAACTCAATCTTAAAAATTATTTTAGTTTAAGCAGTTTTCTCCTGAAGTGTTTAGGAGGGATTTCAAACAAATATTTCCTCACATTACATCGTCTTGTGTGATCTTTCACCACAACCCATTTGTATTTCCACAAGATATATATCCTCCTGCTCAATACGATATGATTCCATAGGTCACTCTATGGTCTTAGATTTTGATATAGATAAATCAACCAAGGGCTGGTGCAAGGTAATGATACCCAATTATGACACGTTAGTTGCAATGACATTCTAGAAAAATAGATATATATTATCATTAAAATCAATTATTAGAGGTACCTACAAAAAATTTTCCGATTAGGTGTAAAAAGATGAAACGTAGAAAAACGGATGACCTTCCGGAATATATAATTTTTATTTATGGAAAAGTGGTATAACCACCCCAAAATGTCATTATTCAAAGATTGGTATGTTATTTTTTTTCTAAAACATAATGCACATGTTTTTTTTTAGCCACCTGTTTGCTATGTAAATTTTCAATTTACGAGAAAAAAAATATGTAGAGGCATAGGCAACATAAAAATCTTGTGCGGGGCTATTTTCCAAAATTTTAAAAGTCAATTTTATATTTTTTTTAAATTACCAAAGTTAGTGAAGCCCTAAAACGACATTGTCAAGTTTTAATCCACCATATCATGGTCTAAAAATAATCAAAATGCATTTTTTTTTTTTTAGGTTGTCGGTATTTTCGTGCTCTTACGTGGGTTCTTTTCCATTTTCGAAATAGGTAATCCAATCAAAAGTCATAGGCCAAATAAACGACCTATTTTTTTTACGAATTTGACATGAGTGCAGTTTAAAATTAATTAAAAATAGAGAACAACAACCGATCTATTAAAAAATTATATATTTGGAATCTGCACACAGAGCTCGACAAGTGTGTGCAATTTCATCTGCAATGCACTCGTGGAGCTTGTGCAGAACTAGCTGTGAAAAACAGGAAGTTGCAGCGTTTGATGTTTTCTGCTATAAATCAGGGATAAATGATGAAGATGGCGATGATGATGATGACGAATATGATGATTTTGATGATGATGATCATATTCGTCGTCATCATCATCATCTTCATCATCGTACTCATATTCATCATCATCCACCACCACCATCATCATCATCATCGTCATCCTCGTCCTCACAATGATGATGATGATGAAGATGATGATGATGATGATGGTGATGATGATGATCATGTTGTTGATGATGATGATGATGAGAATGATGTGCTACATATTCGTCATCTTCTTCATCATCAACATCATCATCATCTCCATTATTCATCATCATCATCACCATCTTCATCATCGTCGTCGTCGTCATCGTCATCATCATCATCATCATGATAAGGATGATGGTGATGATGAGTATGATGAGGATGATGAAGATGATTGTTATGATGACTATCATCATCATCATCTGCATCCTCACAATGATGATGATGAGGAGGAGGAGGAAGTTGATGATGATGATCATGTTGATGATGATGATGAAGATGTTGATGATGTGCTGCATATTCCTCGTCATCTTCATCATCATCATCATCATCACCGTCATCATCATCATCTCCAAATTAGTCATCATCATCATTGTACTCATATTCATCATCATCCACCACCATCATCATCATCGTCATTATCATCATCATATCATCAGGACGAAGACGATGATGATGTGTTGCATATTCGTCATCATCTCCAACAACATCTTCGTCATCTTCATCATCATCATCATCATCATCATCCTCATGCTCGTCCTCACAATTATGATGATGACGATGATGATGACGACGATGATGATGATCATGCTATGGATCATGTTGTGGATGATGATGATGTGTTGCATATTTGCCATCATCTTCATCATCATCATCATCACCATCATCTCCCTTAGTCATCATCGTCATCATCATCATCATCAACATCATCATCATCATCATCTTCATCGTCATCATCATCATCATCATCATGATCTTCATCATCATCATCATCATCATCATCATCATGAAGATGATGATGATGATGATGATGATGACGATGAAGATGGTGATGATGATGATGACGATGAAGATGGTGATGATGATGATGATGACTACTGGAGATGATGATGATGTTGATGATGAAGATGATGAGGAATATGCTGCACATCATCCTCATCCTCATCATCATCTTCATCATCATCTTCTTGATGATGATGATGAAGATGGCTATGATGAGTATGATGAGGATGATGAAGATGCTGATCATCGTGACCATGATCATATGATGATGATGGTGATGGGGAGGATGATGAAGATGGCGATGATGATGACTAATGAAGATGATGATTATGGCGATGTGTTGCATATTCGCCATCATCTTCATCATCAACATCATAATCATCATCATCATCATCATGATCATCTCCATTAGTCATCATCATCATCATCAACATCATCATCATCATCATCTTCATCATCATCATCATCGTCATCGTCATGATGATGATGATGATGACGATGACGATGATGATGATGATGAAGATGATGATGATGATGATGTTGATGATGATGATGATGACTACTGGAGATGATGATGATGTTGATGATGAAGATGATGGCGAATATGTTGCACATCATCCTCATCCTCATCATCATCTTCATGATGATGATGATGATGAAGATGGCTATGACGAGTATGATGAGGATTATGAAGATGCCGATTATGATGACGAAGACAATGATCATCGTGACCATGATCATATGATGATGATGGTGATGGTGAGGATGATGAATATCGCAATGATGATGACTAATGAAGATGATGACGACGAATATGATGATTTTGATGATGATCATCATATTCTTCATCATCGTACTCATATTCATCATCATCCACCACCATCATCATCATCATCACCATCCTCATCCTCACAATGATGATGATGATGAAGATGATGACGATGATGATAGTGATGATGATGATCATGTTGTTGATGATGATGATGAGGATGATGTGCTGCATATTGTTCGGGTACACAGGTTACTACCAAAGGACCGAACACCAAGAGCAACCACTTCACACAAACAAATCACAGATCAACACACCGATGTTTTGACGTGGTTTATACCCTCTTGAGGGAAACACTCCATGACCCTGGCCAAATAGCTTCTACGGGACAATTTATTATGCAAAGAAAGAAAGTTACAAATGAGCTTCTCATAATCGATCAACTAAACAATGACCCTCCATGCTCTTTAAATAGAGATCATCGACCAATCAGGTGTTAAGCCACGGATCAAGGTTAGGTATGATCTAAGAGAAGTTGAGCCGTCGGATCACTCTATGTCGGGAGCATATCGTGACCGTCGGATTAAGTATTTACAAATGCATACTAATGCATACTAAAGAATAATCTCATCATACTTGTTCTATATGTTGATGACCTTATTCTTACTGGTAGTGACCCTAAGCTTATAACCCATGTGAAATCCAGTCTTAAACAAAATTTTGAAATGTCAGACTTAGGACATTTGCATTATTTTCTTGGTCTCCAAGTCCTGCAAACCAAATAAGGAATCTTTCTTTCTCAGTCAAAGTATGCTTGTGACCTTCTTCGTCGCTTTCACATGGAAGATTGTACACCAGGCCCTTCTCCCTTCTAGTCCAGAGTCAAACTTTTTGCCACTTGTACTTCACCTGAAGTCGATGCCACCTTGTATCGTAAGCTTGTTGGTAGTCTCTTATACTTGAATCATTCTCATCCTGACCTTTCCTTTGTCATTGGTTGTGTTGCCCGTTATATGCAGACACCTCATGAAAGTCACTGGAAAGCAGCTAAAAGAATACTTTGATATATTCGAGGTACAGTTCAGTTTGGGATTCATTACAGTACAGGGGGGAAACCTTTGTTGGTTGGTTTCACTGATTCAGATTGGGCTAGCGATCCTGATGATCAAAAGTCTACTGCAGGTTATGTTTTCAATCTAGGATCTGGACCTATCACTTGGGATTGTAAGAAACAACAAGCTCTTGCTCTTTCTTCAGCAGAAGCAGAATATCGAGCCACAGTTAATGCCATTCAGGAAGCTTTATGGCTTCGACAGATCCTTTCAGAGTTTGGATTCGAGCAGCGGCAACCTAGCTCTGATACCATGTTCGGGTACACAGGGTACTACCAAAGGACCAAACACCAAGAGCAACCACTTCACACAAACAGATCACAGATCAACACACCGATGTTTTGATGTGGTTTAAACCCTCTTGAGGGAAACACTCCATGGCCCCGGCCAAATAGCTTCTACGGGACAATTTATTATGCAAAGAAAGAAAGTTACAAATGAGCTTCTCATAATCGATCAACTAAACAATGACCCTCCATGCTCTTTAAATAGAGATCATGGACCAATCGGGTGTTAAGCCACGGATCAAGGTTAGGTATGATCTAAGAGAAGTTGAACCGTCGGATCACTCTATGTCGGGAACATATCATGACCGTCGGATTACGTATTTACAAATGCATACTAATGCATACTAAAGAAACACACTATTCCTAATGGATATATTACACAAGTTGATCTTAACTAACTCCTAAGTGTCTAAATATCCTAACACATATTCGTCATCATCTTCATCATCAACATCATCATCATCATCATCATCTCCATTAGTCATCATCTTCATCATCATCGTCACCATCATCATCATCATCCGCATGCTCTTCCTCACAATGATGATGATGATGACGATGATGAAGATGATGATGATGATAATGCTATGGATCATGTTGTGGATGATGATGATGTGCTACATATTCGTCATCATCTTCATCATCAACATCACGATCATCATCAATCATCATCTCCATTAGTCATCATCATCATCATTATCACCATCTTCATCGTCATCATCATCATCATCACCATCTTCATCATCATCATGATCTTCATCACCATCATTATCATCATCATCATCATCGTACTCATATTCATCATCATCCACCACCATCATCATCATCATCATATCATCATCATTATCATCATCCTCGTCCTCACAATGATTTTGATGATGAAGATGATGACGATGATGAGGCTGATGATGATGATCATGTTGTTGATGATGATGAAGATGATGATGAGGATGAGGATGATGTGCTACATATTCGTCATCATATTCATCATCAACATCATCATCAACATCATCATCATCATCATCATCATCATCATCATCTCCATTAGTCATCATCATCATCACCATCTTCATCATCATCATCATCTTCGTCATGATCTTCATCATCATCATCATCAGATCATCATGACGAAAAACCTTATTTTATTGCAATTGTGATTCCACTTACAACAGATGAACACTATTCGTAAAATCTTCCACGATGAGGAGGCCCTCCATGACTATTTGATTATATCCTTTACATCTCATCATCTTCATCCTACACTAAGACCAGGGATAACAGGTGCCTTAGATTTTGATCAATACAACAATGTAAAGAAGAGTGCTCTGCATATTACATGAAGCCAAGCTTATACCTTATGTGCTATGCTTTTCCAGCCTTCCATAGGGGTGGGAGTATCAAGACTGTTATCCTTCCCCATAAATTAACTAGGCAAATATTTCCTAGCAAATAAAACTAACCATCAAAGTGCATTTTGTCACATCTGCATCGCCCTAAGAGAATAAAATCTGATGGTAATTATGAACAAATCTAACATACTGTGATCTCACAATAATTGCACCTCCGAGCAGTCTTTATACAACATTAATATATATCTACTATGTATTTAATTATTCTTGATGTAATACATATGTTTCTAACTTAAAATTAAATTAATGTTTTGAAATCAAAATACACAAATTTGTAAATATACCCTTAAACCCCCAAACACCTAGAAGCACTTAAATGCACTTAGGGATTATGGGTTAGAAGAGGTCCTAAAGGCCTTTGTGGGGGAGGGGCTCTTTATGGGGAGGGGCTCTAGGCATAACCCAACACATTTATATCTGTTGGGCAATAAATACAATGAACGTTACCCACCAACCATTGCAACGTTCAGCAAGGACGCGCACGCGCCAGAGGCGCGCGCGCGTCCCTATTGAACATAAAATTTAGAAAATCACCTGCGTTCTTTCTCCCACATTTTTTCCCTCATTCATCGCATTCTGTTCGTTGGTTTCACGCACAGTCCAACAAGAATTTTCATGGTAGATTGAATTCATACACCATTTGGATAAAATACACAATATTTGGGGCTCTATTTGGCTCTTTGTATTGAATACACACCTATTGGGCTCTATTTGGCTCTTTGTATTGAATACACACCTATTGGGCTCACGGGGGGTTCACTCAGTGAACTTGTTACATAGCACGATCGTTCATAGGATATTAAATAATATCCCTAATTTCACTAAATATTGGAAAATTCCTCCTAAAATTGTATTGTTGAACCCCCCTCCCTATATACCTTTCTAATTAAGAAAACCCATAGTTTCACCAGATATTGTAGGTATCCATTTTTATCAACCCATTTTTAATACCCCCTTTATATCATATTATCAAGTTGTAACAAAAAGGACCCCTAACACATCTTAGTATAATCAAACACGATGCTAAATAAAATAATAATATAATTCTAATAATGATCCCACTAGGATTGCAGGGGCAACTTATCAATTTATAGCGTTGGATAGTGGAATACCAAACAAAATATTAGTGGAGAAGGAAAAATATGTAAAAGGAAACTTAGTCAAGAGACCAATGTAACAAAGAATGCAAAAGATCGATAGTCCAATACTTAGTGAAATGCTTATAAAATATGAGAATTGCGAATGTTTCACACCATAGCCTTCCAATCTACCAATTTTAGATCATGTAAATATAAGTATAGCCATATATAACTCATCTTTTCTACAAGCTTAATAAATTGGAGGTATGAATTGGGCCCATGATTTGGAGGTATGAATCCATCCCATAATTTGGAGGTTATTCCTTATCCCACCCAAATAAAATAACCCCCAATATTTATATTACTATGTCAAAATAAAAACCCCCCTTGACCCCTTAATACAAGGCAATATATTTTTGAGCATTTTAGGAGTATTCAAACCCACAATATGAATGGACGTGATATGATATTGCCTCGCTAGGGAATCCCCTGTGATTGGGCTCTATTTGGATCAATTGAGTGAATACACAACAGTTGGACTCTATTTGGCACCTTGGATTGAATTCTCATGCTACTTGGATACACATGAAGTCTTCTTACATATAGTGGACACATCAAGAGAGCATTTGACATTTGAAGCAAAGAGCAATCATAATCCTTAAGGTATGGTGAAAATTTGATCTTGTTAAATGTAATTTAGTCTTCATTCACTTGTTTGAATGGCATCTATTTTGGTTTTTCCTCATGAATTGTATGATAGATCTATTTTAGTCTTCTTAATCTTCAACATAGACAATAAAAACATCCTACCAAAAAAAAACTACAACATGCACCAAGCAATGCTTTCAACCTTTCATGAAGATAATAAAAAAAAATTACTTGCATCACCACCAATAACATTTCATAATCACATTCCTCCATCTAGTAGACAAACATTTGTTGAATTCCTCATGGTTTCACTACAACAACTCACACAAACACCTAAACAATTGAAAAGTCTTAGTCTTTTGGGGCTATTTTCCCTCATCCATACCATGAAAATGAAGTCAATATGAGCTTCTCCCTTGTAGGGAATTTGCTGGACTACTAACATCCCATACCACCATCCAATCCCATCCTACCGAGTTCCTAGATGTGATGTTGTAACTTTATATGTAGGGCATTCCCAATATCTTTTAAGATTATATGAAAACATTATCAATAGATGTTGTTGTACATAATCAATTGCTACATCGAGCTTTAATAATCATGCACATCGAGTTTTAATATCTTGTTTGTTGTTCATTCTTGCAGGGGTCATATTTTCATTTTTCCAAAAGCGCATTGAATATGGGTAACATATGTAATAATCAAAGAAAGTCTAGAAGGAGACCACTGCCCCCTGAAAAAGCCCATGAGATAAGAGAAAATGCCAGGTTGTACATGCAAAACCGTAAAAATCGAAATGTTAGTGCCTTAGATCCATCAACAAGCAATGACGAAGTGGTTGAAGTCAATCAAATCTTGCCTGATGTCGAGTATGAAGGGATGGATGTTGGACAAGTTCTTAACTGGCAACCACCCCAAGAAGAGCACTCACCTGGCCAACACACTCCATTGCAGGACCAATTACTAAACGAAGGGCTACAACAAACCATTGATGAGACTTGTACTTCCTTTCCGACTCCCTTGCCTCAACTATCAACCGGACGACGAAGAACTCCCAAATGTATTCATGTGGATGAAAGTTCATTTTCAGGACTTGAAGGTAAGATGTCCAAACACACTATTGATTTCCATTGTAACAAGATAATCAAAGATTTTTTTGAATCCAAAACCAATGCAGCAAAATGTCAATTGTTTCTTGCTTTGTTAAAATCACATTGTCTAGCTCATGTTAGGATAATTTTGTGCATAAAGGTAGTTAGAAGTTCAGAGGCCAACAATCATGTTGTTAGAAATCTACAATCTGCATTTAATTTGATTGGAAAAACTTCTCGCACAAAAGATTTTAATGCGGCCCGTCGTGTACTATCGGAATCGATTGTAGACAAATCCACAAGGCAACGTCACCTACTATCACACACATGTAAAATATTTAAAGTAGATAGAAAGACTCTTCAAAAGTATTCTGCCATTAGAGAAAAACTTGAGACCCCAGGCCAAAAATATTGTTGGGCCTTTGTTGGTAGGTTACCTCATTCAGACATGAAGCTCATTAATGCTGTTAAAGAACTAGTGCAAAAGTTTTGGCATGATAACACTAGACCGTCATCGAATCAAAGAGATGTTTTAAAGTTGACAAAAGGTGTTAGGGGGGGTGAACCCCATGTCAAGCACTTCCTTGACACCACACAAACAGAACTCTATGAGAGGTTCAAGAATGAGCACACACAATTGAACTTGGGCCAAAGGTCCTTCAAAAAATGAAAACCCTGGTATGTTAGAATTTGCATTGATCGCAGTACATGTTGTTGTAGATACCATGTAGAATTTGAGTACTATTATGATACATATAGACATATATTTTGTGGTTTGCATACTAACTTATTGCAAGATTTCCCTTCGTTACAACCACCGAATGCATCCAGAGAATTTATACATAGCATAATGTGTGGAAGGCTTGAAGGACAAAAATATTATAAAAGATCATGTTTATATGGGACGTGTTCCAGTTGCGGTGGATTTGCATTATTGAGCCGCTGCATCCATGCAATCGCGGAGCACGAATTTGGGAGGATGTCAATAGAAATGCAGAACTTCTAGTACATAACATATCAAGTAGATAGTTCGAAGGAAAGCAAAAAAATTGCATTGGTGAAGTCACAGGTAATCTAATTTTGCATGCTTTCATACTGTACATGTTGAATTTGTACATATATATTCAGATTGAAAATGTCACGTTGTATTAATGCCCTTGGTTTTGTGGCACCATGTACAAATTTGTGATTTCATGAAGGAATTCTACCAAAAGACCGAGCATTATGTACAGCACGTCCATGTAGCACGATGGCAGGATGAACAGTACAAACAGTGCAGGGACACCTTTCCCAAGGGCACAATATTGTCGGTTGTGGACTTTGCAGAAAACTATACCCTATAGCCACAAAATGAGATTCAAAGTCAATACTACCATTCAGACCAAGTTAGCATAATGGTCCATATCACGTACAGGCACGCGCCAGAGAGCAGCAACGACATGAGGATGATATTGAAAGAGACCAACTTCTACATCAGTGACGACAGGTGCCACGACCTGCATTATGTGCAGCATTGCTTCAAAATTTTCTATGATCAGCTGAAGGAGAGAGGGATACATATGGACCAGCATTGGATATGGTCAGATGGTTGTGCAGGCCAGTTAAAAAATGCACGTGTTTTCCAGTGGTTGAGTATGTTGCACAAGACTTATGATGTGTTGCATGTATGGAACTATTTTGAGACCGGGAATGGAAAGGGAGAGCACGACGGGGCTGGAGCATGTCTCAAAACTGCCCTACGAAAGGAGGAGATGAGGTGCATGGGAGGCCCTCATATTCAAAATGCCGAATCCACAGTTCGATGGTGCAAAGAAAAAATGTCAGATAGAACCACGAAGCAACACATACCAATAGGTAGAGGACATGTTGTCAGAAATTTCTGGAATGTAGTTGATATAGATCGATCGCATTCTTATAGTTGTAGTACTGTGCAAGGCACTCATGGATTTCATTCGGTTCGAAGCTCAAACAATCCTTTATTTGAAATATGGACGCGAAAACTTGCTTGCTTTTGTGGGTCTTGCAGCAGTTGTGAGTGGGATGAGTTCGAATCAATGGATTGGGTTGATGAATGGGATCATGTATCACTTGCAGTGCACCCACGTGCAGCTGCTGAAACAATCAAGTTAGAGGAAGGCCAATCCTCTATTTCGAATGAATATGATCATATATATGATCTTGTACAACCAGGTAAACATTTCTGCATGCATATCCCGGTTCCCTCCTTGTTTTTGTAATTATCCAAGTTATCAAACCACTACTTGTTGGAATATGACTTTAAAATGCATTTTTGCAGGACACATCTACGCAGTTGTTGCCCCGACAGATAGTGCAATTGGGACGAATTATTGGTTGGAACGATGCATCCAAGGGAAGCAAACCCTCCTTGCATCATTAACAGATAGTGATGGCATTACCTTTCCGACTGGCTCAATGGTTGTTCAGGGGGAATATCTTACAGTGGATGGAAAGGGACCAAAGAGAAATGGCTACACATACACAGATTATAGACCAAGGTCATGGGTGTATCACTTTACGCACTTGATCGTGGGTAAAAACATCCAACTACAGACAATGTCAACGAAGTCATCAAACAAGGTACACTACTTACTACCTCATGCGGAGCATGAGAGGTTGTTCGAGACAATAAAAAACCGAGAGGATCCAAAAGGCCTAATTGACTGAGGTGCATAGTATAGCCATGTGATTGTTTATTCATGCATGGTTAATTTTATTCATGTTAGATGGTTTATTTGATATTGTTATCTTATATCGTTTATTTGAAGTCTGAGTTATGATTAAGTTATGATTTATAGCCATGTGATTGTTTATTCGTGTATGATTAACCCTAAAATCACTAATATAACCCTACAAACATAATCTAGCCCTAGAAATGATAGAAAGCTAAACTAACCCTAGAAACACTAATCTAACCCTCAGAAACTAATCTAGAATCCTAGAAACATAATCTAGCCCTAGAAATCTGAGAAAGCTAAACTAACCCTAGAAACACTAATCTAACCCTCAAAAACTAATCTAGAATCCTAGAAACATAATCTAGCCCTAGAAATCCTAGAAAGCTAAACTAACCCTAGAAACACTAATCTAACCCTCAGAAACTAATCTAGAATCCTAGAAACATAATCTAGAGCTAGAAATCCTAGAAAGCTAAACTAACCCTAGAAACACTAATCTAACCCTCATAAACTAATCTAGAATCCTAGAAACCTAATCTAGCCCTATTAACCTAATCTAGCCCTAGAATCTGTGACCCACCACACGTACCCTCAATAGGGGGTATTTGGACTCCAAGTGGGATAGGATCACTATTAGAAGGGTTTGTTACCCAATCTATTAAGAGCCCAAGTCACATTGAGTCATTTCCAGTCTTATATAGCCTATATGCCGCTAATCAAATGCCAAAAAATCCAGCTGGGAGAATACTTGTTATCTTACACACTCTAATTAACCTCTAGGCAAAGCAACGGCCATTGCTTTGCAACCTGTGAAAGCTGCTCAAGAAAAAAACTAAGTGCTACTAATCAGAGGAGGGTAGTTGTCACTGGATTGGGAGTAGTCACTTCCTTTGGTCATGATCCAGGTACTTTATAGGGAAATCTTCTTCAGGGACAGAGTGGTATCGGTGATGTTGAGAGCTTTGATTGCTCTGATTTTGCAAGTGTAATTGGCATCAATGCAATTCATTTTCTTCCTCTCATTTACACCTCTTTTGAATTTTTCTACTTGACTTGTAAATGTGGAATAGTCCACAAAGTCAAAGGGTTTTTTCTCATCATGATCTCACCAAGAGCCACATACACAAAAACCATGCATCATGTACAAAATAAACATGCAAAAGCCTTTGGGTCAATGCTTAATCAATGATCTCCACCATGCATGATTCACTCAAGCATGGTTCTCCTTACAATACATGCAAGAGCTAGCAACAACATTCAACGTTGCCTTCACACAGCCTCTATGACCTCTATTCCTTATGTAGCTTAGTCTCCATGCTTTATGCACTATGGTCATAATAATCATAGCAATTGTCTAATAATTCATAAACACATATGATCAATCATGACTACTCAACCCATCGTGATGTCGCATAAGTAAAAAAAAAATGAGACCAAGACTTCCTTGGGACAAAATATTGTTGATTCATATCTTCAACCCCCCCCCATCTATTACAGTTATTCTTCACAACTGGATACCTGCCGGGGGCGTAGAAATCCAACCATGCAACAAAATTAGGTTCTAGGGAGTCCTGCAGGTGTGTCTAGGTAGGTTCCGGATGGGAAAGCTAGCCACAAGTGCCCGGTGGAAGATTTTCCAGAGTTGACCCCCATGTGCAAAAATTGCACACTCCCTCACTTAGCAAAACCCTAGTTTCCAAGATGGACGTACAAGATGAGGGCGGGGCCACCGGGTTGGAGGGGAGGGGAACCCCTAGCACTATCCCGGCGTGCAGAATCCAACAGAGTCGACAGTTCATCGATCCGAGCCACGGTCTTCATTCTATGGCTCGTCCCGTCTTGCATCCAGAAGGCCTTTAGGGACACCTGCTGGATACCTATCGGGGGCGTAGAACTCCAACCATGCAACAAAACTGGGTTCCAGGGAGTCCTGCAGGTGTGTCTATGCAGGTTTCGACCGGGAACGCTAGCCACAAGTTCCCGGTGGATGATTTTCCAAAGTTGACCCCCATGTGTAAAAATTGCACACTCCCTCACTAAGCAAAACCCTAGTTTCCAAGATGGATGTACAAGATGAGGGCGGGGCCACCAGGACAAAGGGGAGGGGAACCCCTAGCACTATCCCAGTGTGCTAAATCCAACGGAGTCAATGGTTCGTCGATCCGAGCCACGGTCTTCATTCTATGGCTCGTCCCGTCTCGCATCCAGAAGGCCTTCAGGGACACCTACTGGATACCTGTCGGGGGCGTAGAACTCCAACCGTGCAACAAAACTGGGTTCTAGGGAGTCCTGCAGGTGTGTATAGGTAGGTTCCGGCTAGGAATGCTAGCCACAAGTGCCCGGTGGATGGTTTTCCAGAGTTGACCCCCGTGTGCAAAAATTGCACACTCCCTCACTGAGCAAAACCCTAGTTTCCAAGATGGACGTACAAGATGAGGTAGGGTCCACTGGGCCAAAGGGGAGGGGCACCCCTAGCACTATCCCGGTATGCTGAATCAAACAGAGTTGATGATTCGTCGATCCAAGCCACGGTCTTCATTCTATGGCTCATCATGGCTCGCATCCAGAAGGCCTTCAAGGACACTTGTCGGATACCTGTCGGGGGCGTAGAACTCCAACTGTGCAACAAAACTGGGTTCTGGGGAGTCCTACAAGTGTGTCTAGGCAGGTTCCAATTGGGAATGCTAGCCGCAAGTTCCCAGTGGATGATTTTCCAGAGTTGACCCCCGTGTGCAAAAATTGCACACTCCCTCACTGAGCAAAACCATAGTTTCCAAGATGGACGTACAAGATGAGGGCGGGGCCACCGGGCCAAAGAGGAGGGGCACCGCTAGCACTATCCTAACGTGCTGAATCCAATGGAGTCGACGGTTCATCGATCCGAGCCACGGTCTTCATTCTATGGCTCGTCCTGTCTTGCTGCCAGAAGGCCTTGAGGGACACCTGCTGGATACCTGCCGGGGGTGTAGAACTCCAACCGTGCAACAAAACTGGGTTCTGGGGAGTCCTGCAGGTGTGTCTAGGCAGGTTCCGGCCAGGAACGCTAGCCACAAGTTCCCTGTGGATGATTTTCCAGAGTTGAACCCCATGTGCAAAAATTGCACACATAGTCCATCCTTATCTTGATAAACAAGAGTTTTATAATAGCTTGAATGTTTTGGGCGTGGTTATCTCCCTATAGTCGATTGTCTGATTGGTTGACAAGCTTGATTGAAAATCTGTACGTTGAACTTCTTTGTTTTATTGATGAAAAATAGAAGGGATTTTCAAGTCACCTACAAAACGCTCCTTTGTTGAAATATCTAAGTTCTTCCAACAACATAGATTTGGCTAGTGTATCAAATGCTATCATCCACACCAGAATTTATCTTTCATCAAAGGAGTTGCACATATTATGGCTAACAAAATGGTCTTGGGAGATTGGAAGTGCCGGCAAATATTATTCCATGCCTGAATCTACCCAGAAGACAATTATAAATTTAAATCCTCGAGAATGCCTGAATCTACCCAGAAGGAAATTATAAATTTAGATCCTCGAGAAGGTAAGAAACTATATGAGTGGTTGAATCAGTATCCTAAAATTACAGAGCTTTCTATCTCAAAGTTTGTTGAGCGGCTCCTGGATGTAGTATCAGACTCAATAGACAGTAAACTTGTTATCACCACTAGAATGGCCCCAGCGTGCCCGACTAGAATGCCCGTAGCGCCCGAACCATGGCTTGGTTCGCGAATCCGTCGACTCCGGTGGGTTCGGGATGCCGGGTTTCAGCTAGGGGACCCCCCATAACGTGCCTCAAAGAGTCAGAAGCAGTTCCAATGGGCCATCCTCGGAGCTAGGGTTTTGCTCAGTGAGGGCCATTCCATATTTGCTCAATGGGGGCATTTCTCGTCTAGAGGCCCCCCGGGCATGCGTGACCGCTGTGGATAGATCCACTATGGCCACATGGACCTGTGGGAGCTGAAGGAATCCAAGTCCTCTCACCAGTTTAGGTTCCGTTGCCCCAGAGCAAATGCCCAAAGTGTCCCTGAACGACCCCGGGGTTCCCGACTAGAATGCCCATGGCACCGGAACTGTGGCTTGGTTCATGAATCCGTCAACTTCGGTGGGTCCAGGATGCTGGGTTTCAGCTAAGGGACCCCCCACAGCATTCCTCGAAGACCCGGAAGCGATGCCAACGAGCCATCTCCGGAGCTAGGGTTTTGCTCAGTGATGGCTATTCCAAATTTGCTCAAGGGGGCCATTTCTCGTCTGGATGCCCCCGGGCGTGCATGGCCATTGTGGACAGGTCCACAATGGCTAGGTGGACCTATGGGAGGCGACGAAATCCAAGTCCTCTCGTTGGGTTGGGTTCCGTGGCCCCTGGGAAAATCCTCCAGGTGTCCCTAAATGGCCCCGGGGTGCCCGACTAGAATGTCCATGGCACTAGAATCATGGTTGGTTCACGAATCCATCGACTCTGGTGGGTCTAGGATGCCAGGTTTTAGCTAGGGGACCCCCCACAGTGTGCCTCGAAGCCCTGAAAGCGGTGCCAATGGGCCATCCCCGGAGCTAAGGTTTTGCTTAGTGAGGGCCATTCCATATTCGCTTAATGGGGCCATTTCTCGTCCGAAGGCCCCCGGGCATGAATGGCCACTGTGGACAGGTCCACTATGGCCACGTGGACCTGTGGGAGCCGACAGAATCCAAGTCCTCTAGCTGGTTTGGGTTTCGTGGCCCCGGAGCAAATGCCCAAAGTGTCCTTGAACGGCCCCGGGGTGCCCGACTATAATGCTCATGCCACCGGAACTGTGGCTCGGTTCGTGAATCCGTCGACTCTTGTGGGTCCAGGACGGCAGGTTTCAGCTAGGGGAACCCCAACCGCATTCCCGGAAGACCCGGAAGCGGTGCCAATGAGCCATCTCTAAAGCTAGGGTTTTGCTCAATGATGGCCATTCCAAATTTGCTCAAGGGGGCTATTTCTCATCCGAATGCCCTCGAGTGTGCATGGCCACTGTGGATAGGTCCATAATGGCCAGGTGGACCTGTGGGAGGCGATGGAATCCAATTCCTCTCGCCGGATTGGGTTTCGTGGCCCCGGGGCAAATCCTCGAGGTGTCCCTGAACGGCCCCATGGTGCCCGACTAGAATGTCCATGGCACTGGAACCGTGGCTCGGTTCACGAATCCATCGACTCTGGTGGGTCCGGGACGTCGGGTTTCACCTAGGGGACCCCCCACAGCGTGCCTCGAAGCCTCGGAAGCGGTGCCAATGAGCCATCCCCGGAGCTAGGGTTTTGCTCAGTTAGGGCCATTCCATATTCGCTCAAGGGGGCCATTTCTCATCCGGAGGCAGAAGAAGATCAATTTTCGACAAAACAATGTAGTTAGCAGAAGAAGATTAATTTTCAACAAAACAATGTAGTTATTACATGTGGAGGCAGCGGTTTCCCGTGGAAAATGAGTGTAGGGTTGAGCAAAGGAAAGATGTTGGGAAATGGGCTATTACATTAGCTTTTTCGATGGGCAAGTGGTTTACAGAAGGAAATATGGCGACTGTAGGTATCTATGCTTTTCTTCTAATGGAAATAGGATTTCCCTCGGAAGAAAAGCGTAGATACCTACAGCTGCCAAAGCATAGATACCTACAGCCTCCCATCGGAAAAGCTAATGTAATAGCCCATTTCCCAACATCTTTCCTCTGCTCGACCCTACACTCATTTTCCACGGGAAACTGCTGCCTCCACATGTAATAACTACATTGTTTTGTCGAAAATTGATCTTCTTCTGCTAACTACATTGTTTTGTCAAAAATTGATCTTCTTCTACCTCCGGACGAGAAATGGCCTCCTTGAGCGAATCTGGAATGGCCTTCAGGTGCTACGGGCATTCTAGTCGGGCACCACAGTGGCCACGCATGCCCGGGGGCCTCCGGACGAGAAATGCACCCCTTGAGAGAATTTGGAATGGCAATCACTGAGCAAAACCCTAGCTTCAGAGATGGCTCGTTGGCACCACTTCCGGGTCTTCGGGGGACGCTGTGGGGGTCCCCTAGCTGAAACCCATCTCCTGGACCCACCGGAGTCAATGGATTCGCGAATCGAGCCATGGTTCAGGTGCCACGGGAATTCTAGTCGGGCACCCCGGGGCCGTTCAGGGACACCTCAAGGATTTGCGCTGGGGCCACAGAACCCAACCCGGCGAGAGGACTTGGATTACGTCACCTCCCACAGGTCCACTTGGCCATTGTGGACCTGTCCACAGTTTTCCACACATGCCCGGGGGCATCCGGACGAGAAATGGCCCCCTCGAGCAAATTTAGAATGGCCATCACTCAGCAAAACCCTAGCTCCGGAGATGGCTCGTTGGCACTGCTTCCGGGTCTTCGGGGAACGCTGTGGGGGGGTCCCTTAGCTGAAACCCAGCGTCCCGGATCCACCGAAGTTGACGGATTTGTGAACCGAGCCATAGTTCTGGTGCCACGGGCATTCTAGTCGAGCACCCCGGGGTCGTTCAGGGACACCTGGAGGATTTTCCCCAGGGCCACGGAACCCAACCCGGCAAGAGGACTTGGATTTCGTCACCTCCCACAGGTCCACCTGGCCATTGTGGACCTGTCCACAGTGGCCATGCAAGCCCAAGGGCATCCGGACGAGAAATGGCCCCCTTGAGCAAATTTGGAATGGCTATCACTGAGCAAAACCCTAGCTCCGGAGATGGCTCGTTGGAACCGCTTCTGGGTCTTCGGGGAATGCTATGGGGGGTCCCCTAGCTGAAACACACCGTCCCAGACCCACCGGAGTTGATGGATTCGTGAACTGAGCCATGGTTTGGGCGCTACGTGCATTCCAGTTGAGCACCCCATGGTTGTTCAGGGAAACTTGGAGGATTTGACTCGGGGCCACGGAACCTAAACCGGCAAGAGGACTTGGATTACGTCACCTCCCATAGGTCCACCTGGCCATTGCAGACCTGTCCATGGTGGCCACACACGCTCGGGGGCCTCCAGTCGAGAAATGGCCCTCTTTAGCGAATTTAGCATGGCCTTCACACTGGGGTCAACTCTGGAAAATCATCCACTGGGCACTTGTGGCTAGCATTCTCGGTCGGAACCTACCTAGACACACCTGCAGGACTCCCTAGAACCCTGTTTTGTTGCACGGTTGGAGTTCTACGCCCCCGGTAGGTATCCAGCAAGTGTCCCTGAAGGCCTTTTGGATGTGAGATGGGAGGAGCCATAGAATGAATACCATGGCTCGGATCGACGAACCATCAACTCCATTGGATTCAGCACACCGGGATAGTGCTAGGGGTACCCCTCCCCTCCGGCCCGGTGGCCCCGCCCTCATTTTGTACGTCCATCTTGGAAACTAGGGTTTTGCTCAGTGAGGGAGTGTGCAATTTTTGCACACAGGCGTCAACTCCGAAAAATATTCCACCGGGCACTTGTGGCTAGTGTTCCCAGCTGGAACCTGCCTAGACACACCTGTAGGAATCCCCGGAACCCAGTTTTGTTGCACGGTTGAAGTTCTACGCCCCCGACAGGTATCTAGCAGGTGTCCCTGAAGGCCTTTTGGATGCGAGATGGGACAAGCCATAGAATGAAGACCATGGCTCAGATCAATGAACCGTCAACTCCGTTGGATTCAGCATGTCGGGGTAGTGCTAGGGGTGCCCCTCCCCTTCGACCCGATGACCCCGCCCTCATCTTGTATGTCCATCTTGGAAACTAGGGTTTTGCTCAGTGAGGGAGTGTGCAATTTTTGCACACGGGGGTCAACTCTGGAAAATCACCCACTGGGCACTTGTGGCTAGCATTCCTAGCTGGAATCTCCCTAAACACACCTGCATGACTCCCCGGAACCCGATTTTGTTGCAGGGTTGGAGTTCTACGCCCCCGGTAGGTATCCAGCAGGTGTCCCTGAAGGCCTTCTAGATGCGAGATGGGATGAGCCATAGAATGAAGACCGTGGCTTGGATCGACGAATCGTCAACTTCGTTGGATTCAGCACACCAGGATAGTGCTAGGGGTGCCCTTCCCCTCTGGCCCGATGGCCCTGCCCTCATCTTGTACGTCCATCTTGGAAACTAGGGTTTTGCTCAGTGAGGGAGTGTGCAATTTTTGCACACGGGGGTCAACTCTGGAAAATCTTCCACCGGGCACTTAGGGCTAGCGTTCCTGGTCGGAACCTTCCTAAACACACCTATAGGACTCCCCGAAACCTGGTTTTGTTGCACAGTTGGAGTTCTACGCCCCCGACAGGTATCCAGCAGGTGTCCCTGAAGGCCTTCTAGCAGCGAGATGGGACGAGCCATAGAATGAAGACTGTGGCTCGGATCGATGAACCGTTGACTCCGTTGGATTCAGCACGCCGGGATAGTTCTAGGGGTGCCCCTCCCCTCCGGCCTGGTGGCCCCTCCCTCATCTTGTATGTCCATCTCGGAAACTAGGGTTTTGCTCAGTGAGGGAGTGTGCAATTTTTGCACACGGGGGTCAACTCTGGAAAATCTTCCACCGAGCACGTATGATGATGATGAAGAGGTTGACGGTGATGGTGATGGCGATGGCGATGGTCATGAAGATGATGATGATGGAGGCTTTGATGAGGAACCTGGAGTTAGAGTTAGAGTTGGAGTTAGAGTTAGGGTTAGAGGTAGAGTCAATGATGATGATGGAGATGGTGGTGATGATGAAGACGTTGATGGTGATGGTGATGGTGATGGTGAGGATGGAGAAGATGGCTTAGTGCTAGGGTTTGGGTGAGGGTTAGGGCTAGGTTTATAGAAGTAAATTGAGTTAGGGTTAGAGGTAGAGTCAATGATGATGATAGAGATGGTGGTGATGATGAAGATGTTGATGGTGACGGTGATGGTGATGGTGAGGATGGAGAAGATGGCTTAGTGATAGGGTTTGGGTGAGGGTTAGGGCTAGGGTTATAAAAGGAAATTGAATTAGGGTTAGAGTTAGAGTCAATGATGATGATGGAGATGGTGATGATGATGAAGACGTTGATGGTGACGGTGATGGTGATGGTGAGGATAGAGAAGATGGCTTAGTGCTAGGGTTTGGGTGAGGGTTAGGGCTAGGGTTATAGAAGGAAATTGAATTAGGGTTAGAGTTAGAGTCAATGATGATGATGGAGATGGTGGTGATGATGAAGACGTTGATGGTGACGGTGATGGTGATGGTGAGGATGGAGAAGATGGCTTAGTGCTAGGGTTTGGGTGAGGGTTTGCTAAGGATCATCGAGACATGGATCAAAGATAAATTATTGAAGATTTCTCAAGTTCATGTGAGACATCTACTTATGGATGTCAGTCTTTCTATGTTGGTGACATGGATATCTGCATTGGAGATCCTACTGCAAGTTTACATTCTCATGTTCTTGAAGACCTTGTAGCAGTGGAAGAAGAAGTAAGACCAATCTCATCCTCACCACTTGTACTTCATGAGGTTGATCACATGATCAAAGAAGACGTTGTATCTCATGAGCCTACTTGCATTGAAGGGCCACACAAGATGAGCAACAAAAAGATTCAAGAGGCCATACACATTCTCCATGACACTCATGCATTGGTGTCAAATTCTTGTTGGAGAATCTCTTCATTGGAGGATCCATCCTTCCTTGAAGACATGGATAAGATTTAGAGAGTGATGAGAATCATCAATGGTAACCTTTTGTATTTTCTTTATAAAAGGAATGATTTATTTGAGCTTGTTAATGTATTACATGGGGACTACTTGAATATTAATGAAGATAATGACAAGTTAAACAAAACTTAATTTCCACCTAGGATTCTTTGGAAGAATCCAAGATCCATATTAAGCAACTTAATGTAATGTTTCAAGGTTCATATTTGCACTCCTTTGTTATTTCTTGATGATACACTATGTATTGATCGGGTGCACAAGTGTTGGTACCCTGGCATCCCATACTTGCTAGATTGGTTCTTGATGACAATGCACACTAGGAGAGTGCGCAAGCAATGGGACCAAGGAATTGTTAATCATTGGCAGCTCATTGGGAGCACATTTTGATTGGTTGGATTGAGTCCAAGCAAGCCTCTTCTCTTCCCCATGGGTTCATATTTTTATCAGATGGTGATGGTTTCCTACATGGGAAACATTTTTTTGGATGGACGTATGTTTTTCTTGCAGGGTGTTATGATGAATTCCATGTGACTCTTATGCATTGCATAGGAGAATATATATTGCACTTTGTATTCTTGAGGATCACTTGGGATCCTAGCATATTTATTTAGTCTTCACTATATGCATGGTATGATGGTGGAACAGATGGGGCGATGCTTTGAGAGGATGATTCTTAAGGTGTAGTTGGGTAAATTTCAAAGATATAGTTGATGCACACTTCAATGTTCACTTGTGATTTCCCATACGTCGGATCTTATGGAGTTCATGTGTGGTCCACATAGTGCTGACTTCGTTCATCACTAAGGTTGGAGGCAATTAGTGATGTGATGGTACTCCCTCATTTTTGTTATGGTTTCTTGAGGACAAGAAAATTAGGAGGGGATGAATTTTCATGTCCCCAAATTTTGCATTGGATCACAATGGCCTTTTAGAACCACTTGGCCATCTTCATGATAGTTTGTCAAATTGGTGCTAAGGGTCAAATAATTTCTAAAGCATGATGTCCCAGTTAGTAATAATGCAAAATTAGATCCAAATGGACAAGGTGGGTCACATGAAGAGTAAATTCCCAATCCAAAGTTCAAATGGATATAAGTAAATTTATATGGGAATTTAGATTTATCATAAGTTTTCCTTTGTATTAAAATGGGGTAAAATTTCCTAAGGAAAATTATTTAAATTGATGTAAAAGTTGGTCCAAGGTGTGAATGGGACCAAATGATGATTAAGGGAGGTGCATTAATGTTTTACCAAGTATAAGGGACGTTTTTGGGGCAAATAGAAGTGTTCTCCCATGTAAAAGAGTGTTTCCTTAAGATAGGGGAAGCTAGTGGAGATCACTAATGAAGGAATAATGAAGGTTGGACCAAATTCAAATTTGAAGGGAGAGAAATGATCAAAAGTGGTTAGGACGACACCTTGGGTTGTGGAAATGATCGATGTTGGTTAGAAAAGGTCCAAGAGGTTTTTGTAGGGTGAATTACATGAGGAAGTGGTCAAATGGTACATTGAACGTGGCCAATGTGGAATAAATCAAGGGTTATGTTACTCCCCATGGTTTTTCTACATGGTTTTTAGGTCCCATGGTATTTGCAAGTGGTTTTGGGGTTTCTCTGAAGCTCTATAAATAGAAACAAGTGCACTTCATGAGGTTGGATAGTATTTTGTTTGAATCTTATTGAGATTTTTCTTGAGCGAATTCTGGTACTTGAGAGATGTACCCCTTGCTAGCAGTAGGGAGATGTGACCCTCTATTCATTTTATTGAGTGAAGCATCCAACTTCCGTCTCGCATCCAAAATATGGAGATGGTGATGATGACGAGGTCAATGATGATGATGAAGATGGTGACGATGATGATGATGGTGATGGTGGTGAGGTTGATGGTGATGGTGATGGTGATGATGAATATGGTGATGGTTCCATCTCGCATCCAAAAGATGGAGATGGTGATGGTGATGAAGATGGTGATGATGATGAAGATGGTGACGTTGATGATGATGGTGATGGTGGTGAGGTTGATGGTGATGGTGATGGTGATGATGAAGATGGTGATGGTTCCGTCTTGCATCCAAAAGATGGAGATGGTGATGGTGATGAAGATGGTGATGATGATGAAGATGGTGACGTTGATGATGATGGTGATGGTGGTGAGGTTGATGGTGATGGTGATGGTGATGGTGATGGTGATGGTGATGGTGATGGTGATGGTGATGATGAAGATGGTGATGGTTCCGTCTCGCATCCAAAAGATGGAGATGGTGATGGTGACGAAGATGGTGATGATGATGAAGATGGTGAAGTTGATGATGATTGTGATGGTGGTGAGGTTGATGGTCATGGTGATGGTGATGATGATGAAGATGGTGATGATGATGAAGGCATTGATGATGATGGCGATGGTGATGAAGATGATGATGAAGATGATGAAGGCATTGGGGAATTTATTTATATCCAATGTATTTGACTCTAAGAACCTCTCATGTATGATTATAAAAAAATCAAGATTCCCTCAACCCCCAAACATGCCCTTTCAAAGAATTTTTTATCTTTGAGTGTGGTATGGGTGCCAACATGAGATTCTGTCTACTAAGGATGGATCTTGGCGTCTTGACCATGGTTGGGGTGATGACAATGAGGTTCATATGACTCCAATGAATCTTCCATGGATCATGGGGTAAAATGATCTCTCAAGTATTATTGCATGTGAACTTGCATGTACCAAGCTACAACAAATCTTTCACAGGAGTGGATTTGTCTATGTGAATAGATAAGTGAAAAGACTTTAGCAACAAGACCCATCAATTTTAACTTGGAAGTATGGGAAATGTTCAAAGTGGGATTGAGAGGCTTGATGGTGATTGTAGTAGTGGGCATGGTATTGGTGAGAATGATGACATGATAGTGGAATTAAACATTAATATGGTGACCCTGGAGCTTGGATCCTAGCCTAGAAACACGAGAGCCTAGCCTAAAAACCCTAGTTTGTATTCTAATCACAATGAAACCCTATTATGTATCCTAAGATCTAGCCCTAAATTATAATACATGTAAATATTAAATCATTTTCATTGTACATATATATTCATTTGCATACATTTGAATCCAAACCACTATACACATATATGCATACATAAAATTAGATCACTATCACATAATGATAAATTAAGGAAGTCCTAATTGTAAATGGTAGTGGATGTGATGGTCATCAAATCAAAGGTGGCTATATCTGTGAGTGAGAATTAATGAGCTAGCTATACATCGTGCTCAAGGTTGTCCTATTTGTATGGTGACAATTGATTAAGAAATGATTCCATAACTTGGTTATTAATTTGTTGCATGATCTTAAGTGGACAAAATGGTCAAAATAAATACTAGTGACGACATTTCATTATGTAGAGTATGGCCTTTTTGGATCTCATTATGTAGAGCTATTAAAATCATGTCGGATCTCATTTTAACCTTTTGATGACAATGGACATTTTCCATTTTTAAGTGTTCTTTTCCTAGTACTCAAGTTCCCAATATATATCTTATGTGCCATGAGGTGTGATTTGTCCATCCATTTATTTCGTTTGTTTTTAGATTAATTCTCACACATGATTTTGTTTGAGTTAGCCTATGTTTACAATGTTCTCTTAACATAGATACCATTAGAAGCTTTTACATGTGGAAAGATAAACCAAGCTGAACTACGATATCCAACTTCTCTTCTACGATCTAGGTAAAACCCAAATTTACAAAACATCACATCATGATACACACAACATGAGACAACCACATTAGACAACGAAATATATAAATCACATAACTGAAAATCCATGTACATCGAGGCTACAAAACTCATCCAAACATATACAATTTCTGGCGAATAGTGGAACATGGCTCCCAATGTATGTACAATGGCAACTCGTGCCCTACACAAAATGCGACAACTCATGCCGTAGATACAAAATACATGGCAACTCGTGCCGTAGATACAAAGCACATCAAAACTGGTGCACAAAAGTGCCACATCATGGCTAATGTACATAACACGTGACGTGTCAAGCATTGTGACCACCGCCGTCACTCCCAGGTGCAGATCCAAAGTCGATCTTCCTACTCTTCGAGCTACCGATGCCTCGGGTCTTGGTCCATCTAGGAGTAGACCGTCTCTCCGGGCTCTGGAACAAATGATATAAGATACCGTCATTTTCAAGCATTTGCAACATTTACCACATTTATAAAACAAATGTAGAATTCGAATCTTAAATAAATCACCTCTGACATGAGTGGGAAATGTTGGGCAGGTGTCCTGGATCTGCGGAGCCTCTTAGCAATTCCAGCCTACAACATTTAAAATAATCATTTCATTGAAAAGTCATAATTACTTAAATTAATTTTTGTTAATGAATCAAAATATTTTCATAAATTAACTTGATTCCCACCGTGAACACCTCCGGCGATGGACATGGCTGGCCTTCTAGGCTAGCAGGTGGAGCAGATGGCCGGACAACCAACTCTGATGCATTGATGGGGGGGGTGTAGATGTAGTGGTAGCCACTACAGGTGCAACCACTGGAGATACTGATGAGGATATTGGAAGAGTAGATGCCACAATAGTGGTGGGAAGTGGGGATGATATGGTGGGAGAAGACACGGTGGTATGGGGTGGAGGAGGACCATGTGAACTATGAACCCCTGCCGGCTGTAGGATAGAGGGTATCGAACGGAAAGGGCTACGGATGGTGTTGAGGGATGGTGCATGGGAGGGAAATCCTACATGGAGGGAGGAGGATGGACAAATGGGAGGTTGTGGACAAAGAGGGGAAGGTGGAAGGAAGGGGGGGCATGGACGAATGGGGGAGGATGGATAGACATGGGGGCATGGATAAATTGGGGGGGATGTATGGACGTAGGGGGGTGGGCAAGTGGGGGAGGATGGATGGAGGGGGGAGTATGGTCGGAGAGGGGGGGATGGACGTAAGGGAGGGGGTGGACGTAGGGAGGGGTCTAGATGAAAGCAAGGGGGGGGACTCATGGGAGAGGGTGGATACACAGGACTAAAATGCGAAGACACAACTGCTGGTGGAACCTACATATACATTTGTAATATCACAATTTAGTAAACAAACAATAAATTAAACCATAGTAAGCCGTAACAAATCAAATTAAAAGCATGCTTATAACTACACATTGTACCTGTGTATATGGTGATGTGCCAGTCCCTGGCGGGGGTGGTTGATCACCGTAGTCACAAAACACCTGTGGACAACAAAATGCATGCATGTTATGAACATGTTAAACAAGTCATTATCTAGGAAATCAAGATATTCAAAAACATTGTACGAACTATCAACGTGTATTCCATAAATATAAATACTTGAATAATATAAATGACATAAGTAATAACAAAATTGTGTCAGGTACTGAAAATACCTCCGTGTGGGGTGCCACAATTTCATTTGCAGCTGCCATTGCTGCATCCAGGTTGGGAAATTCTACATTTTCCCATCTCGGTGTATCAGCTCTGAATAACTGTACATTGAAATAATAGTTTAAGTCAAACAAAAATACTTTCAAAATACTTTACAAGTTATAAAGTGATGATTGAAAACACATTAAAAAAATTGCTGACCTGATCCATATAACAACCCTCGATCGGGCTAGGGCAAGTGTTCCCGCAATGGGGACAAAGATGTGGCATTGTCCTCGTCGAACTAGAATGCCCAGCATGGATACCATCAGTCATGGGTCTATCCTGGCCCTGTCGTGAAGGCCCTGCACCTGTATCTCTATCAAGGTCACTCAACCTCTCCACTGTGGTCGCTGCTACAAAGGAGGTGTGTCTGAGGAGACCACGTGCAACATTCCTCATTGCCGCCTTGATCTGATCAAGCTTATTGGGAAACTGAGGTGGTTGGGGAGAGGGGTTGGGGTCACGCCTCGAAGGTGGTGGCCCTCTCAGTGGGTTCCTCCTGGCAGCAAGTCGATCTTGGGCAAAGCCACGCCCAACACCCTAGAACTCGGTTATGTCAAAATAGTTGACATGTAAACCGAGGCAAAACTCAGCCCACAATTGGCAAAGGAAGTATTGTGGAACCTCCCTATTATTTCAGGGAGGTTTATCGTACACCATGAACTACCTCTGCATCCAATTGTCCCTCCACGGTTGGTAATGACACCAATCCATGCAGACACATGGCTTTGTAATGTTCGGTGGTTGGCCTGTTTTCGGCTCAATGAACATACTATATAATTGGGCTTTTGAAATGTTCAAATCTTTTATTGCTTCCTTGGAGATGCCCGTGGAGTAGTACTCCCGCATCTTAGCTCTAAATTGAGTCATGTCTGTCAGTTGCTAGTGTGCATGTATGAGGGAGTCGATTGAATTCTCAATTGACGTGGCAAGAGACAATCGAGATGGTTCGCCCGAGTTTCTAAGTCCGCGAGTGTGCACTCGCATTTCATTTACATAGTGGTTAATGTCATCTTGTTCAAAATTAGGTTGTGGGTTTTGGTTTTGTTCGACTTTTGGATTGTGTTCACGGTTTTCTTCGGCATTGGGTCCAAGGTTTGGGTTTTCTTGTGTTCCACCGGACTCAGGGTTAACATCTTGTTCACTCATTGTCTCAGTTTACAATCTACAATAGAAAATTGGTTCATTGTTTTCAAAATTTGAGAATTATTTACAATTAAATAAACAAAAAAAATCAAAAAATTGATACAAAGAATGAATAAAATGAAAACAAAACTTGATATTTACCTATCAATTACCCTGTTGATGAGTTAGTGGGTGTTGTGGGGTGGTTTTGAAGTTGATTTGGGCAAATTTGGTGGTTCAAGTCACGCGTACGCGAAGCTGCAAGTCACACTCAGCCGGCCAATTGAACAATGCGAAAATTGGGCACTGTTTTTTTTTATTTTATTTTAACAGAGGCGTGTGAGCGCCACTGTTGCGTGCACGCGTCAGGGATGCGTACGCACCTCGGTTCGGTACCGAACCTATCGGCGTGTGCGTGCTTCCTTAGGTGCGTACGCGCCACTTTTTTTTTGCGCTAGCGCGCACCCATTGCAATGAAAATGGGGATCATCTTCGTGCGCCCGCCCCTAATCATCACTCTCAAGCATCATCCACATAGAGTGTTTAATGTGGCTATCATGAGATAAGGAATGTATTTCCTTGTGAAACTACTTTCACTAGCCAATGATCTCGACAAGGGTCACCTATTTAATCTTATTTTCGCGCAATGGGTGATTTGTACAACAATAAACCTATCCACTAGGGGACTCTACAAGTTAGACAAAAAAATAATATGTAGATTAAAATATGCTTTTATTGTGAATTGAAACTTTTTAAATCAAATACATCTATGAGCGAAGAAGAATAATTTCCATATTTGATACCTAGGTCCTAGAAATGCCCCATCTCTTGTGATGGCATATGAATGATGTGGGATGGAAGAGGTGCACTACCTCTCTGATTCCAATTACCACAACTATCACTAGGTGGTCTCACCTTGTGACTAGAATGTGGGATCCCTACGAAAATAGAGACATATATCACTAGTACAATTTAGAAAATTGATGACTATGTGACCAAAAAAGTTAGTAACAACAATTTTTTAAAGCTAAATACTACCAAATTTGAGCAATTTTTAATGGCACAGCTAAAAATGACTAGATAGTAAGTGACACAACTAAAAATTACTAACTTAAACGACTAATTTATTCTAGGGATAATGACTTAATAATAATTACAAGAAAAATTACTAGGATTTTTAATGTTGAATTTAACTTAGTAGTATATTAATCCCCTTAGGTCACATGAATTATGCCATGGATATTTTAACACTATTAACATGACTTATGTGATGGATATATTAACATTGTTAATTAATTATTATAAGGTTGATTAATTTAATGATAGTGAAATTGCAAGTTTATACCATGGTTGAATATCTAATTTAACAAAGTTGACATCATAGTTGATCAACATAATTGGAGTTCATAGTTTATGGACATAGTTATACACCCTTATGTTGGCATTAACATAGTTGGAGGTCATGATTTATGATTAAAAATATAGTTGTGGGTCATAATAATAAGGATTGGAGATCATGGTTTATGATTAACTTGGTTGGAGGTCATGGTTTAATAACATTATAACATAATTTATCAACCCACTCAACTATGACATGACATTACATTATTACACGTGACATTACATTATAGTGACAAGGTTTATCAACCCACTATGACATGACGATATTTTATGACATGCCGACATGTGGTCGTTTATGTTTGGAGGTGTGGTCATTTGTGATGACTTACTCATGTGGTTTCTCGTTTCCTGTCTCTCACATGACTTACCGCGTTTTCATGAATATTCATTTTCACTCTAATGCTCTTAGAACCAAAGAAACATTTCAATGGCATAGTTGGTGGGAGCCGGGGTGTAGTTGGTGGGAGTTCGAATCTAGACCAAGTCATTTATGGCACCAACAGTATGTGTTTTTCCATTTTCATTAATTTTATGAACTTGAAATCGATTTTTCCATAGAACCCGAGCAATGTTGGCAGGAGCTAGGATGTAGTTGGAAAACATTTGGCTTAGGGGTAAGTTACTATTATTGCTAGAATTAAACCGTCGATTTGTCATCCTAAACCCAAAATCTCTCTCACAAGAGGGAATGGTGATGTAGTTGGCAGTAAAATCTTAGGTAGGAAGGGGGTGTTTTGCACCTATTTACTTTCCATTTTCAATATGCTCAGTTGTGGTTTAGTTGGCCAAATCTTTGGCTTAGGTGGGAAGGGGGCATTTTTTACTGGCTTGCTTAGTTTCCATTGTCGGTACCCTCAAAACCAGATCATCATCCATGGAGTGAGAAGGCCATCAGGGTTTTTAATTAGGGATTTTAACAAATTCTTCATCATGTCGTGAGTGAGGGAGTTGGTATTGAAATTCCATATTTATAGAAAATGCTACCATGGAGAGAAGTGTCCTGAAGAGGACTTGGATATTTCTAAAGTGGCAGAAAAGGAATTCATAGTTGGATACACCCTTTATAGCTAATTCATAGGTAATTTATCTAGAACACCAAGTGTTTGAATTTTATTCATCACAAAATTTGCGTTTAAGTTCTTGGCTATCATTTTCATGCTTCGTTTGGTCCTTTTACCTACATTTTTGAATTGATTGGTATGCTCAATCATTTTTCTCTAGTTGATGCCTCAATGGCAGTGGCAGAGATGTCAGTTATTTATTATTATGTTCACCTTGAACGATTTTCCAGTTCCATCTTCCCTCAACATCAATGGGTGGGTGATTCTATTTTCATAGCTCTTATTATCATACAATAGGAACTGTTATTCATGTTAGTTAGGTATTTGATATATTTCAGTATTAAAAGGAATACAAAAGTGAAAACCACCTACACACTATGTCTAAGAACCATAAGCAGAGGAAAATGTGGTTGACCTTGTTGTTTACCTAGTCAACCTAGAACCAACGAATGATCTAGTTGAAGCATATATATTTCCAGTTACATTTAACTGATGTAAGTCCTCAAAGCTCTCACTTGGAAAAGCATGCACATGATTTTTAATAATAATGTGAGGAATAAGATAACTATATCTCATCTTTCACTGTGCCTGATTCTGAGCATGAGCCTGATTCTGAGCCTATTGACCAATTGACCTATTATGACCCAAAGGATCAACTTAATCCAAAAATTGCCTTTCCTATTATATAAAGGAACCAGACCATTTCTACTTCCACAGACATAAGACTAGGAATGAAAGGCTCCACTTTTCTTGATACGTATTTTGACCCCCCTCATATTCTAACACCCAATATTTGCTCGATATTCTTGATTATCTCTTGATATTTGAAGGCCCAAAAATTTCCCAGTTTCCTCACTGTTGTGGACTATTTGGTCAAAAGGACGTTTTTTTTGGATAGAAAGCAGTATCACCGAAATATGCGATGGAACAAAGTTCCCTTGAGCTCTTATAGTGGTCTTTACTCAAAACATAGAATAGTAGAGTTATGCTTTAGTGATTTTGTCATTCCACTTAGTTCAACAAATGGCTTGTCATAGTCACATAACAAACTTTTATGACTATAGACGAGTTATGATTTAGTGATTATGTAATTCCTCTTAGTTCAACAAACGGCTTGTCATAGTCAAACAAATACCCTTGTTTTATTGTTAATCCTCTATCATGTAAAGTAGTCGCATGACCAATGCTTGCATCCAGACAATGAAATTTCAAAAAATTTCCATGAATGGTAACTAAACATTTCCAGGATCACTAACAAATATTTGATAGGGAAAACAAGTTGTGGATTGACTACCTGGCTTACAACATTGTAGTTTATACAATATAGGTAAATACTAATAGCATTGATTTTTTTTGGTTCCTTCTATTCCTCACATTGTTTGCTTGCAATCCATAAGTTGCTCCAAATTCCAATGCAATTGTTAAAAATAAGCCTCAATTTTTATTTTATGAAAATTTTATTTATTTTCCCCACTTTTATATATATAGTACACATTGTCAACCCTAACCTAATGTTTAAAATAAAAATATATATATTGCAATGAATTAAAACTTGAAAAATTAATGAAACTTGGATACTACTTTTTTCTACACGATTCTTGGTGTGCTTTAGGAAACATTCTCACTATCTAATTATGAAGTTCTCCCTATTTTTGACCAAATGTCATATATTATCTAATTTACTAATTGATATAGCTTTCAATATCAAGTTTGACTATATCTAATTAATTACTTGATATGGATACTATAGAATTTATCTATCTTTACCTCTTTACAATTTACATGTTTTTTAACCTATTTGTAATTTACAAGGTTTTTTTTTTACTGGTGATGGCATTCATCTTTTATGATTTCATTTACTATAGTTTTATCACCAGCATAGATCCATCTTAAACTTGGTTCTATCATGCACCCATAGGGATGAAGTCCCTTTGAGGTGTAAACTTTTCCTTAAGTTTTTGCACAGGTATTCACCTCTAGAGGTTTGATCCCTATCGACGCATGATAGATATAGAGTTAAGATGGATCAATGTTGTTTAAGTAAAAATGAGAACTTGAATTCTAAATTGGTGGAAGGAAATGTGTTGTACATTATATTTTAGTTAAATATCATTGAGGTGTTGAGCAATTACATATAAGGAATGGTCTAGAATTCTATAAATTCCACCTAATTGGACACTTGCTAATTTTTCATAAAACTTGAGACCATAAAAACATGTATAAATGTTGAAACATGTCGATCACATGACAAAAAAAAATGTCATGGATGAATCTACAATCCTTGTTCTTCTCTAAAGACATTTTTCGTGGAGGACGCTTGCTAATTTTTCATAAAACTTGAGACCATAAAAAAATGTATAAATGTTGAAACATGTCAATCACATGACAAAAATAAATCATGGATGAATCTTCAATCCTTATTCTTCTCAAAAGACATTTTTCGTGGAGGGACAAATCATGGCATATATTGGATGTTTAAGTTTTTGTTTCAATTTGTTAGTAAAACCCATTTGCTATCACTCTATCTCTAACTTTAACTATGACTCAAATCTAATTTTATTCTTTTACACAAAGCCAAAAATGATCCACAATATCTCCATTTTTGGTCTCCCACTTGCTCTTCATATTCCTTTATAACTCTTCACCTTCATTATAGTTATAATTGTCATATCATCCTCTTACACTTGTCCTTCTCAACCTATATCTAAATTAATGTAGAAGTATGTCTCAATGCATTCAATGCTTTACCTTCCAAAACAACCTTTAAAATTCCCTTAGGCATGTTCTTTATACCTATGTTGTCATCATGCTCACCATCTCTTGCACATGAACTACCTATGTCATGCATGACTTTTGTTACAGGCTCTTCCCTGGTGTGTATTCCTTTTGTGTGCACTATGGTACATGTTTCTTTTTTCATATTTACTTACATTATATTTTATTACAAAATTATTGATCCATTATCATCTTTTCCTCTCCTATTGCACCCTTCCTTCATTTTTGCATGACCTACATTCTCTCTCTCCACTTTTCAGTCTTGTCACACTAATATATATTGCACTTACTTACACTATGCATTCTTATGTTGTGCATTGAAATTTGCATATCCCTTATATCCCACTCTAGCACACTCCCAAACTTAGATATATACTTTTATTACAAAATCCCACAATAAAAATAATGACACTCTAATAATAATTTATAATTATGAATATCACATAGATAATAACGACATGTTAAATAAAAATTAAACTCATAAGTATAATAAAATATGAATTTTAATAATAGATTATAATTTAGGCTAAATAGTTAGACTTTGTAATCAAAATAGACCATTCACCTCATTTACCATCTATAAACATGATAATGTTTTCCATGACATCACAAAAAAATTATAATTTTATATATCACATAAGAAAAAAAACAAAAACCTACCAAAAAAACATAGAAATTATGATACTCAAACTTCTACATAAACATATAATTTCACATATCATATATAATCATCACTAATAAAAATAAATTTGCAAAACTTAAGAATATAATAGTTTCATAAATTCCTACATCAAAAAGGAAAGGAAAAACATAATGTGAAATACTAGAAAAGATAACATTAGAGCAACCTTAAAACTTACTTTCCTAAACCAACTTTCAAATGAAAAACTTGCATTTCATAATTCAACCTTAAAACTTACCTTCCTAAACCAACTTTCAAATGAAAAACTTGCATTAAACCAACTTTCAAATGAAAAACTTGCATTTCATGATTCGACTGTTCAGGTGAAGATTTTCAAATGAAAAACTTGCATTTCATAATTCAACCTTAAAACGTACCTTCCTAAACCAACTTTCAAATGAAAAACTTGCATTTCATGATTTGACTGTTCAGGTGAAGATTTAAATGTAAAAAAATATGCCCCATGGTGGATAATGCTCGCCAACTTTAAGAGCTTCCTCAACTACCATCCTCAAGAAGGGGCTGTTTCTTGATACTAGGCAATCAATACTTGGCCTTTTTGGTTTAAAAAAAAAAAAGTGAATATCCACATCAAGGTAGGAATTTGGAAACAATTTACTTATTTTTATCGATTTTGACCATATAAATAAACATTTTTACAGTTTCTTTTTATTTTATTTTTATATGATGATTAATTTAAAATTTAAACCATATTTAACGAGAAAAATGACCCATAACAATCATTTTGGCCATCAAACTCCTACCCATCCACATGAAGTAGTTGTTTTCGTTAGTCTTGTTCAAAAAATATAGGAAGTTAATTATATAAACTAAAAGCATGAACGGTTAGATTATGTTAATCTGGATGGTGCAGTACGTGTGCTGTGATTCCTAGCTACAAGTACGTGTTTAGTTATGTTAGGGTTTTACGTTTAATTTCCATTTCATTAACTTCTCCTGTCTTCGAATTTTCATTTATGAAAAAACTAACTATGAAACTGCTTTGTCGATATCGATTACATCTTCCCACAGGGGGTAACTGAAAAAAAATCCAAGAGGGGAGAGATCTCTCTCTTCTTGGCAGCCCAAAATGGAATTTCAATGAGGGATTAGGGGTTGAATAAAAACAATGGAATCCATTCCATAAAGAACAGCAACTGTTAAGGATGGATTCAAGGTCTGTGATCGATAGCTCCCTGATCATATTTCTTCTGTTTCTACATTTGGGTATCCCCTATTCTGGAGGGCAAGTTATAGATGCGGGGAGGCTCGAGGCATCGGCACCGCCTCTACTGGACTGGCGGGTCTCGGTCTCGGCGTACGGGGCCGCGGTGCTGGTCTCCCCGGACGGCGTTCAGATTCTTTCGCTGGAGAGAATCCGATACACAGCCGATAACTCAGACTACGCGACCGTCGACTACTGCTATATCTGCGTGCGCCCCTCCGGTCGCCCACCGGGCCGAGCGACCTACCCTGACCCGGACATAACCTGGTTATCTCCGTGCTCACAGGTCAACTTCGTTCAAAACTGCACCCTCGTCTTCTCGCCGGATGGCAACCTCGCCCTGCAGCAGGGTCCCCGAAACATCTGGCAGACCAATACGACTGGCAAAGGCGCCCGGTCCATGCAGCTGGATAACTCCGGCAATCTGGTCCTCGTGGGAGCCGACAATCAGACTGTCTGGCAGAGCTTCGACGACTCCCCGGACATGGATGGGTTCATGGGTTGTGACGAAGTAGCACAGGCTACTTATTTTCTGGGTTCGTCTTCGGCCCCCGCAGGGTTTGTTGGTTCGGACTATGGATTGTTTGCAGCCGTTTGTATAGTCGGCCATATTCTTTTTCAATGTGGGTGGTCTGGATTAGGGTTTAGGACAAATATAATGTAATTTGTGTCGGTCCTGGATGGCCAGTGTTTCTTATATAGAGAAAATTATCCTTCTTGGTCTGCAAATCTATTCACAGACTCTAATTCCTTACAGTGAAGTCCTTCTTGCTCTGCAAATCTATTCACAGACTCTAATATAATATTAGAGTTTTAGTGGGAATGAGGACCAAGGACAACTGGTCCAAAGGATAGTAGTGACGTTAATAACTGTTCCTCTCTGTTCCTACATATATGTTGCTGATATGATCTTAAATTTGTTGATATTTTCTCAGAAACTGTCTACTCAGTAACATGGAGTATGTATGCAAATGAGATTGACAACTTAATTTAAACCATCATTTTTATAGGGTTTATGGTCTGATTTGCAAAGAACTTGTGCGGCAAATCCATTCTCATTCCTATAACAAATTAAATTCAGAAAGCACTCTTCTTTCAAGGCGTCTCTGTCGGACGGAACTATGCCCTTTCATTTGTTTGCACTTCTGTCATATCAAAAGTAGTTTTTAGTATTTATTGGAGAAACTGTGGTGGAATTTATGTTTATGTAAACTTTTCAAGCTCTGTCTACTTAGTTAGTGTCTTAAAATTACTTTACTTATTCTATTAAATTTATGAATAAAAATTATTTTTTCATTTATATATATATATATATATATATATATTTATAATTTTTATTGGTTAGGTTAAAAGATGAGGAATTATGGAATATTTCAGATTGAGAAAAACTAATTAAATAGATAGGTGTTTACATCTTAAAATTTGGGATAGAAAATTTCAAGTAAGAGGAAACATCAGTGAGGCTTAGAGCCCCAATCTTAATACATGGTTTGCTGATTTAGATAACCCAATAGAACAATTTTCAAAGTTAAAAGTTGACTACAAAGATGGTGATCTTGCTAATGTGTTCCACATATAAGAAGTAATGTTGAATCTAGATTATGTTTATTTTGATAAAATGTCTAATAACTAAATGAAGTGACATATTTGAATGCTTAATTAGGGAAAATACAAGTTGATTATAAGAAAAATATTTTCAATCGATTGTTAATGTTTGAAAGGAAGATTCCCATAGCCTTTAAAATTTTAAAAAATATATAAAAAAGGTGATCCACCTAATCCCAAATCCCCTAAACAAACTTTTGATAACTTTGTAAAATAAGGCAAGATATATGCAACTAAAAGTGAATTATTCTCTAGAAAGTTTAAAAGTAATGAAATAAATTTCAATCCATTTTACGATGGGAAGAAAAGTTTGAAAGGTTTTATGTCACGTACCCTCCCATCATTCCCAAACCACACTCATTTGGTAAACTCAGCCCCATACATTACTAAGAAATTCATAATAAATAAAAACTTATGTGTGCAAATTCATACTCAATATAAACACAGCATAATTAAATCATATTTGCATACACACAATTTTAATGCATCAACATATCTATCACAAGTGGATGATGATCCAATATGCATCATTTAAACACAAAGAACACTTATCTTTGAGATGAAGTTGTCCAAACAACTGGCTATGTGAGAGCAACATTCCACCCAACCATAGATCTCTGTCCAGCCTATATTCTTTTAGCTGAGAGATCACCCCCGAGCTGGGTTGTGTATCCACTAAGGAGGAACTAAATGGGCTCACTCACAGCCATGGTTTCACTCAACAGCTATGCTAAGCCAACACACAGTTGGGTTTATCAAGCATACAAAAGACAAAGGAGAGAAATACTAAGCCAGTGAGCTCAACCACAGAGCTACAGGCATCTCAAGATAATTTAAACAGTCAAGGCACCCACAGTACCTACCACACCCAACACAAGGAGGTCCCCTTCTCTGCTGCACAGTCCCTCAGGCGTCCCTTCCCTCCAGTGCTCTTCAAGATGGGCATAGAAAGGTCCAACCTGCTAAATCCTTCCATCCTTCACTGGGTTTATCAAGCATTCCCAACCTCTGCTCAGTCATTCACACTTAGATTTTTCACAATTCTATCATCAAATAACTCAATCCCGTCACTGGATTTCTGGGCTATAAGAACTGGGTTTTCCAATGGATTTCGGGGTTATCTAATACTCTCAATTTCGCCCCAAGGTTCATATCTATGGATCCCCCATTGGATTTTACTGTCAATACCAAATTCTAAACATTTATGGCTCTTCAAAATGTGGGTTCTTGCAAAGTTAGGATTTGTGGTTTTTCTCAATGCTGGGCATGTGTAAATGGATGCAAACTGATGCTGGTATCCTCAACAATAGAATGGGAATGAGGAAGAACCCATTCCCATTAGGTAGAGTGACTTGTGTGGTTCAAGAAAAATAGATCCCATGCCATACAAATTTATGAGTTACCCATGCTCCATTGAAGCCATGAACTGAATTCTTCAACAACTTCCTTACAACAAAATTAAATGTCAGTAAGGAAAGTCAAATGGGTTCACAAGATGACATTTTGAAGCATATGGTTCATCCCCACAACCCCCTCACCACTCCCTAGTGGAATACACATGGCCCCTTCTCATTCGTTGCTTCCATAGCCAATTTTGGTATTTTATTCAAATATTAAATATTTACATCATTTACCATCCCATGGCTTGATTGTTCATATTATATATGTCAAAATTGTGGCATGATATACTTAGACATATAAATTATAGAAAATTGTAAGAGATGATAGCTAATAACATGGTTAGAAGCTTGAGAAAAATTTAGTTTCAAAAAGAATTTGTGAAGGTTTATTTTAGGGAAGCATCATTGAGATCTTTTCATCAAGAAAAACATGGAGAGATGGACATATCTTACATCTCATCATTATTGATCCATGTGGTCCAGTGCATCATCCATCACTTTATGATGGTAGGTATCTCTTAATATTCATTCATAATTATAGTAAAATAGTGTGGGTTTATTTTATTGAAAGAAAAATTGAATCATTTGATGTCTGTCAAAACTTTTCAAAGCTTTGGTTGACAATCATAGTGGTAATAGAATGGGTGCTTTGAGAATTGATAGAGGTGAATTTTACAATAATACTTTTGAATCACTTTTTGTTAAAAGTATGCTATTAAATACAAATAATAGCTATCCATACTCTTATGAAAAACGTGGTAGTTGATCCAATGAATAAAACCTTACGATGCATGTTACATTATACAAGTTTGCATAGTATATTTTGGGGTTTAGTTGTTTCTTGTTAAACATATATAATCAATAAGATACCCATAAAATATCTTAAAATAATGACCCCTTAGAAAGTATGGAGTGGTAAGAAGCCACATATGGTTTATTTTAAAGTCTTTGGTTGCATTTCTCGTGCACACATTCCACTTGAAAATAGAAGAAAATTAGAGCATGAAAAAATACAACTCCATAAAATCTTTCCAAATTGTTTGGTAGAGAATGACAAAATACAACTCCATATACACCCCAATAGAATGGGGTTGCAGAACGGATGAACATGTCACTTATGTATAAGGCGAGGAGTATGCTCAGTTGTGTAGGGATAACACGAGAATTCTTTGTTGAAGATGTCAACATTGTATATTATCTGAAGAATTGATCACCCACATCATCATTGGTTGCAAGACTCCTCATGAGGTATGGTATGGTAAGAATCCTTCTATTACACATCTTAGAGTTTTTGGGTGTAACTCTTAAATGTGCATGTTCCTAACGAGAAAAGGATTAGGATGGATAATAAAGAGGAGAAATGTATCTTTATTGGATACAAATATCGACCGAAAGGTAACAAACTATAAAATCATGTAATAAGGAAAAAAAATGTACAATTGAGATGCGGTCTTCACTGTCCAATCTCCTTCTTACTCCATTATTTCTACACCTTCCTCTAGCGCTCCACACTTTTCAACATGTCCCTCTTCATGTTTGCTAATAAAACATATTCTTCAATATCCTCTCTATCATTGCTTATATTATCCATCCTAACCTTCCATATGGCTTCCTTCAACGCATTCCTTCTCTCACATCTTTCTTCTCTTCGTTTTCTCTATTCTTCTGAGCCCATCTCTACTTTCTTTCTTCTTTTATACTTCATGGATTTCCCCCTCTTCTCTCCCTCAAGTCCCCCAACGCAAGGGGGTTTACTCTTATGTCCTATCTGGTTCCATGCACATAATATCCTTCTAAAAAGAAACTATTTTTATCTAGGTAGGGATCTCTTCTAATAGTATTTTCCTAGGTTTCATCTAAATTTCTCATTTGCAATCAAAGTCTTTGTTATATTACTCAATATAGAACTCTATACATATCCCTCTTTAATTATATTAAACCAGGAAATTATAACCCTCATCCACTTATTATATGCACGCTTCAACCTATGTTTGTTTTCTTAGTCCCATACAATAACTTCTTGGCTTTTGCAAACCACATTAAGTTCTACTTGTATTTTTACCCATTCATACTATAAAAAATGAAATTTGGCAAAGAAAATTTCATATGTGTCTGAATAAATGTACCTTTGTAGCCATCGTTGAGGGTCAATGTTTAGGTTCTGAGTCTCCTTCTGCACAAATTCCTCTTCCTTGTTGGTTTTCCAGTTCTGCAGTTCCTCCCTTGTAGGTTTCTAGCTTATACTTATTCAAACCCTAACCTTTTCAGGCCATGACAACATAACCAATTGTCGGCATAAAAATCAAACCCTAGGTTATAAATCCTTAACCAACAATACCCCTATGAGAATCAACATTTTCAATACCCAAGCGGGTAAGGTCTCACTCGAGACTCTCACAAGGATTATTGAGACTAAAATAAGGATAAGATTGAATAAGCATTGAAAAACAATATATCCTTCATAATTTATAGATACTAAATACAGTAACATAAACAATATTACAGTCATGCATAGTCTATCACAAACATCATAACATCATAACATATAACTATTCATTCATCCATGATAATCGAGTACATCTGGTAATACTCTATGTCATTCATTCACATTGTATTCTCAATCATTGGTTGTTGAAATTTGGTTGCCATTGATGTCAAAGAAGACTTAGTATCCATGTGCCAGTTTGAAGAAGTACATAATGGAAAGTCCCTATCCATCTAGTCATGGTACTTCAAAGGTGATGTCAAACAGGTGGTTGGACAAGTCTCAGAAGAGCACAAGTCTTGGAAGTAAGAGGTGGTTGGATATGTATGCAAGTCTCAAAGTTTCACAAGACCCACCAAGCAATGGTACTTCAAGTGCAAAAGACCCACCAAGCAATGGTACTTCAAGGGCGCAAGACCCAACATGTAGTGGTTCCCAAAGTGTGCAAGTCCCATTATGCTAAGGACCAAGAGTGCGCAAGGATCAAAATTTATGATACCTCAATCATGCAGATCAAGACAAGTGGAAGATGCGTGAATAATCTTGACCGTGAAGAAAGGAAGAAGGGACGTTTTCATCCAACTTGTGGAAGCATTGTTTGAACAAGTCAAGTATAAATAAGAAGCAAGTTGGTAAGTGAAAAGTAAGCTTGAATATCAGCAAGAGATAATATTATGATTTGGAAAGATTCAAATTATTGGGGTATCAATGCATCATTGATCCATAATAGAATAATCTAACAAAGATCCAAATGCGTAGGGACATAAAAGCAACACAGCAGATGATGCACATGATGATATAGTATATGATCCAAGTGTGCAATAACAAACAAGAAGTACAACAAATGGTGCATAGGATGAGATAGTTTATATGAGACAGATGCACAAGTACAAAATAGAAATACAATAGATGATGCATAGAATTGGATGATTGTGGAAATGAGCAAAACCAAAACAATATGTTGAACAACGTGCAGATTGCAGATGTATATGAAGTATGAGAACCCGTGTGCAATACTAGTGTAGCGACGTGAAGAGATGAACTGATGATATTGTACATTAGTTGTGATGGACAGAGCATATAGAAAGTGTCCACAGATCAAGAAAAAGTAAGAATAATTTCTACAGTCATAGCAGGGTGGCAGGATTGGAGTGATTTTCTCAGGAGTGATTTTCTCAGTGAACTCAAACATCTGTATGTCCAACTACTCCACAACTTGTATCAATCTATCAAAATCACTCTAGAATTGGGCAATTCTTTTCGATGTCACAGACTACATATGAGGTCATTTGTTATACCCTAAAAAAACATCCTTATTTGATTTCTCATGAAATTATGTAACCTTCATGTACTACTTTTCGACTTGTTGTTTCAACAATATGATTTGATTGGTTACTTGTTGCTTCTAGGAACATATGCTCGGTGACTTCTTTAGCATGCTACTTTTGGATATAATTGTAAACTATACTTAGGTCCAATAAGCGTGCTCCCATTTCTTGTTCCAAAGTGACCACATATCCTTGTAGCTTCTGGAAGGGTACGTATGAGAGATCTACCTGAAATCCTGAGAAAGCTAGTGCTAAGGATGATGAAACCACTGCTTCCTTAATGATGACTACTCGAGGATCCACAGTGAGAAACCTCTTCTCCATTGTTTGTATTTCGCACTACTCAGTTCCTAGTACATACTCTCATGTAGTGTCATCTACCTCCATGTATAACCTTTTTTGGCTTGAGTTTCTCCGGAATATCTAAGAGTAGTGGCTTCCCATCTAGGAAGAGGAGGATCATCAAGTGCAAGATCTAGATCTTGGTCTTCCATTCACTCATCTTCACTAATTGGTGCTAGATATTCAGGTTCTTATGGATCTGATCTAGCATTCCCTCTTCATCTTCACTCTCATACTTTGAATCTGAATTGTCATGTGGTGAAGATTCGTTCTCTTGGATCTCATCAAGTAGTGGAACAAATTCAAAAATATGAAGATCATTATGGAGCATGTAATTCGAACCAACTGAGGTATAATCAACTCCATGAATGTGTATGTAGTTCTTTGATATCTCCTTTGAACCGACATTGGTGAGATCATAACAAAATGAACTGATACATGATGGTGGTGGCTTGGAATTCAAATCAGATCCAAGAATTGATAGATGGATTCTTATGATCTCCTTTGAACTAGCATGGGTGAGATCAAAACCACAATCACAAGGATATGCATGAGACTTGAAACCAAGCAAATGATGGTGTCTTCCATCTTCGGAAAAACTATGAAAACATGTGCCAATGACCAAATAGGAGTTTATAGGAAGCATTTGATGAGGGAGGGCAAATGCATTGCCTCCCAAATCTGATTTTACCTCCAAAATACTCAGTAGGTCATCATCTTGCACATCAACAGGCTCATGAGAAGTAAATATTTTGAAAGTCTCTTCAACTTATAGTGTAGTAGCTGACATATTTTGATCAGAATTTGAATCAGAAGATGGATCAAATCCTGAAACCATGTCTTGTATTTCGAATTCATCTTGAACAACTTCATCATGGGAGATGATTGAGGCTGAATCATGAGTAGAGAGAGCATTGAAGGAAGTACTACTGGGCTTGTTCTCCAAATGGATAACATCATCCTCTTCCTTCTTTCCAAATAATCTATGCAATATTGTCCAGTTATCACTTGGATGTTCTGTAGGATCAATGAGGTATTCCATATTGGAGATCATATCAGTACATATTGCTGTTGAGGCTCTGTCACAATCATCTAGCCAATATTCTTCCTCTTCATAGGAAGCAAAATCTATCTTCACACCAATACACATATCAAAAAGACCATATCTCTTCAGGTATCCTGTCATATTTGGTTTCCATTCTTTATAGTTGTATGAAGAGAGAGAAGGAATTGATTTCAAATCCATAGAAGCTGTTGTATAATTCAAATCTACTGTTGCAACTACAGAAGACATCAAGACTGTTGCAAATGCAGGAAACTGTTGCAACTGCAGAAAACTGCTGCAACTGCAAGAAACTGCTACAACTGCATAAAACTTCAAAACTGTTGCAACTGCAGAGAACTTCGAATAACCTACAAAAACAATGGAGATCCATAGTAGTTGCTGAATTTGAATCTGTTGAAGATGGATTCGAATGATGGAGATAACCTGCAAAACAATGAGAATTTTAAATGGAGATCTGTTGCAATTCAAATTGAACACTGCCTTAGGACACTAAGCACATGTGACTGGGTCCTTCACACCTGGATAGACCTCACTGGATTTCTCCAGTGAATTCAAGGAAATAGCACCAGAATTTGTTATGGAAACCCAAATGCTTCTAGTGCTCAATGAAATACAGTTGCTCAAGGAATTGTTGCAACTAATTCAATTGCTGCTGCTGCAATTCGAATAGCTGTTGTCAGCTCTGATACCATGTGATATTTTAGGATTAGGATCACTTAACAGTAGAAGAACTCACTAAAACTCACTCAATAAGTGCATAAAGAAGAAGAAGAAATGGAGATTCAATAATCACTCATACACAAGAAATGACAAAACTGTTGTATCATACATCAGCAGTGAGTTGGCACTCTGAATAGTGAATAATAAGTGAATATAATCAAATTGATTTGAATGCCATTAATTTCATTCGAATTCTCCTCAGTGTGTGGCTTGGATAGCATTGGAGACATCATCCAAACCAGTGGCAGTAGTCACAATAGTCAAATAGTCAGTCAAATGAGTCTAACTAAGTCTAACTGAGTGCATGAGCACTGATCTAGGGAAGGAGACTCCAATGTGGGTGCATGAGGAGCTATCAGTAGTCAGTATAGCTGATCTAGTCTATCTGGAGGTCTATCTAAGTGGTTCAGTCAGTTAAACTAGCAATCAATCCCCAAAACAAGGAACAAATCCACCAATCATGGAACTAACTGGAGTAACTCCTAAATAGGTGGAAGAGGGTGCACTTGTACTCCAGTGATGAAAAAAAGGGCACATTTGTGGCTAGGAGGGATAAAACTGAGTAGAAACAGGCTCTTGGGGTTGAAATACTGAGGACTAGTTGTTGGGAGACTACCATATTGATGACTGGATGCATGCATGCATTTGCATGCAGACATGCAAAATACAAAAATGATGGTGAGAATATTCCAATAGCATTATGCTATCAAATGCTAAAATTTGGTGCTGGGAATGTGTCTACAGCCTCTATGACATACTCACTCCCCGAGATGGATTCCATGCTATCATCCCAATTAACAACAACACCTAGCTAAAGTTAAATTCCTTACCTTGATTTTGCATCTCTAGGTAGTCTTCGATAAATTCCTCTAATAGGAACCTAATCTAGTTCATTCAAATGCCTTGAGTGCACCGGTTAGCTATGAAGAGCACCCCCATTGGGAACTCATCCTTTATTCATTTCCTCGTTGCTTCTCTCACCAAAACTTGCGTCGCAAACTTTACCTTTGGGTCATTGATAGAGAATATCACTGCTCCTAAGATGCCTCTATGTGTACCATAATTTTGATAGGCCTCATCTTCTTTCATGTTGTGCGCTTCTATTGCTTCGACTAGACTTTCTCCCATGCACGACAGACCTAATACCCTCTAATTCACATCCTCAATGATTGCATATGATTGATTTAACCATAGGATACCTCCATGCACTCTTCTCAACAAGAAACTTATGTAGCATGTGATGCTCAACCCATGCCCAAAATGAGAAACACTAAATAATATCATGTCTCCCATTTATTTTCAATAACCTACACTGTCCTGTATGGTTCATTGAAGATATATACATACTTTGAGAGTTGCAGTATTGGAAATTTTTCGACCTATGAAGGTTCAAATCCATGAATTTCATCGATGGCACTTTATCTAGCAGTGGCCCCTTGATATCCTCCCTAGTATCAATCTCTGCCACCAGAATGTTGGCTTCTTTCACTAATTTGTATTATCTGTTTCCTTTAGGCATAATAGAGGTCGACATGAGGGCCCATTGTTGCAACTTATTGTCTCCTTTTGATGAAAAATTTGTTCCTTACAAGCTTACTATGCTCCCTCACAATTCAACACTTCATTGACTCTCCTTTCTCTTTACTACACAAGTCTTTCATAGAAATTAATTATGCACCCTGCTACTTTTGATTTTAAACCCAACTTGGCTTATGTTGTCCCATTTGGATTTCATCATTATACCTTGTTCCGGTCATAAATCTTGATGCATCCTTCGCAATTTTCCTATTTTACCTTTTAGGGGTGTGATATGTCCTTCCTGCAAGCAATGATTGGCTGAATTGATCATATCTTGAGCTTCTTGCAATGATTTCCAATCTTCCATAAATGCAATGAGCCACTTCACCTTATTCTTTTTCCTTTTCAAAATTTAGATTTACTTACCCCTCCCAACTCTTCTAACTAACTAACCTTTTAAACCATAAATGGAAACAAATTAATTTCTATTACCTATGTAATCATACAACTGTCACTTTGCATACCCCATGGATGCTAGCTTGCAGCATCTTTGATGTGATCTACCCTTACCTTTATTGGATCCCCCTATGACATAAAATAGATGTAATTTTATTTGAACATAGAAGGAACTACCTACACTTATGTGCCAGATATAGTTGGATAGACTTATTTGACATTGACTCCTACGTCCTAGCTTACATTTATTTCTTTTATAATTGATATAAACTTACATAGTTTCCTTCCCCTCTAGGACATGATATGGCTTGACATTACTTCCATTAATGATTCCTTTCATTGGTTGGCCTACTAGGGTGGAAAGATTTATCGCACCAGCTTCTATAATGAACGATATCCAGAATGTACCCAACCATCTCATGGGTTCTTCAAAAAATTATTGTCATACATATGAACCAGTGCGCTCAGTTCTAGCATCTTTCTCTTGATATTCATGTTGATCCATGCTCTTTGCTTATTATTTTCAACCAATTGGCGAAAACCAGTGAGAAACCTGTATTATTTTAATTTCATTAGTTCATCCAGCCTACGTTGGAGTCATTCATCATATTTCATCCCTATTTCTATCACAACGCACAATATTAGGACAATGAACTAAAGTGGCATCACCGCTTCCTTGCCATATACTAGTATAAACGAAGTGTTCTTGGTGAGCCTTTTGCACGTTAATCTATAAGCCCATAATATTGTTGGAATGCATTGATCCCAGTCATCATGTTGTACATTATATACCTTTGTGAGATCCTACTCCATAATCTTGTTAAATACCTCCACTGTACCATTTTCTTGAGGATGGTAGGGTGTACTCTTATGATGGTAGATCATAAATTCTTGAGTAAGTGCATGGATGGTGGAATTTAGGAAATTAGTTACTTGATTTCTCATTAGAACCTTCGAGAACCAAATTTTTTTTATGATGTGCTCCAAAATAAATTGTGTCACTATCTCCAATATGAAATCCATTACTTGCATAGTTTTCGACCAACACCTCAAATACTCTGTCGCGGTGATTATGTACCATGCACTAGTTCTCTTCTTAAGTGGGTTGATTGGAACCACAAATTTGATGGACCACTTTTCAAAATGGATCAAGTTTGGTCATGAGGGAGATAGGCATATCATCCCACCATAAAGGATTCCCCACTTGCTGGGAAACATCACATTTCTTGTAGTACACTTTGGCTTCCTAGAATAGTGAAGGCCACCATATTCCTACACGCACCGCCGTATGCATAGTCTCCTTCCCTGCATTGTGTCCTCCCGGAATTCCATCATACATTTCATGTAAGAGGGACAAATTCTCATGCTTCAATACGTACCTATGTAATATTCCATTGGATATCGGCTTGTATAGTTTCTCCACAATCAACTCAAAATCAACACTTCCTGTTACCAGATACCTGTGTCGTGCAACTGTATAGTCCTTGAGTTCTCTACTCATCACCAAAAATTATTCTATCTCATTGAATTGATCCAGTACTAATTTAACGCTGGACAATTTTTCATTTGGGAGATCCTCATCCAAACTCCCTCCTACTTCACCTAACTCAATTATGGATAGATGATCTGGCCCAACATTATGCTTCTAGGTTTTACTACCACCTCAATTTCAAACTCCTTAAATAATAGTATCCTTTAAAAATACTCCTCCCCAACATCGGCTTGTTGACCAAATATTTCAATGCACAGTGGTCAATGAAAAACTTGAAGAAACATTCGCGTAGGTAGTGTCTAAACGTGTGTACTACATACACCATAGCTAATCCTTCGCACTCTATAGTCATGTAGTTCCTCTATATTGGAGACAATTTTCTACTAGAAAAAAGAGATAGGATGGTCAATGTTTACCTCTCCTGGTTGGGATAACATTGCTCCTGGAGTGACTGATGATGCATCAATGTGCACATGAAACATGTGTTCCTAGTCTGGTAAGATCAGAATAGGTGTTGTAACCAACTTTTCTTTTCAAATGTCTAGTGTTTATTGGCACTCTTTCATCCATATGTACTTAATCTCTTTCTTCAACAAATCCTCCATCCTCGTTGTGATACTGGCATAATTTCATATGAACTTTCTATAATAACCAATATGTCCTAAGGTTGCACATAGTTCCTTTGCAGTCATTGAGGCTAGCAAGTTGACAATGATTGCAGTTTTGGTTGGGTCTACCAGAAGTCCTTCTTTTCATATAGTATGCCCCAAAATAATTCCAAATGGGGTACAAAATATGCACTTCTTGAGGTTTAATGATATTTTCATATGCCTGCATCTTTCCAACATAAGTCTCAATACCTGTAGATGGTCCTTTAGCATATTGAACACCATCAACTCATCTAAGTATACTTCCATAAATTTCTGCATAAAATACTTGAATGTAGCAACCACTATCTTAGGGAATATTTTTGGGGCATTCTTCAATCTAAACAACATGATGTTATAATCAAAAGACCCTCACTCCATCACAAAAGTAGTCGTCTTGTGATCTACCTCAGTGATGTGAACCTAGTGGTATCCCAAGAACCCATAGGTGAATGAATAGGCTTCTCTACCTCCTACATTCTACAACACCTCAATTGTGCAGGGGTTAGGAAAGGGGTCATGCAAAATGTTGGATTCAATTTCATCGGGTATACATAGATCCAAATCTCACCATCCTTCTTGTCCAAGACGACCATTGGGTTAATCCACTTTGACTCTTCAACTGGGAATATTATTCATGCATCCAACATGTGGTTGAGATCCTTGTGCACCTTTTCTTTGTATCTGGGGTTCAACATATATCGTATTTTCATTTCTGGATTGGCTCCTTCCTTGAGATTAATTTTCATTTCCCCTATAGAACTTATTATCCCCTTCATCTCTGGGAATCTATGTGGGAAGAGATCCTCATATTCTTTCAATAGGTCGACTACCTGGGTGACCATCTCCTAGTCCCAGTAGTCCCCTATGACTGCAATCTTTTGTTCCTCCTCCATTCCTATATTGTATTTTTTTGTTTTGAGATGCTCTAGGAACTCTGGCGTAGTACTGGTGGATGGGTCATCCTGCACTTTGTGCTCCCCTATTCTCTCTATGACTTCTACATTGCACTAATCTTCTGAGTCCTTGTCCATATCCATGATACCTACCTTCAAGTAGTACACATGATGATTCAAATATTCTAGACTCTTGTGGTATGAGAAGATTTTCTATGAACTATCCTTCTTTGGCCTTTCTCCAAATTTGAAGTCCTTAATTCGATGGAGAATTCTATCCAAGATATGGTCTGGTGTGTTGAATTTAAAGGTTTCTGTGAACTATGTGCTTACCTTTTCCCAAATTCTTGTTTGTCATATTCATTCATGTTGTACATACTAACCTGATGGTATGAAATCCAAAGTATGAATGAAGCTTTGTACCCACTGATGGTGGAAGATTATTTTCATCATCCACCTTTGTTTCTAGTACTCCAAGTGGTATTTGGGGTCTTTGGTACCCTTGAAATTGTTCATTAGTTCCAATTCCATGAAAGGATGGAATGTCACCTTTATGCATTTATCGACTTGATCCCAGCTACACAAGTCATGTTTGTGTGTTTCCCACCAGCACGCAAGGGTCCCTCTAGCCACTACATCCATGGCCTTAACCCTTTGAGCCTCAGGGAATCGTTCTTCAATTTTATCAAGAAATGTACATCCCGCTCTTTCTACTTCATTGAACATGGGTGGGTCACACACCTCTGACCCTATACAACACACTAACTTAGTGATAAGAGAACATCTATGTGTGGACACTTAGCATAACTGATTCTTCCATTAGTTTATTGCCTCTTGGGAATCTGTATCAAAGGATCATACATGACACCAACTTATTTCTCTATTTGCAGTTGGGTTCATGTATTCCTCCCTTCTTTCATTCACATTATAAATATTTTTTATCTTGATACTACTTGTTCTATCCTTCATGGACTCTATAAAGTGCTCTCCCTCCATAGCATCAAGTGGGGCTACCACCTGCATTTTATTAGTCTCAAATGACATGCATAATTGCTTCAGGTTCAAAATTGCATTATTATCAAATGTCTAGTTGATCCCTAACAACAATAGATAGGGATGTTAGGATATTCCTATACTCCATCCTAGTCCTACCAGCATTTTCATTATTTTCATTTTCAATCTTGCATGCATTTCTGCATGCAGCATGCATTCGAGTCATCATTCCCAGCACCTATCCCTCAGTTAGCTAGCCCTGGGAGCTTCTCACTCGTCATTTTTATCCCTCCTAGTGCTTAGTGCGCCCTTCATGCAGTTGCATGCATCCCATGCGCCCTCTCTCACCTACCATTCAATTGTACTTCAGTTCTTTACTTGATTTAAGGCTAGACTGTCTCTCAACTGACTGTATCACTCCGATAGACCTCCAATGAGACTAGACTGCCCATTCTAACTCCATTTAGCTCCTCATGCACCCTCCACTGAGCCTCCTTCATTCAATTAGTGCCTCCATGTGCCAGTTACACCTACCACACTCAGTTAGACTCTGTTTGAATGATGATTGACAGTTACTTGTGCATTGATGACTCCACTGATGATGATGAAGACTTCTACTTGTGCTTTGATGACACTCCAGTGATCTTTTGATCTCTCCATGAAGGCTAATTCGAATTTCCACCTTGGCATTTGAATCCTCATGCATTGTATTATTTATTTTTCCATTTGTGATTAATGAATTAGTGTGTGTGAAGTTATTTTGCTTCTATACGAGTTCTACTGTATTGTTATTATGTTTCTCATTTACACTGCATTGACCACTCTTCTTCTATCTTCCTGCTTAATCATAATCTTTCTTGTGAGGTATACATCAGCTCTTAGATCTGCTGTGAGTATTTTCACATGGTATCAGAGCATGTTGAGAGTATTGTTTATCTCCATTCCTGATTTTTTTTGCAGGTTATTATCAAGATTTCGAGTGTAGCAGTTGCAACAGTTTTTGCATTTTTTGCAGCAATAGCAGTTGCAAACTTTTCTATTGTTTTTGCAGGTCTTCTGAAACAGCTTCCATGTATTATGCAAGAATTACTCCTCTTTCTCCATTCAACTATGATGAATGGAAACCACAGATAATAGCACATTTGAAGAGAAATGGTCTCTTTGATTATTGTTTTGAAAGAGAGTTCGAATCCTCTGAAGAAGAGAATGACTGGTTAGATGAAGGTGAAAGAGCCTCTGCAGCCATGATGTTTTCTATGTCTCGATGCATGGTACACCACTTCCTTGATGTTGAATCTCCAAAAGAGCTATGGGTCCAACTGGATGATAGATTTGGAAAACATAATGAAGGGATTGGTCCAAACCCTTTCGAGAGCAAGCAAAGTGATGCATTCACCCTCCTTGATGATATCATTGATCATGAATCCGTATCGAACATATCTCATATTGAAGTTAGCCACAAAGAAGAATAACTTGCATACTCTACACTGATGCTCCAAATTCCTTCTATTTCAAATTTTGTGCCAGCTCACACTCTAGAAATTGTAGAGGTTCCTAAATCCTCTCTTGCACCAGAGCCTGTTGGTTTGCATAATGATCTATTGAATGTTTTGGAGGTCAAATCAGCCATTGGAGGTAATGCATTCATTCTCCTTGATCAATCACCTCTTATTTACTATTGTAAGATCATTATTTCATGCTTTCAGAAGGTTATTGAAGATGATGGCCATTGCCATTCACTTGGGATAATTTCTCATGCATTTACTGGTTTAGATCTCACCTCAAATTGTTCAAAGGAGATCTTAAGCAACCATGATTCAAGTCTTGGATTTGATTTGGATTCCAATCAATCACTGACATTTGATGGTTCTTTTGAGCATAATCTCACCCATGATGGTTCGAAGGAGAAAACAAAAGACTATCTACACATTCATGGTTTTGATCCTACCTCAGCTGATTCAAATCACAGGTTCAAGGATCATCCTCATACTTTTGGATTTGTTCTCATCACATTTGATTTGAAGAGAAAGTACAAGCACATGCTTTCTGAGCATGATCCACTTCTTCCCAAGAAGAAGAAACCTCCAGACATATGACCAAGCATCACACCTGCTTGAGTTTGGAGCATTTTTTTATTGTGCCTGACAGTCTATTTTGAGGGGGGGTATTTTTCCCATGAGGTTTTCCCCATTTCCTCGGTTTATTAACTATTATTATTATTCATTGTATTGGGTGACCTTTGGTCTCAGTTACCAGAGCCCAGGATGGATTAAGGGGGGGTGTTAGGATATTCCTATACTCCATCCTAGTCCTACCAGCATTTTCATTATTTGCATTTTCAATCTTGCATGCATTTCTCCATGCAGCATTTATTATGCATGCATGCAATTTCATGCATCCCAGTCATCAGTCCCAGCACCCAGCCCTCAGTTAGCTAGCCCCGGGAGCTTCTCATTGATCAATTTTATCCCTCCTAATGCTTAGTGCACCCTTCATGCAGTTGCATGCATCTCATGCGCCCTCTCTCACCTACCATTCAGTTGTACTTCAGTTCTTTCCTTGATTTAAGGCTAGACTATCTCTCAACTAACTGTATAACTCCAATAGACCTCCAGTGAGACTAGACTGCCCATTCTGGCTCCAGTTAGCTCCTCATGCGTCCTCCACTGAGCCTCCTTCATTCAGTTAGTGCCTCCATGTGCCAATTACACCTACCACACTCAGTTAGACTCAGTTTGACTGATGATTGATAGTTACTTGTGCATTGATGACTCCACTGATGATGATGAAGACTTCTACTTGTGCTTTGATGACACTCCAGTGATCTTTTGATCTCTCCATGAAGGCTAATTCGAATTACCACCTTGGCATTCAAATCCTCATGCATTGTATTATTTATTTGTCCATTTTTTATTAATGAATTAGTGTGTGTGAAGTTATTTTGCTTCTATCCAAGTTCTACTATATCATTATTCTGTTGCTCATTTACACTGCATTGACCACTCTTCTTCTATCTTCCTGCTTAATCATAATATTTCTTGTGAGGTATACATCAGCTCTTAGATCTGCTATGAGGATTTTCACATGGTATTAGAGCATGTTGAGAGTATTGTTTATATCCATTCCTGAGAGTTTTTTGCAAGTTATTATCAAGATTTCGAGTGCAGCAGTTGCATCAGTTTTTGCATTTTTTGCAGCAGTAGCAGTTGCAGACTTTTCTATTGTTTTTGTAGGTCTTCTGAAATAGCTTCCATGTATTATGCAGGAATTACTCCTCTTTCTCCATTCAACTATGATGAATGGAAACCATAGATAATAGCACATTTGAAGAGAAATGGTCTCTTTGATTATTGTTTTGAAAGAGAGTTCGAATCCTCTGAAGAAGAGAATGACTGGTTAGATGAAGGTGAACGAGCCTCTGTAGCCATGATGTTTGCTATGTCTCGATGCATGGTACACCACTTCCTTGAAGTTGAATCTCTGAAAGAGCTATGGGCCCAGCTGGATGATAGATTTGGAAAACAGAATGAAGGGATTGGTCCAAACCCTTTCGAGAGCAAGCAAAGTGATGCATTCTCCCTCCTTGATGATCTCATTGATCATGAATCAGTATTAAACATATCTCATATTGAAGTTAGCCACAAAGAAGAAGAACTTGCAGATTCTACACTCATGCTCCAAATTCCTTCTATTTCGAATTCTGTGTCAGCTCACACTCTAGAAATTGCAGAGGTTCCTAAATCCTCTCTTGCACTAGAGTCTGTTGGTTTGCATCATGATCTACTGAATGTTTTGGAGGTCAAATCAGCCATTGGAGGTAATGCATTTTCTCTCCTTGATCAATCACCTCTTATTTACTACTGTAAGATCATTATTTCATGCTCTCAGAAGGTTATTGAAGATGATGGCCATTTCCATTCGCTTGGGATAATTTCTCATGCATTTACTGGTTTAGATCTCACCTCAAATGGTTCAAAGGAGATCTTAAGAAACCATGATTCAAGTCTTGGATCTGATTTGGATTCCAAGAAATCACTAACATTTTATGGTTCTTTTGAGCATAATCTCACCCATGATGGTTCGAAGGAGAAAACAAAAGACTATCTACACATTCATGGTTTTGATTTTACCTCAGCTGATTCGAATCACAGGTTCAAGGATCATCCTCATACTTTTGGATTTGTTCTCGTCACATTTGATCTGAAGAGCAAGTACAAGCACATGCTTTCTGAGCATGATCCACTTCTTCCCAAGAAGAAGATACCTCCAGACATATGACCAAGCATCACACCTGCTTGAGTTTGGAGCATTTATTTTTGTGTATGCCTTACAATCTATTTTGAGGGGGGGTATTTTTCCCGTGAGGTTTTCACCATTTCCTCGGTTTATTGACTATTATTATTTATTCATTGTATTGGGTGACCTTTGGTCTCAGTTACCAGGGCCCAAGATGGATTAAGGGGGGGTGTTAGAATATTCATATAATCCATCCTAGTCCTACCAGCATTTTCATTATTTGCAATTTTAGTCTTGCATGCATTTCTGCATGCAACATTTATTCTGCATGCATGCAATTGCATGCATCCCAGTCATTAGTACCAGCACCTAGCCGTCAGTTAGCTAGCCCTGGGAGCTTCTCACTGATCAGTTTTAGCCCTCCTAGTTCTTAGTGCACCCTTCATGCAGTTGCATGCATCTCATGCACCCTCTCTCACCTACCATTCAGTTGTACTTCAATTCTTTCCTTGATTTAAGGATAGACTGACTCTCAATTGACTGTATCACTCTGATAGACCTACAGTGAGACTAGACTGCCCATTCTGACTCCAGTTAGCTCCTCATGCACCCTCCACTGAGCCTCCTTCACTCAGTTAGTGCCTCCATGTGCCAGTTGCACCTACCACACTCAATTAGAATCAGTTTGACTAATGATTGATAGTTACTTGTGCATTGATGAATCCACTGATGATGATGAAGACTTCTACTTGTGCTTTGATGACACTCCAGTGATCTTTTGATCTCTCCATGAAGGCTAATTCGAATTGCCACCTTGGAATTCGAATCCTCATGCATTTTATTATTTATTTGTCCATTTTTTATTAATGAATTAGTGTGTGTGAAGTTATTTTGCTTCTATCTGAATTCTACTGTATTATTATTCTGTTGCTCATTTACACTGCATTGACCACTCTTCTTCTATCTTCTTGCTTAATCATAATATTTCTTGTGAGGTATACATCAACTCTTAGATCTGCTGTGAGGATTTTCACAAGGGATCGATATCTTCCAATATTTATATGACTTAAAAAATAGCCATTGTCTTCACCCCATCAATATCTACCTCCACATTGGTGGCCCTAAAAATGGGATAGATCTTGTACCAGTTCGCCAATATGAGATACAGAGCGGACTATACCAAATGTGGTTTCCCCATCTATTCCCAAGACTTCTTGGGTAATATATTTACATATGAACCCAAGTCAATCATCGCATCCTTCATTTCATACCCTCCTAGATCATGTGTTGACTTGAACTCCTTTCCCATGTGCCTCTTATTTCCTACTGTCGCACATTCCCCTCGTGCAATGACATTGAAATTGGATCCTCCATTTTGCTTAGTGTCACCAATTTTTCAAGCAATATGGTTAAATTATTCATAATCTGAGGATCATTAAGCACCTTTAAAAAACTAATGTAGGAATCTACTTACATCATCCTCTAAGTTATGATTCTGAGTTATGATTTTGTTCCTTTCTGTGTTGTTCTTCCTCATGGTGCGCAATTATGTGGTGCTCCTCATCGCACATACTATAAAACATTTACTCATCATGCAGCCTCCCTTGTTGGTCCTCTTCTTTGTGTAAAATGCGTAGTTGGTTCTCTTTACGCGGTCATTCGTTGAATAGGTCCTCTTCCCGTAGGGATGCTTCTTCAACTGCTTTTTGTGTGTCACATAGGAACTGTCGTTGGTGCTTGGCATCAAAGTTTGACAGAGCATGTGAAAATTTATTTATCTTTGGCTCAATTGGTTGGTCCATGATGCATGCTCTAAAGATGTCCTCTCATGTATTTTCACCCCCCCAAGTCACTATATTCACATGGAAAGGGCCCCCTTCATCAGAAACATCTCGGGGTTCAGTGGTCACCATATTGTAGTGACCCTTTTTTTCTTCCCACTTCACCACCGAATCAGGACATTCCTCTGTCAAGTGTTCTATACTATGCCAGTATGTGCATAAGACATAGGGTTTCATGAAAAACCTCGCCAATTGTCCTGCTCCACAATTGAATTAGATGACATGTCTACCTCGTCCTCCATAGCATCGTCCTCAGCCCCAATATCTAGCATGCATTATTCCTAGATTTCCTCCTTGGTTGGGTCCCTTATTTTCTTCTTCACCTTGGACCTAAAATGCATCTACTATATTGTCCATCATTAGTTTTAGTGTGCGGAAATTGTTAACATCATTCTCAACTAATTTGCAAAATTCACAGAACGGGGAATGCGCATAACTCTAATACTTCTGTAATGTCGGGCATTTCAGAGGTGAGTGTCCCTATACCCTACATATCTAACACCATTCTTCCTTGGGTCTTACTGGGAATGGGCTTGGTGCACCAATATCCATATAATTTTTCAAGGTTGGGCACTCATTATTGTGGTGGTCTTCTATCCTATAGAATCTACACCACACATTCTCGTGAATTTCTTTCCCTATTGAAAATTTGTTTAACTACACACTCAGTGTAGCAAGCTGCGATTGCACCTGTTCCATTCCGGTTGATGACTCCCTACCTGGAGTATCTTCTAAGTGCATTGTGACCTCAAGTGCCTCTCACTAATTAAACACCTTTTGTTATGTCAGAAGGACCCTGATGTGTGACAATAGGATTGGGATGAACCACTCCCAGTGTTTTACATCTTGGATCTAAAAGCTCAATTGACCCAAGAGGATATCGAATCTTTGCTCGTCGTCCCACACGTGCTCACCAAATTATTTTTTGATTTCCTTGATCTTATTCATTCCATAAGAATATGATTTTGGATTCTAAAACTACTTCAAAAGATCCTTCTTTATGGTCACTAGAAGTCTTGTTTGTCTCGGCACTAGTGTGGTATTATACTTCATAATCTAGGTCAAATCCCAGAATCTAAACGTTGTTTCCATATGCACAATCTTTACAGCATCACTAGCAATTTGCTTCACTAACCAGATAGCCTCATAGGTGAACTAGTGCTGCTTGGGATCATCCTTTCTTATCCAGTGAAAGACAATAAGTCTCGAGGTGGAATTTGATGTTTTCACCATTATTTTTTGTACTAGCAAACGTGCTCTTGTTTTCAAAATTGGTGGGGTGGGTACTGTATTATTTTCCTCTGAGGATTGAAGTACGGGGGTAGAAATTGATTCTACTCCTCTGATTTCTTCTCTATCTACTTAAGGGCTTGCTTCTTTCTCAAACAGAGCTAGTAAACTATCTTCTTGATTAGCTAAAGGGCGTAAGGGGGGTGAGATGAAGAGTGGGTTTCTTCTAGGTATGTTCCTTCTCACAATGTTGAATTCAGGGGATGATAATTCTAGCCACAAAGTCTTTATCACAGTCATCTGAGTTCCTTCATCTAGTTGCACTTCCTCTCCTGTTGCATCCTCTAGGTTTCTTCCTCCCCTCTTCCTTCGAGGGTCGATCTCCCTGTCCTCTTTTGAAATTATGATGAATTATATCCCATGCCTCTTTGGAGATATTTCATCTGCTACGTAATCTTCCTATACATCCACTACACGCCCTTCTAACACATATGACCCTCTTATGTACCCTCTTGGAACGGTACCTTATTTGGCGTTCTTCTGTCCTCTTTGATCAAAACTATTCTCCCCCTTTGTTTGTTTTTCTATTCTCTTGATTATGATTGGTTTCCTTATCTTAGCTCTTCTTTCATACATTTCTTCCCTTTGGATTTGCTATGCTTTTGGATCCATCTTTGTGCTATCTACTTTACCCACTTCTTCATCCCCTAACCCCTCAGCATAGGGGTTTACACTACCATAGTGTCAAGTTCCATGGCCATCAATCCTTTGTTAATGAAAAACATCTTGATCAACATTGGTATTCCCACCATAAACCTTTTTTGGGACCCTCCTCAAAACTAGCTTCCGCACAACTATAAGCTTCACTACATTTTATGGAAAACTGTACAATGTGCCCCTCCTTCACCCTTTAGAACCATAATTCCACTTCCCTAGACAATTTATCATCTAATATTTTCAACTCTTCTACCCTCTCCTAAGTCCAAACTATCGGCTCTGGTCTTCTCCAGGTACTATTGATTTCAGTTTTCCTTTTTACCCATTCATGCAACTGTAAAGCAAAAATTTCCACAAAGAATGTGAAAAGAACAGAAATAGATCAGAAAGACTACTCCATGACTTTATTGAAGAAAATAGTTGAATAAGAAGCCTCTTTGAGGGGGAAACCTCCTTATACAATGTACACTACTAATTACACAAGACAAGATACTCCAAATGAAAAGGTCTCCTTCCTATATCTTGGAGACTAAGGGGTACAATCCCAACTAACTGACCCAAGACGACGTAACTAATATCACCATACTAATTACAATTACCACTAATGGACCAAATCCAACATCAAAACTAATGTAATGAACCACAATATAGGGGGAAATGTGCCCATATTTAGAGATTAACGGCAACAAACAAGGAAATTCACCAAAGAAGAAATCATGTAGATTATAGTAAATGTATATTTCTTTCCATTACGTAGGATCGATTGACATGCCTCTAGTATCATTCTTCGATAAATCTCCCTCTTTAATCTCCAAGCATTCCTCAATCTCTCCTTTGGTGGGTTTCCACCTCATTATGCCATCCCTTCTCTACAATCCCAATGTAGGTCCCAACAATGGAACTAATTGTTGGATGGTGTAGGTTGAACCCAAGGTTCAAGAAGCTTCACCAACAAGTACCCTATAAGTGTCGGCATATTCAATACCTTGCAATTAGGATAAGGTCTCACCCAGGATGCACGCAGGAAACACAAGGACCCTCACAGGGGTTGCACAGAGGAGGATGGGTGTTTTCTCTCCATGAACCTAAGTAGTCATCTACTTATGCATGCATTCTAACAAACAAGGAGCTAATCATTCCTTCTATTTAAACATAAGGTATATTCATCATCATACATTGATGGGAAACACACTATGCAGAAGATATGATAACATGATTTTCTATTATTCATCAAGATAATACTATATACACCCTACAATGCTCAACTGAAACTCCCCAATTACTCCATATTCATCTCAACAACTTAGATCTATCTCATGAATACAAAAAAAATCACTAAAAGCAACACATAATAAAACTAAATAGAACCAACATAGAGTCTCAATCGAAGAGAACCCAGGCCATTACAAAATATGCATATAAATAGGCTCATTCTCCCCTACTAACCGGTATTCCATGCGTGGTATTGATAGCATGAAAAATTCCACAAGTGGGAAGCTATTGCTACACGTCACGAGATTCTTGCGCATTGGTCTCCTTGGCATGCCATTTGTTACCAGCTGTATTCTTTGGCACTCGACTGCTTTCCTCAAAACTTGGGCTCCAACACTAATGCAGAGGCCTAAGGTCATGCAATTTAACTAATGATTTTCACATCTGCAACATGGTGGTATGTGGAATGCAGAGAATGATAGAGTAAAGGTTGGGTTTCATTCTCCACATTCACAGTTGGAAATTATGCCTCTCGTAAATTACGAAGATATTAGAAAATGCCATGTTGATCTTTCCCTTCATTTGCAACTAGAAGGAAAGATTAATGCAGAATTTAAAGATGACAAAGGTCATCTAGTATCCTCCACATTAGCAATAGGAAGGTACACAAAGTGTGGAAAACAAAGACCACACTAAGGGTAAGATTTTATCTCCACATCCACAACAGCAAGGTACTTTTAGAATTTGATTTTGTACTGTTGGAAACCAATATTGGCACATTAATAATTGGATTTTTCTCTTTTGGAGTCATATATTACCAATTTCAAAATCTGATTTTCCAATTTTAGAATACAATAGTGGCACATCCAGAATTGAATTTCACACTTTATATACTCTAGTTTTTCATTTAATTACGAATCACATTATTACATATCATTCAAATTTTTTAAGATGAATTATCATCGAAAAGTACTTGTGATTCATATCCTTGTAATTCTAAATACATTGTAATTATATTCATTTCTTAGTTGTTCCATACATTATTGTCCATGGAGTCATCTAGAAGAACTATGTTTCTACATAATTACAAATAATTGAAATTATCCAAATCTTTTGTTTATCCCATATATTAATTTCCATGGAGTTATCCACAAAAATTATGTTTTTCTAATCTCAACTACCATTAAATACAATGTTTCAAAACATTTACATAAACTAGTTAATATTAAACACAATTCCATAGTCGAATTTCTCATTATTTTATTTTTTTTAATTGCGAGTTTATTTTTGAAACAAAAATATTTCAACATAATAAAAACCAACAAATACAAATACCTTCATTGAAATTCTTATAAAAAAAATTCATTAATTTTTTATTTATATGGTAATATCATAAAAAAATTAAAAACACTACTAAATTTATCATTTAAAATGAATACAAAAAATAAGATCATATTAACTATATGAAACTGTGTTACACTAGACAATATTAAGAAATATATTAATTACTAAAAATTAATAATCTCTATGTCAATGAATAGTTACTCTTTTATGCTTATACATATACTTACACACAAATCCTTATAAAAAATTCCATTAGTTTACTTTTGTTTATCTGATAATATCATTCAAAATTTAAATATTATTAATTATTTTAAACAAAACCAAATATAAAAAATCTTTTTTTTAACAAAACCGAATATAAAACATAAGATCTTTTAGTCATGTTTTATCTCTATATATATCAACTATGAAAATGTATCCATCCACATAAAAACATAACCAATAATATTGATAATGATGAGATGTCTTCATGGCATCAATACCCATCCACATAAAAACATTATTCACATCAATAACTAAATCAAGTGTTCATAAATTATCCATCTTATGAAGCATATGAACGCTTCTCATTTTAAAATTTTCTCATTTTAAAATTCATTTGGATTTGTCATTTTAGATGTAGATATCATCCTTCACTTCAATATAGTTGAGATATATTTTAAGATGATATTATTGGAAGTAAAAAATCTAAATGAATTTTAGGATGAGAGCTTGGCTTGGCTTTTCAATGTTTTTTGAGGAAAAGAAAAAAATTCAAAGGATTTTAAGATAATATTTATAAAAAAAATAACCATTTTAAACTTTCCACCAATAGAATAGATGTAATTCATAACAATTTTTCTCCCAAAAAAAATAGAGGAGGAATACTATAAAATTACCATCTTGAACTTTGAAATATTGTTTAATTAATCACATGATTAAAAAGTTCAAGATGATGATTTATTTAATGTTCAACTAGCCTCAAATGTTGTGATTCCACTATTACTTGAACAAATAATATCTCTTTGAATGAGATGAGATTTTCAATCCTTCACATTGTTTCCACGTGAATAATGAAACAAAAAAATTGATATAAATGGAATGGAATTTTCAGTGTGTACATTCCATTTTAAGATGGTTGAATAATGAAATCTCAAGTTTAGAGATAAACATATTATCTCATATAAATTGAAAAGGTTGAAAATAGAGTTGGAAGAATTGATTATATATATATATATATATATATATATTATTAATCATATTTTCTATTTAAATTGAGAATAAATTAAACCATTTTAAAGATATTTCTTCATTATTATTATATTTTAAAAATATTTGAATCCATCATTATTAACCATTTAAAAAAATATATCATCGTATAATTATTTTTATTGAACAATTTAAAATATATATTTGTAAAATGTAGTAATGATTAGAAAGTAATAATCTCTATAAATTTTAATGGATAATTACTCTCTTGGATTTCTCTTAATCTTATTGCATTATTGTGAGAACAATTACTTAACTATAATAATTTATGCATAGATATCAAGAAAAAAATGTTGGTGGAAGTATTTTCATTTCAACTAAGAAATAATAATGATTCAAATACACAAATGGCCATCCACTTGGAAACATAGTTAGTTGTATCAATAATAGAGGTTGAAGATATATAATGTTGATTACTATGTTCCACAATAAGCATGTATAATTACAAACAAAACGTGAACCTTTTTTCTTAGTTAACACTAAATTTATATTTCATACATTATATTTCCCCAAATGGTCCTCGATTGCATTTCTATTCATTATGCTAGCTAGTTGGACCAACAATGATTTATTATTCTTTATTTTCTCAAAAAATCATAAGTCTCAACCATTTTAGGAGTAACATGAGCGTGAGTAGATTCAAGGTCACTAAAATAGGAAAATATTTCTAAGCAATATTATCTTCAACCTCAACCACAGTTGATTAATGGTCTACTTGGTAGTCTCTAGGGAAACATACATACCATGGATAGTCCTTGCTACATCTCCAATAGTTGTATCCTCGGGTATGTTGTGAACATTCTTGGAACTTCCATTATGATTTGGACAATTTATGAGAAAGATATCTTCTCCAAATACCCAACATTGAAAGGGCGTTCTTGGCTTGTCTGCCATCATTTTAGCTTCCTTGGTCTCAAAGTGTGTTGATTGTATTTGTTGATTTTTTAAATGAGGAGGCTTGAATCCCATATTTCTTTGAAAAAAGTTTACCCTCTTTTTGTCCTTCCATCTCTTGTGGAATTTTGGCTTGTTTTTGTTATGAACATAATAGTACTTAACCTTCCTTATTGTTTTCATCTAAAGATTGGGGTTCATAAAACTCAATTATGTCCTTGTATGCATGATGTATTTCACTTAGAAATAACTAAATTTTCACCTTATCATATCTAATGTTCACTTGACATACCTCAATAGATCCAAATAATTTTTTGCATACTCATCCATGGTCATTTCCCCAACTTGATCTCATGTAATTCTTCAATTTTGTCATCATAGTATCTATCATAGAGATAATTCTACTTGAAGTAACACCTAAACTATTTCCAAACAATCTTTCACTTGTTGATCTTCTTGACTTTCCTATGATAATCCCAGCAAATTGATTCTCTCCCATTCAAATTAAATATGGTCATTTTTTATTTCATATATATAGAGTAGTCATGTAGCTGGAAATATTTTCTAATCCCAAGATTCTAGATTTTACTTCACAAACAAAAGTACGGGTGCTAGTGCAAAATTAAGACCAAGGTTCTTGTGCATGGGCCAACAAAAGGGTGTCATTGTAGTTTAGTGTGCTGCCATTTTCAATCCCCTTAACAGGGAATATCTCACCCGAAACACAGCCAATATTGACATATGATAGGGATTAGTTAACTGTATAGATATGGTTGAGGGGTTTTTGTCATTCATATCATAATAGAATCCATCACAACACCATTCATCCAAGTATATCGCAACATTGCTTACTCAAATACATTATTCATTCAAACATATTATGACAGTAAACAGAAATAAGAACATCCAAGACAGACGTAACAAAAAAAATTTGAGGGGCCCAACAATAATTTTCATTACAGTAAATTACATTATGGCTCTAAAGCCTTATAGTCAACACAAAATTACTCATCGTGGCATATGCAACCAAATAAATAAAACCCAAACATAGATACATGTCTTCTGCTTTAGATCTAGTTGTCTTTGTCTTTGGTTGGCTTTGATATTTGGATACCTTGATGCTCTCATGTATACTATGTTTGTATCTTTCTACTTGCCCTTCGCCTCCTTTTATACTCCCGGAGTGGGTCCAAAACTTGTTGCGGTCATTACTTCTTTTCCATAACTCCTGCTTTCGTTCCGCGATTCCTTCTTTGGTCTTTTCTCCTTTCACTTTTTTTGGACTCCTTAAAAAATGAAGGAGCCAACAAGCCTCGACAAAAAAGGTTGATGCACCCTCAAGTCAACTAATGACCTCCATCATTGATTTCATATGTGCAACAAGATCGTGGTTGTTGGTGCTATAGTCCCCTTCATTATAGTTTGAGCATGTCTCTTTGCATAAATGAAAAAGATATAAAAATAATATCCACCTGATATAATCTCATCCATTCGCAAATACACCCGCATCATAAATTTTGATCACATACTTTACTACAAACGACCGGGATTTAAAGACATGACTTACTTGATTTAATTTTAGTTATTTGCAACATTACCCCTCATGGTAGGTCCTGATCACATTTTTCTTGTACAAATGATTAGGATCTATAGATCAAATATGTAGGATCAAATGCCAACCATCTATGATATTGACCATCATATTGTGCTCTAATTATTTTCTACGTGAACAATTATGATCTAGTGATAGGATTTCCTCGATTCAATCTAGGTAATTCATGGAGTGACCCTTCTTCTTAAATATTGATCACTTCCCATTGCATGAATGATTTATATCTAATGATTTTGGTGGTGCAACTTAATCCTAGTTGTTCATGCTAAGGTTCCCTACATTATGCTCCATTCCCTTAGCTTTGTGTGAAACATTTAGACATAGGGACATAGTGAGAATAATTTTATCTTAGCCATTGATCATCCTTGGGCTCTGAGACTGAACTATGAACGCAATAATTTTCCATTTTATATTTAGTTAATCAATAGAAATGTGATTCTTTATTGATAGTTTTATCAATTTTTAAATATTTCCCAAATTTTCTCATTTGAATTCTATCATTCCTATCCATAACCAACAAGCTCCAACCCTTGTCTCTATTAAAATACAATTTGGCAATTCAAAACCATGAATTTCTCACAAGCATTTCATTAAACGCTTCCTGTGTAAACTCAAATTTCTACCTGTAGGAACTAATTTCATCCCATACAACCCCAATTTTGTAACTATGAACTCTGATTCCATTCTCTGATGACCCCATAAATCAATTCGACCATAGAATGGGTAGTTATGAATTTTTTCATACAATTTATTTTCCCATGGACACCATTATTCGATTTATGAACTGATTTAACATCTATGAGAGCTTGAATTTAAAGAGAATGCATGTGTAGACTGTAGGTGCATAATGTAAAATCCATTGGAATTTAAAACCATGCACACACACATATTATGCATAAAAATCACATTCATAACATAAAGAAAATATGTTTTCCATATTCATAGAAAAAAATTAATACTTATTTTTTAAAATAAGAAGATCCAAACAACTTTCTTTGTAAGAGAAATTTTCCATCCAAATATAGGTACTAGATGTAGATACCACTGCCAAGCTAGGCTACATAGCCATTAGGGTGAAGGAAACAACCACATGCTTCAGTCTTTCTCAACATAACCCAATTTCACTCATGCTTAGTCAATATGCTAATTATGGAGCACTAAAGGCACCTCAATCAACCATATGAGCCATGTAACTCTCTTCTACCACCCCATATAACATAACTAAGTCCTACTCTCTCTATGCTTGATAGTCACTAAGAGTAACCAATCCTTACAATTCTCATTAGTGTTTGTAGAAAGAGTCCAGCCTCTTGTACACTTTCATAGAATTAGATGTAGCATCAATTCATGGATTCTCAAGCATCTGCAGAGCATCAAATATATAGTGGGTAGAATTTTCTTATCTTTCCCATCCTATATGCTCACATGCAACCATCCTCTTCACTCTATTGTCTACATTTCCCTCTTCACTCTATTGTCTACATTTCCCTCTTCACGGTGCTAATTTCTAGTTTATTTCATAGCCTTTTCAATTTTGGTAGTATGGAGAGAACAACATGAAAAAATATGTAGTTTATGAATTGTGCATGGAAAATGTATGGTAGACTCCAATGGATATGGAAGGATTGGTAAAAAAGCAATTGACATTACTTCGAACCATATAATAAGGGACTCTTAGACAATTATCATAAATGGTTTAGAAAAACAGGATCGCAGAGCAATAACAATAAACAAAAATGCAAATATAATCACACATACACATTACAAAAGAGACACATATATATCATGGTTCACCCAAGATGGGATACGTCCACACTGAAATTGCCAGTCCTTATTATTATACTATCCAACAAAATGAAGGGATACAACCTGCAACATAGGCGCTGCACTTCCTCTTCACTATCTCACAGTCTCTTTTCACAATCTCAAAGATCTTCACAATGCATAAAACCTGATACATCTCTTCCCCTAGCCATATTACAATGTCTTTCTTTTATAAAGGGGGAATACAATGGGAAAATACCACGGGTTACCCAAAACCATGGGCCCAAAATCTGTTGGCGAAATAGCCCAAAAATTTTCTTCGGGGGCCCGCTGGCCCCTGGACCCACTAGGGATCGTGTCGGGATCATAACCAAACCTGGGGTACAAACACGGCTGAATGATCATCTATGAGACTGGAAGATCTGGCTCCACAACCAACAATCTCCCACTTGGAGATTGATCACAACAACTCCACCGCTGTTGTACTTGCAGGACCTTGGACTTGGAAAATTTATCATCTTCACCTTTATGCTAGAAGACCAACTGAAACCGAGCAAGAACTCAGTTTCTCTCTAGTTACTACCTTCGTGAAAATTTCTGCAGGATTCTAGCTAGTATGTATATTTTCCAGCTTCAACAGTTCATCTTCCAGAACAGAGCGTATGAAATGGTGCTTGAGCTGTATATGTTTAGTCTTGGAATGGAATGCTGAGTTCTTTGCAAGATGAATGACACTCTGGCTGTCACTATACAACCTGCTATCCTTCTACTTCTTACCCAATTCCTCCATAAACCTCTGCAACCAAATCATCTCTTTACTAGCCTCTATAGCAGCAACATACTCTACTTCCATTGTTGAAAGTGCAACAACCTTCTGCAGTTTCGAAATCCAGCTTACTGTTGTTCCACCGACAGTAAACACATACCGTGTGGTGCTCCTCCTGCTATCGTTATCACCTGCCATATCTGCATCAACATACCCTTGTAGAATAGTATCTGAAGCTCCAAAACATAATGCATGAGTGGTAGTACCTCTCATATACCTGAGAATCCATTGTACTGCCTTCCAATGTTCTTTACCTAGATTGTTCATATATCTGCTCACAACTCCCACTGCTTGTGCAATATCTGGTCTTATGCACACCATGGCATACATCAAGCTGCCAACTGCTGATTGATAGGGAATATTGGACATCTAATCCATCTCTTCCTGTGTCTTAGGACACATTTCCTTACTTAGTTTGAAATGGTTGGCCAAAAGTGTACTAACTAGTTTTGCATTTTGCATTTTGAACCTCTCCAACACATTTTGTATGTACTCACCCTGAGACAATGTCAATTTGTGATTTTTCCTGTCTCTTGTTATTCTCATACCAAGGATTTTCTTTGCAGCACCCAAATCCTTCATCGCAAATAAATTAGCTAACTTCCTTTTGAGCACATTTATATCCTACATGTTAGACCCTACAACAAGCATGTCATCCACATACAATAACAAGATAATATATGTTCCATTATCTAGCCTCTTGAAATAAATACAATGGTCAGAATGATATCTACTATAACCTTGTTCTATCATAAACCTGTCAAATTTTAAATACCACTGCCTTGGAGCTTGCTTCAAGCCATACAAGCTCTTTTTCAACCTGCATACCAAGTTCTCCTTACCTTTTACCTCATACACTTATGGCTACTGCATATATATCTCTTCCTCCAAATCCCCATGGAGAAAGGTTGTTTTTTCATCTAACTGTTCAAGATTCAAATCTTCTACCGCCACTAGACTTAAAATAGTCCTAATTGAAGTCATCTTAACAATAGGAGAAAATATATCATCAAAATCTATAGCGTTCTTCTATCCAAACCCCTTTACAACAAGTCTGGCCTTGTACCGCTTCTTACCTCCTTCTTCTTCCTTTAACCTGTAAATCCATTTGTTCCATAATGCCCTTTTACCAATAGGCAACTGAACCAAATCCCAAGTCTGGTTTTCTACCATTGAGTCCATCTCCTCATCCATGCCTTGCTCCCACTTCTTTCTAGTTTCCACCTGCATTGCTTCTTCATAACATTCTGGTTCACCAACATCAGTCATCAATAAATAATACATTGAAGTAGAGTATTGTTCAGGAAGTCTACTTAACCTGGTAGATCTTCTTACACTTGCAGGAGTTTCAGGTACTTGTTGTTGTTCTTGATTTTCTGGAACCTTTGGAACTTCATTTCTTCAATTTCATCAAGTACTGTGTACTCTATGTTTTCTTTTTCCTATTTCTTTCCCTGTAGTTGATATTTATACATGACCTTTTCATTGAATATCACATCTCTACTCCTAATGATTTTGTTATTTTCATAATCCCATAAACGATAACCAAAATCATCAACCCCATATCCAATAATGGTACATTTCTTGGATTTAGCTTCAAGCTTTGTTCTATTTTCTTTATCAATATGGACAAATGCTTCAAAACCAAACGTTCTAAAAAATGAGCAGTTTACATTTTTACCTGTCCATGCCTCCTCTGGAATACTACCATCCAAAGCACTTGAAGGCCCTCTGTTTATTAAATAAACAGTAGTATTTACAGCATCTGCTCAAAAATATAAGGGCAACCCTGCATGCAATCTCATACACCTTGCACGCTCCATGATCGTTCTATTCATTCTTTTTGACACACCATTTTCTTGTGGTGTTCCTGGGACTGTCTTCTCTCTACGAATCCCATGGTATGAACAATAACTATCAAACTCTTTGCTGCAGTACGCACCTCCATTATCAGATCTGAGACACTTGAACCTTTTTCTTGTCTCATTCTCAACCAAAGCTTTCCACTTCTTAAAAGTAGAAAACACATCAGATTTATGTCTAATGCAATAAACCCAATTTTTTCTAGTTGCATCATCAATAAATGTAACATAATAATGAGATCCACCAAGAGATTGTACCTGAGCCAGTCCCCATACATCTGTATGCACAAGCTCTAACTTTTCAATCTTCTTTTGTTTCCCAACCCTGAGAAATCTGGTCCTCTCTTCTGTTTTCCATAAACATTGTTCTCACATAATTCCAAACTAACCTGCTTCGAATCTGAAAGCAACTTCCTTGAGTGGAGAATCTGCATCCCCTTCTCACTCATGTGGCCAAGCCTATGATGCCACAATGTTGTATCTATTCCTGTGGAAGCTAAAGAGATAGAATGGTTAGTATTATGAGGACATAAATACAACGTACCTACCCTATCTCCTTTTGCTATCACCATTGATCAATTAATGATCTTCCACCACATTTCTCCAAATGTAGATAGACAGCTGCCATCTCCCAACTGCCCAGTTGAGATCAGATTTCTTTTCATAGCAGGAATATGTCTTACATCTTTCAATAGCCAATCAGTTCCATTCTTAAATTTTATCCATACCTTACCCATTCCAACAATTTTACATGGCTCATCATCACCCAATAAAACATGTCCAAAATCGCTTGGAACATAATCATGAAAATATTTCCTATGGGGTGTAGCATGACATGAAGCCCCTAAATCTACTACCCAATAATTACTAGTATTATCTAATGCAAGAATCAAAGCATCTTGTAACACATCACCTGCTACATTTGCTTCCTGGGTAGTTTCCTGCTGTCCATCTCCTTTATTCTTTAGAGATCTACAATATTTCTTCAGATGCCCTTTCTTTCCACAGTTCCAACACTCTATTTTTCCCAGTCTTGACTTGGATCTACCCTTTTTAGACTTGCCACGATTACCTTGGCTCTTTCCTCTCTCCTTTTGTCTTTCCCTTCTCTCCATGGTCAACACATTACCTGATGTCTTACCTGTGCTTTTTCTTTGCATTTCCTCGCTAAGAATAACACCAATAACATCATCAAATTTCAAGGTGTTTGAACCAGAGACAGAGTTACTTACAACCATGACCAAGCTATTCCAGCTTCCTGGCAATGAACACAAGATTAGAAGAGCCCTAACCTCATCATCAAAGTTCACACTTACAGAACTTAGTTGATTTGTAACCGTATTAAACTCATTTAAATGATCCGTAACATATCCACCTTCATACATCTTCATATTAAATAAAACACTTCATTAGAAATACCTTGTTGGAGGCCGAGGGTTTTTCATATAGCTTACCCAATGCACTCATCAGATCCTCCGTTGTCTTTTCTTTTGAGATATTGAAAGCCACCGACGAAGCCAGGCTCATCTGTGTTAGTTTTTCAGAATTTACTTCAATCTGATCTAGGATCTTAACTGAGAGAACAACATGTATAGCATATCTACAGCATATCAATCATGGACACAATAATGCAAGCACGCAAGAGACACAGAGTTTACTTGGGGAAAACCATAAAGGTGAAAAACCCCAATAACTTCCTCAGAGATAGATAGAGCAATGATACAACCCAAGCATAAGAGATAGACATCTCCTAGCAACAGCTTCTCCTCCTCCACAAGTGCGCCACTCTCCAAAGAGTGTGTGAGATAATAGAATGATGAAATAGAGTGCCTCTCACACTCTATTTATACTTGACTTGACTTGCCTAATAACCTTTACTAGGTCGGCCTCAACTTAACCACATAAAACAATGCTGACTGGGCCAACACCCAATAAGGTGGTCTAATAACCCTTTGACCCACATGGCCGACACCCAATAGGGTGGTCTAATAACCCTTTGACCCACATGACTTATACATGGCCGACCCCAACAAGGTGATCTAATAACCCATCAAGTATAAGTTACGACACTTACAATATAAATGACGACACTTCTGTATAGAGGAATAATAACATCTCTATAGGAATACAAACACTTTCGTATAGAGGAATAATACCATCTCTATAGGAGTGCAATATACATATATGAAATACATTCCAAAGTTACATATACATCAACACTCTCTCTTAACTGGGAAGGTATTTCTCGACACAGGTCTTCTAGCACAAGTCTTCTTTTCTGGATCATCGTCATCGAATCATCGTCCTTGAATCATCATCATCATCACTGCTGCTGCTATCTCAATCAATCTCTGAATCTACTAGTCATAGGAAGTTCTACAGAGCCAGTCCTTTTTCATACTGGATGTAGGCCCGCCACCTATAGGTCTTCATCATCACTGGCCATATTGTGGAATCCTCAGTACTTATTACGTGAGTCAACAAAACCTCGAAAGAGCATCCCAGGACTGATTACGAGCACACAGCTCAACCTATCGGATCTCCCAGGACCTTTTACATGCTACTGCACAACCTGTCCATGGCCACAGAGTATCATGAAGCACAGCCCAGATGCACATCACACAACACTTACATCTACGCCATGGGATAACACATCTACAACCATGCGAGAATGGCACAACACTTATATTGTAGCCATGGGAGAACACATCTACAACCATGCTCAAATGGCCCAACACTTATATCGCAACTATGGGAGAACACATCTACAACCATGCTCGAATGGACCCAACACTTATATCGCAGCCATGGGAGAACACATCTACAACCATGCTCGAATGGCCCTGGAAATTACATCACAACCATGGGAGAACACATCTGCCACCATGTCGAAAAATCCCAGCAATTACATCACGACCATGGGAGAACACATCTACAACCATGTTCGAAAAGCTCATGTGCATCTGTGTCTTCGGAACTCATCACACATAATCCAACTGATTATGTAATGTATACACCTGATACATGTCATCACATATGATCATCCTGATCATCATCACTGCATCGTCCTAATGCATGTCATCTGGAGCAACATCCTGAAGCTCATCATCCATGATCATCCTGATCATACAATGCATCCAACTGATGCATACATAATATCTGCCTGATACATATCATCATACATTATCTACATGATCATACAATGTATCCACCTAATACATATACAAATACATGATCCACCTGATCATACAATGTATCCACCATAATGCATATACATATAAATGATCCAACTGATCATATCCAACATCCAACATGATGCATATACATATAAATGATCCAACTGATCATATACAGCATAAACTAGAACATCATCCTGATGCTCATCATCCAGCGCTTACATCCATAGCCATGTGAAGGATCCTCCTTCCATTATGCTTGGAATGGCTTCAGCAAATGTCTCCATCACTTCTTCCTCGAAGTGTCGTCAATCTGAAGAACACCAAGCCTCTCTCTGAAGTACTCGAACTTCACTCTGGCTAGTGGTTTCATCAGCACATCTGCAACTTGTTCATCTGTTGCAACATACAGGAGCTTCACTGCTCCTCTCTGCACCATATCCCTGATATAGTGATATTTGATCTCAATGTGCTTCGACCTGTCATGGAACACCGGGTTCTTAGACAACTTCACACAACTCTGGTTGTCACAAAAGATACCAGTAGCCTCCAGCGGGAGATCAAATAACTCAGATTGTAGCTTCCAGAGCCATACTACCTCACAACTAGCTGAACATGCTGCAACATACTCTGCCTCGGCTGTACTCAGTGCTACGCAGGACTGCTTCCTACTAAACCAAGAGATCACACCTGATCCCATACTGAAGCAGCACCCGAAAGTGCTCTTCCTATCTGTAGCACTGCCTACCCAATATGAATCAACATACCCCTCTAGGTTAAACTTTTGATTCACATCATACTTGAGCCCATAATCAATCGTACCCTTCAGGTACCTTAGAATATGCTTTACAGCAACCAGGTGAACACTCCTCAGATCCGTCAGGAACTGGCTCAATGTGTTCACCGCAAATCAAATATCTAGTCTCGTGTTCATCAGGTACATCAAGGACCGAATCATCTGACGATACATCGTGACATCAACCGGATCAGATGAAGCATCACATAGAAGCTTTAGGTTCGATGCCATAGGTGTGGCCATGGCCTTGCAGTCCATCATCCTAAACCTCTTTAGGATCTATACTACATACTTCCCTTGTCCAAGGAAGATTCCATATGCACTCTGCCACACCTCCATGCCTAGAAAATAGTGCATCATACCCAAGTCCTTCATCTCGAACTCGGCAGCAAGCTTCCACTGTGTGTCGGCAATCAATCTATCCTCACCTATAACAAACAGGTCATCCACATACAAAAGTAATATCACTGGATTGCCTTCCTCAACCTTGTAGTAAAGGTTGGAATCCACTTTACTTTTGGTAAAGCCCAAACTAGATAGAAATCCATCTATCCTGCCATACCCGGTCCTGGCTACCTGTTTCAAACCATACATGGATTTTTTCAGTTTGCACACATGTGACTCTCGGTCATGTGTCTCAAACCCGAGTGGCTGCTCCACATACACTTCCTCTTCGACTACACCATTCATGAAAGTTGTCTTGACATCTATCTGGTGTACTTCCATTTCATCACTGCAGCCAGAGCAAGTACTGATCTAATAGAAGTGCATCTGGCCACAGGATCAAAAGTCTCTTCATAATCAATCCCTTCTTTCTGGGAGAAGCCACGAGCTACAAATCTTGCTTTATATTTCTCTATGTTTCCATCTGTAGCATGCTTGATATTGTAGATCCATTTGGGAGTCACAACAAACTTCCCTTCAGGTCTTGGGACCACATCCCAGACATGATCGATTGGTACTTCTCGACCATGGCATCCTTTTACTGTATCCCATATCCTGGAAACTTCAGAATCTTCAATATCTTCAATAGATAACTTTGTTGTTGGAACAAATGTTTTAGTCTTTCATTTGTAGGTGAAGGCATACGATCTTTACTACAAAACAGGTTAAATTGCATGATTAGAAAACATCTCATAGTTTTCAGAACAAATTCTTACACATAAAGAAATATGTCATACAGTCATGCAATTATTTTAGCCAATGCTTCAATACAACATTCATCCATATCCTATAACTTTCTAGATGCCTTCCAATCTCTACCAGAACATTGTTAAGAGTTTGCATTATTCCCAACATGTCAGCAAAGAGGTTTCATTCTAGATAAGTAGCAATGGGATGTTGTACAGTGCCATAGGCCACTTACCCATCACATGCTGTAGCTAGGGTTTTACCCCTAGCTTGTGCAAATGAGCACCTACTAAGGAGAATGGACTCCTTAGTAGCAGTTCAGTAAATGTAAATTATTAAGCTAAAACAGAAATAGAAACTACTCTAAAACATGTGCATGAAAAATAAACAACAATTTGTAAACAAGGGTTTTGTATTAATATTACCTTCAATGTGAAGGTTGATGAAGCTCCTTGCAATGCCCAAGAGGGTTGCTCCAAGCTCCAATGTGCTCCTTCTCTTTCTCCAATGGTGGGAATGGGCCAAAAGGGGCTCTCAAGGTGAAAGTAGTTCGATGGTGAACTAGGGTTTCAAGAGAGATTTTGGCATAGTAAGGGTGCTTATGATTGTGGATGTGGAATAAGGGATCTCCATCACCTATTTATAGTTTTTTGGTGGTGGAGTGCTGACCCATGGTTTTAGGAAACACATAGTTTAGGGCAGCTGTATACGGTTTTTTCCTCATTTTCCTCATTATTTTATATTTTTTATTCCCTTTTTAGGGGATTTTTGCTATTTTTGGAGGAAAAGGGGGTTTTTTTAGCCTTTTTGAGGCTATTTTGATGGTTTTGTGGCCTTTTAGAGGAATTTTAGGCCTTTTGGAGGCTTTTTAGTGGGATTTTTTGGGTTTTTAAGGGAGATATGGTAGGAAAATGGACAAATGAGCCATATAATGTGGTAGATGAGGTAGTGAACACTTTTTGGGTGTTAACAGATTGCCCCCTGATGTGCGAGGGCAGGAGCTCATCGTATGGCCGATGGACATCATAAGTCATGAATGGTTTTCCTGGGGTGTGGAGAGAAGAGAAGAAACAAACTGAAGCCCGGAACAACGATCCCGAACAACTGCAAGAACTAAAAGTACATAACCTCAATAATGGATGAGGAATCATCTGATCATCTGGACGAGGCGGGCATTCCCATGCTCGTATCAGGATATAACATAACAATAACAATGGGGTCCAAAAAATGGGGACCTGAAATATACATGACCTCAAATACTGACTGAGGAATAATCTCAATATATGGACAAGGCGGGCATACCCATGCTCGTATCAAGATACATAAACAGAACTATGAGGCCCGAAAAGGGGGACCTGTAAGATACATAACCACTGTGTACATCAGAAGAGTCTAGAGGGGACACAAATCTGGGACATACTGCTGAGCAGACCATGTGTAAACTGAAGAACTGGTGCACTGGAATATCAACAGTGCTGCTGAATGTGGTACCAAGGGAACGGATGAGCTGCTGGATCATAGTGACAAGGGTCACACTCACAATGGTACACTGAACTGGAACTGAACTAGGTACTCAAGGAAGCATATAACTGGATGGCTTTCGAATACAATCGCCAACGCAGCCCAGACATCCACAGGAACATAGAACTGGGCGTTCCGAAGTGACTCACCAATGGGCTAGAGTCGGGGGAAATTCGGGGTCTTCGACTAAAAACTGATAGGATATAATCCTACGCGATCCTCAACGATGCGATCAATGTGCTGAAGTCGAGCATGTGAGGAACAACCACTCGGAGAGGCAATGATGACTCCTCTCAGAATGATCCATAGGAACTTACCACAGATGGTGATAATTCCAAGGCGTAGGGACCTCTGGGCCTATCCTCTGGAATAGAGGGGCTGTCGTCGACAGAGGGAGACTTGCAACCATCAAGGCAATGATGTTTCCTTGACAGGAGCGCGAGGTGGAGAACCGAAATGTAATAGTACTGATGGTAGGACTGACCAAACTGTGGGGGGGCAACTGGGCAAGTAGAGTGGGTGGACTCAAACTTCCTCTGTTCAGAGTATGATAATGGGAATGATCTGGCAGCATATGGAACTGAATGAGGGGAAAGGGATCATAGCTATATTGGATCTGGGAGGGTGACTGGTCTGAGGGAGACTCAAGCGGGTATAAAATGGCAGGAGACTGCAGAATACTCTGAACAAAGGCGACCTGATTGGGGGTGCTGCCGAGATGATCGATCATAGTGCCAGGAGGCACGGGAGGAGACTTCTTCATGGGTTAAGGGACTAGAAGAAGTTTATGTAAAATGATACTGTTGTGTGGATTTTACGAGCCCAGGACAGTTCATGCTCGTGGTTGCTTTCAATTTTAAGGAGTCTGAAAGCGATAAGAAGACTCTGAAATGATGGAATGGTACTGTCGTGTGGATTTTACGAGCCCAGGACAGTTCATGCTCGTGGTTGCTTTCAATTTTAGAGAGTCTGAAAGCAAATAAGAAGACTCCAGGGGGTTTCTTTTTCGTAGATTTAGTCTCCAAGGCCCAAAGAAGCATAAAAGGATGCAATGAAGAACTCTTCTAGCCGGTGTGACTAGAGTATTCCTTTTTCGTAATTAGTCTACCAGGTCCAGAAAAGGGTTAAACTTATACCAGATAGACGCCCTTTCAGGTACTTTAACGAGCATGAAAGGAAGCAAGATTGCTCGGCGATCTTTTCATTGTTTTAGGAGTCAGAAAAGAGCTTAACGGAAACTCCCTAAGTGCCTTTTTCGTAAAGGACTTGTCCGGCCCGAAAAAAGGATAAAATTATACCGAACAAAAGGAATGGCCAGGCAAGGAGGAAGTGTTCAATCAAGGACCAGTAATGATGACCAAGAACGAGGGTAGGGGGGAACACTGGTGGGCCTCCTTGCGGGGTGAATGGGATGGTGGCAAAATAACGAGACATTTGCAGTATGACAGGAGCGGAGGGCTCATGTAAAAATATGGAACAATCCGATGGCGGCCGATGTGGCGCGCAAACCGAGGCAGCAAGGTGTCAGGACACAATGTTGAAAGTGTACCAGGTGAGAGCGAGAAATGATCTCAAGCATCATCACGAGCTCGAAAAAATGGATCCGACGATATAAAGAGTGCCAAAAACGGACAACGGTCGATGTGGCACGTACACCGAGGCGACGGGGGAGTTCTGGAAAAACACCCAAAAAATCGGGGGGTGAGAGCGAGAAATGATCTCAAGCATCATCACCAGCTCGGAAAAATGAATCCGATGATATAAAATATGCGAAAAACAGAGAACGGCCGATGGGGCACGCAAACCGAGGTGACTAGTGGTGTCTGAAAAATGGGCAAAAAATGACGGAGCAAAAATGATGCAACGAGGTGACCATCATGACGATCGCGTCATGCTGATTCCAGTGGTGGAAACGGTGCAAAAAACGGAAGTCATAAGGACTCCGGAATGGTCGAAGGAAATAACTAGGTTAAAAAATGGCTACAAATAAAGGTGAGCCCACCAAGCCAAGGATGCAATGGTGGGGAGAAATGATGACCCATGGGGGAAGAATACTAGGTGTATCAAATCAAATCAAATCTACAAGTGACACGTGACCTCAAAAATGGTTGAGATCACAAATGTGACAAAGTGGGCAGGGTTAATGACCTGCCCCCATGCTATGTGCATGGGGTTTGTGATTGTGGATCACATATGTGGTGGTTTGAACGATGGGTTCATTCACGTGCTGAGATAGATGTGATGGGGAAGGTTCAAAATGGTTGATCATGCCCCCTATCCCAGGTTCAAGGGAATCTATGATGTTCCCTAACTCAGAGGTGTCAATGTGGTGCTGTTTCTGGCGAACGGGGTACATCAGGCCATGTGTCAATGTGGTGCTCTATAATAGCGGGGTCGAGACCAGGCATTTCGGTATAGGACCAGGCAAAGACATCACGGAATTCTCTGAAAAGGGTTTGGTAGTCTTCAATCTCTTGCTTACTGCAGAAGGCTCCTAAAGTGATGAGTTCAGGGGCACATCCTGGGGCAGCGATATCAATTTGGATGACAGGTGAGATGTTGGCCATGTTACCCTCCTCGAAGGCATCAAGAGCAGGAATAGGGTCCTTGAACCAGTCAACCTTGGTGGGGAGGAAGTATTTGGACTCAACCATGAATTGGGTGGCTGTGCTAGAGGAGGATTCTTCTGGGATGAAAAAGGAATGGTGGTGCATGTCATCCCAGGGATAATCCGGGGCAGTAAGGGCCTCAAGAATCTCCTCATCAGTACGGAAAGTTTGCGTCATCAAATCGGTTGACGAGGGGATAGTGGTTGAAGAGATCATATAAATGGTATTAACCTCTCCTGAAGGGGAGGAGACTGGAGGGTGGATCTCCTCAATGGTGGGTGGTGCCGTCTCAAGATCCAGATTGTTCATCTCATAGAGAGCCGCTCTGTAATCCGGGAGATCGGGACAATGATGGGAATAATGCCCGTAAATACCGCATATGGCGTAGGGGTGGTTGGTACGCAGGTTCTTATCTTTAGGCTTGGGAGTGGGGTTTAGTTCGACAGTTGGGATGTTGGGGTCATCGTCGAGCATCTGCATGTGCTTCTGCAATGCTGGTAATTGTGGACATTGGTGGGTTGCATGGCCCAACTCATCGCACAGCGAGCATTTAGGAGGAGCACGAAACACGGGGGGGTTTTTGACTGTCTTGGGAGGTTGTACAGCAGTGTAAGGTTGTGGACCTCTGCCCCCAATGGGTTTGGGAGTAGGAGGGGGAGTCGTGGAGGACGAAGGGGTAGAGACACCGGGAGGTGGCTGAGTGGTAGTAGCCATGGGTTGCACCGGTTGGAGGACGACGTCTGGTGTCGACGGGCGAACGGGAGGCAAAAGATAGGATACGGGTAATCCCAAAGTTAACCCAGGGAGGCTAAGGGTAGCCATGATCGGGGCGCTTACTACTCCCAATGGAGGGACTAGGAAGGGGATCGTATGGATAGGTGTAACACCAATGTGGCTAGGTACCAATGGTGGTTTAGGCAACAAGGGTGGTTGATTGTTAGGTGGTTGGTTGTCGTGGGACAAGGTACATAAGTCATACACTTCGGGCATAGATGACGGGGGAGGAATGGATTGAAAGGTGGAGGTCATTGGCGTGTCTGAGTAGACTCCAGGCCCCGTAGAGGAAACAAACGAGGTGGTGGCACGAGAAATAGGTTGTTCAACCATGGGGAGAACATTTTCAGGTGTCGCGGGAGCACTGGGATCATAGTAGGTGAGCTGGTCAACCTTAACCACGCGTCCCTCATGGGGGAACATCATGGTGCGAAAGACGGAAGAGGCAACCACCCGCATGGCATACATGTAGCTGTGGCCAAGTAAAAGGTTATAATCCAATTGGGCATTGATTACCTCAATGTCAATGAGTACAGTTTTGCCACCTAACTGGACGGGGACATTGGCTAGGAGGCCTTGGGGCTGAGCCGAACGACCGTCGTAGGCGCGTAATGCAGTGGTGGACTGCTGGAGAGTGGGGGATCTCAACTTCTGCCACACGAATGTAGACATGACGCATGTGGAGGCACCTTCATCGATGATGCATCGATGGATGACAAGATTCCGAATGGAAACAGAAACTTGGAATGCTAGGGTGGAAGGCAGGCGAGGTTCAGACTGGTCTAAATCAAATGCCATCAAATTCGAATCATTTGGGTCAATCCCCCCAATGGCGGAGAGTAAAGTCTTGCGCTGGGAAGGGCAATTCTTCAAGACTTCTAGCGCAGACATGGCTGCGGGAGATTGGGCTAGGTCGTCTACAATGTTGTAGTTTGACGCAGCGCGCGCATTGGGGTTATTGTTGATACGGCGAAGTGGGAAACGAGGGGCTTTGGGAGCGCCATCTAGTGGAGGTGGAGGAATACGTAACGCTTGATCGGTGGGATGAGCGTTAGTAGGTTTATCAGTGGGAGGTACGTCAGTGATGGAGCCATACTGGTTCCGACGAGTCTGGAGGTTGACGTCAGTGGATGACATCATCAACAAGTGGTGAGTTCCCGAGTCAAACATGGGTTGATCGAGAGCAGCGTACGTGATTTGCTGTTGGGGTTGCACGTTGGCTTGAGGGGGAGCCAATGGCTGAGTGTTCACGACGCCTTGGGTTGGTAATGGGTTTTGCAGCACCAAAGGTGGCTGCTGAGGTTGAGGGGGGTTGGGAGGCGCCTGAGGAGCTACCTGGCCTTGGCGATGGGCATCATCAACCCAAAGTTGTCGAGCTCACTCCAAGTGTGGGCAAGCATGTGTGTAGTGGCCATAGACCCCGCAAATAGAACAAGGGTGGTTTGTTCGCAAATTGGGGTTTTTAGCCTGCTTGGGCGGGCGATCAGGGTTTTGGTTAGCAGGGGCCGCATTATTATTGTTGGGGGGATTCGCCGGTTGACCAGCTTGGTCTGCAGGCTGGTTGTTCCCCCGATTACGGCCCTTGCCGCGGTTTTGTTGACCCTGGTTGCGTTGGTTGTTTTGGTTTTGCTGCGGGTTTTGTTGGGCGTAAACTTGCCCTTGGGCAACAAGTGGATTCTGAGGTTGCGCAGGTGCGGGAGCAGGCTGCGGTGGATGATATGCAAGTGGAGGCTGAGCAGGTGCAGCAACTTGAGGAGGTTGCTGATATGGCTGCGGAGCAGGTTGTGGGTTTGCTGCAGGGGATGCCTGTGGTGGATAATAAGCGGGTTGGGCTTGTGAAGGTGCAGGAGCTGGGGCAGCAGGCTGATGGTAGTAAGGCTGAGGTGCGACTGAGGGGGCATAAGCGGGAGTCGCATGACCGAAGCATTGAGGAGGACATGAGGGTCCATGGTGGTGGTGATGTGTCATGGGAGCATACGAGTTGGTTGCTCCAGACTGTGAGGTAGCCCACGAAAGGTCGGGGCCAGGGGTAGGATGTGCTATGGAAAATGGTTGGGGATGCGAAGAAACACGGCCAATGATACCGTCTGCAGCGTGGGATGCCCCCGGCGCATCGTGCTAGGAGGACTCACCGCGAGGGGCGTCAGGTATAATGGTATAAAGGTAACCCGACTGGGTGTAAATGAGGTCAAACTGTTGGGCCTTAAGGATGGCCTCTTCTTCATACTGGGGTCTTTCTGATGCCACATCCTTAGAAATAACAGGGAGAAGGGATTTGAGGAACCAATCTAGGGAGATACGGTCGTCTAGTTTGATCTTGCATAAGCTACGGCGTCGACGCCACTCATGGATGTGGTCCGTGATATGGGTAGCCGTGTTTTGTCTACAAGATAGGAGGATCTCAACGCCCGCGTCATAGCGAACAGGCAACTGGAAGAACTGCAGGAAGGTCGAGGCAAGGGAAGCAAAGGTGGTGTGGGTCCCATGAGGTTGCTCGATATACCACTTGGCTGCAGAGCCAATGAAGGTGCGCTGTAAGAGACGGAGGCGAATAGAGTCGTCCACTATGGAGTTGGAGGAACACCATAGGTGGAAAGACATGATATGGTTTTGTGGGTCCTCACCGGCCTTGCCCTCGAACTTAGGGATGTCAGAGGGGAGCTTGGTAGGCATATGAGGCCACGTAGGGTCGTGTCGAATAGGATCGTTGGTCAATCTGGCCAGGTCAGGTAGGTTGAGGCTAGCCATGAATGGCAAACTGGAAGAAGGATGTGACACAGTAGTGGGTTGGACCAAGTTGGGGCCAATGCCCCCAAGTGGAGGGACAGGATTTGGGATGGTGCCCCCAAGTGGGGGAACTAAGGTGGTGGAGGATGGTCCGGCACCACCATGGGTATTGTGAGCCACTGATGTAGTGGGGATAGGGATTCCCACTGCAGGAATAGGTACCGTGAGGGGAACGGTAGATGGGGGTCCCATGGAGGGCATACCCAAAACAGGTGTAGTAACTGGTGTAGTGGTGGATGTGCCACCAATGGTCCCTATAACAAAAGGAGTGGAAGTCGTGCCAGCCATGGGGCTAGTAGGGGCAGTGTAAATAGGGTTCTCAGACTCTTCGTCAGAATCGGAGGTAAAGTAAGGAGCGTCAATATTTGGTGACGGAGTCCTATGTCGCTGAAGAGTGGAGTCAAGTGACAAGGCTCTAGATCTGTGATGAGTGGTATCAACGGATGATGATCGAAATCTATGACGGGTGGTGTCAAGAGAACCTTGCTGTGGGGGCTCGCCCCTGAGGCGCCGAGAATGTCTCAGGGACTCAATGGTGACGGATGGTGTCAAATCTATGTGGGCTGAGGTGAGTAGAAAAACAGCTCAAAAAAGCCTAATGCAACCGAGTGTGCAAAAGGAAAGCTAAAAAACAAGGCACTCAGGCCAACAACCAACTCAAAACACCCACTGCAACAGCTATGCTACAATAGGTGGAGTATCAACAAAGATGGTCAGAATACCAACAAGCAGCAGGTTTCCTAGAAATAAAAAATGATGGTGGACTCACTAGACCAAAGGGAGGTAAAGGAGCATGCAAACACCTAACTAAAAGTATTCTGACTCAACTAGACATATCCTCTGCAAGGTGATGAAATCCAAGTCAGACAATATGAATAGGAAAGCCAAGTGGCTATGATATCCCCCTACCGGGAGGGACACCGGGTAGTCAATCCTAGAAGAATGGCAACTAAGATACCCCGTTCATGACACGTCCAGAAAGGTGAATCTGCCGTTTAGTCCGTTTACCGCAATACCCCTATACAGGGATATCCCGCGAACCGCGAAAGGTAGCCCTTCGGTTACTGAATGGAGTGCGGTATTCCACTCAGGCCTCCGGAACCAGTCTCCCGACTTCAACCCTCCTAAGGGAGAGGCCCTCTGATAAACTGGTCGTGACCGTGCCAAAAAGTACTAGGGGATTTTGGTTCCCTATTTGGACAACAACTATGTCTCAAGTGTAAGTAACCGAAGGGTGTTATTGGAAGCCTATCCCCCCGATCCTACCTAACTACAAAGATTCTTTTGTGTTCCCCAAGTGGGGTTAGAATATTAGTTGAGTTAGGTACTTTTTAAGGCTCACTTGAATTATGTGACAGAGTGTGTGCTCGTGAGGTGGTGAACCCAAAATAGAAGTGCCACAAGGGGGGCAACTTCCAACTATCAATAATACTGAAATTGAAACTTTCACTTGCAAAATTTTCTGATTTAAAAATACTGAAATTTTAAAAGAATTCTGTAAAGGGAACATAAATTATGTTGCAAAAAGGCTGTAAGGAAGTGGGACTTGCAAGTAGGACAGAGGGCTGTTCAGATGCAGAAAAGATTGCAGCAAAAGGGGCTGGGCTCAAAACAGTAAAAATGCAGAAATCAGACCGCAAGTCTGTGGCGAATCAAAACAGGCAGACCGCGGGTTTGAGGGAAACAGACGCGGTCAGGTCGCGGCTTTCGGGCCAACAGACACAGTCGGGACGCAGGAAACGGGGAAAAAGACGCAGTCGGGTCGCGGCAAAAGGGCTAACAGACGCAGTCGGGACGCGGGAAAATGGCCGACAGGCACAGTCAGATCGCAGCAAACAGGCTGATTAGCCGCGGTCGAATCGCAGGTAACAGACTTGAATCCGCTGGCAGGGCGTCGGAAACAGTCTGAGAGCCGCGGTCGGGTCGCGGGTAAGGGCCTAAAAGACGCGGTCGGGACGCGACTGTAGAGGAAAAAGACGCGGTATACGGCAGCCGAAAGGGACAGCCGAAAATTTTTTTTAAACGAAAACCAGAAATTCAAAATCTAGGGGAGTCGCCAAAACTGTAGCTAGGGTTTTATCCCTAGCTTGTGCAAATGAGCACCTACTAAGGAGAATGGACTCCTTAGTAGCAGTTCAGTAAATGTAAATTATTAAGCTAAAACAAAAATAGAAACTACTCTAAAACATGTGCATGAAAAATAAACAACAATTTGTAAACAAGGGTTTTGTATTAATATTACCTTCAATGTGAAGGTTGATGAAGCTCCTTGCAATGGCCAAGAGGGTTGCTCCAAGCTCCAATGTGCTCCTTCTCTTTCTCCAATGGTGGGAATGGGCCAAAAGGGGCTCTCAAGGTGAAAGTAGTTTGATGGTGAACTAGGGTTTCAAGAGAGATTTTGGCAGAGTAAGAGTGCTTATGATTGTGGATGTGGAATAAGGGATCTCCATCACCTATTTATAGTTTTTTGGTGGTGGAGTGTTGACCCATGGTTTTAGGAAACACATGGTTTAGGGCAGCTGTATAGGTTTTTTTCCTCCTTTTCCTCATTATTTTATATTTTGTATTCCCTTTTTAGGGGATTTTTGCTATTTTTGGAGGAAAAGGGGGTTTTTTAGCCTTTTTGAGGCTATTTTGATGGTTTTGTGGCCTTTTAGAGGCATTTTAGGCCTTTTGGAGGCTTTTTAGTGGGATTTTTTGGGTTTTTAAGGGAGATATGGTAGGAAAATGGACAAATGAGCCATATAATGTGGTAGATGAGGTAGTGAACACTTTTTGGGTGTTAACACATGCATATTAGTAGTATATTGTTCATTAATGCAATTATTCTAATATGCATAATACACAACCTAAGTCTAGGAACATAAGCATATACATCATTGAACAACATTATTTAAACAAACAAATATGTAAGAAATGACAATTTAAATACTTATCTTTGTTTGGTTGTTGGGTGGACTCCCTCTGAATCTTTGCAACTCCATTCTGATGTGGATTGTGAGAAGTGGTCGACTCCCTCTGAATATCTGCAACCTTGCAGAAACTACTGGAGTGTTCTCCCTCTTGATCTTTGCTTCCTGGATTACCTGTCCTTGAACTTATATCCATCCTCGATCACTATACATGCTTACAAGTATCATTATTGTGATATCCTTGAGATCTCATACATAATCATACATTTATTAGTATAATCTTAATACTATCAGAAACACAATAATCTTAAACATATATAGTAATGATCATTTTAAACATAGATAATAAACATTAGTATTCAAGGTTTATATAGGACTCTTCTAGTTAGTCCTATCATCAATTAAAGTAAGAAACATAATATGCCTAAACCCGTGATTACTCAAACCTATACTTTTGTTGGATATAACTAACCCAGAGGTTTTCTATGAGACCCAGGTTCTTCGCGGTTTTCCTTTGACCAACAGAACCCCTTCGCACCGGCCCTTTCAGCAACAACCTACGAGTAGGTCGAGGTCTCACCCGAGGTGTATCTATGGGGTACTGTGGAATCAGGTTTCCACAGTAAGTGATAAGTTGCTTGGACGGACGTACTGCACAGCACAATAGGGAGTAGGTGCTGCGAGGTGAGACTGCGCAGCGATGGGCAACGCTACGGTCCGCACCACTAAGTTCTTCTACTATGGAGCTTCTACTGAAACTGCGAACTATGCAGTGCAACTTTATACTCAACTACCTTGAAAATGCTTGAGGTTCTAAATTGAGTATCACTCATCCACTCTTTCAACTACTCAACCAATTATCCATCTACTATTTGTTCCTCCACTTGGTATAGTTACGATTTAAGCATATTCTACTGATACCATCTAATTGTTATGCATTTGTTCTATTGCGCATAAGGAAATACTTAAGTGATCTCTTAATACTTAAGCAACTAACTGACTCTCTGCTCTCAAACATAAACTAAATGTTCACCATTCATCTATTCATGCAGAACTTAACATATCATCTCCATACCTCCTCTGATGGCAAATGCATACAACAATTCTCTCATAACAACATGCAAGGAAACATCTAGATATTCATTTACAAAAAACACAAATAAGCATTCATTCATAAAACACAATCGCACAACACAATATTTAACGTGGTTCACTCCCCCAGATGGGAAGCTACGTCCACAATAACGGTTGGTAATATATGTATATAAAAAGGGATGGGGACAACCGTTCTTAGTCTGCGCACTCAGCTGCAGACTCTCTTTCATCTCAGATAGGTCTCTTCACACACAGCTACAGAGCCTTTACAATCTTCTCAACCAAAAATATATTTTACAATGCAACATCCAAAACCAAAAAATGTAACAACAAAAAGTAACCCCATCCCATACAAAATTGTCTTCTTAAATATACCATGCCCGAAGGTCATGTCTTTACAATGCCGAAGACCTAAACCCAACAACCCTTAGGGTTTACAAAACTGTGTTGGTTTTTCCCTAAACCAGCTTGCTGGCATCTGGTAGCGTCTGCTTCATCGTGGTTGTTCTCCATGTCTTCATTCTGTCGCTATCGGCCTTCTTGTCGCACACGTGCCAACATGTCCCTTTCACTGAACCGTTCATCTCTAATGGTCTCGCCCACTAGGCATGCCAAGCCATCGCTTTCCCTGAGTTGTCCTTTCCTTAACAAACTCGTGCATTGGTCGCCTTCCTGATTTGCTCGTGCCCGCCGCTCGGCACTCCTGGAGCATCTTTCCAAAATTAGACCACTACTGGTCCATCCGGTACCTATACCTAATCCTTTTCCAGCACTCCGCTTTGCTGGCTCCACGTGGCTTGACTGCTTCGCAGCACTGCTTCCTCGCAGCGCTAGTATTCGCGGTACTTCCAAAATTCGGATGTTGTCCACAACTTCACAGCATGGCCAAAACTTGGATGATGCGCACCACTTTGCAGTACCCTCAACACTTAGACAAAATTGCATCTTTTCCTGAGCTGCGCTCAGCTCAGCTTTTCCTGCTTATCAAAAGTGTTACCAATACTTTGTCCCAAATTGGGCCCAACATGCCCCTAACACTTACATGTGGCTCGTCCCCGAGCCACTTGCTGCTTCGGTTGTCTCGCTCTACTCCGCAAACGGTGGAACTAATTTGGCCGCGAACTCATTATATGTGTTGAACAACTGTTCCACTGCTTCTCTGGTATCTTGTTCAACTTGTTTTACTACCTCAAGCAGTGTGGGAGTTATCTCTTCTCCAATCTGTCCTTGTACCTGCTCCTGGTTGTCGTGCAGTTCCTTCATCTTGTCTTCTATCTGCTGCGACACCCCCATGGCATCCTCCAGGAGTTGCTATGACTGATTATCCATCTCAGTCTCTTTTTCTCTTAATGCCTGGACTTCCTTCTTCAAGCTTGATATCTCCTTATACCTCGACAGCCTCTCCCTGGGTGGAAAAGCCTTGACCTCTGCATCCAACTTTTCTAGCACAGTATGCTTTTCTTTTACTGCGGTCTTCACCTGCAGTAGCCATTGATCCTCTTCAAGGGTAGTGAATTCCTTTGAAACCTTTTCCAAAAGATCTTGGCACTTAGCCATCTCACTCATTATGCTCTACGCGACAGCATTCACTGCCTGCTCTCTTAACTGCTGCTCAGTTAATGGCGTTTGTGTATTCAGTTTTTCCTTCAAGGCTTCAAGCTCGGCCTCATAGAGGATGTCCCTATCCTGCATCTCCATCTTCAAAGATCTCACCTTGTCTCCAATCCTCAGAACTGTGTCCGCAAGATCATCCTAGATTTCTACACCTTCAATATCTTGGGAAACAGTAGATATGGTGGTCTCCAATTGTTGTCGGCGGTCCTGTTCATCACGTAGCTGCATTTCTACGCACAACTCGAGCTGACTCTTTGCTGCGTGCAGCTCCGCTTGAGACTTGATGGACTCTATTGTTCTTTCATGCATCGCATCGATGATCTGCGTGTGCATAAAGTGTAATCCAGGCAAAGGGATCTTGGCCAAGTCGAGCTCTACCCGCTCGACTCCCTTTGTGTTGAGGACGATTTGTTCTGTCATTGGTAATGAAATAGCCAATGGGTCCAAATGGACAACCCTGGTCTTAGAAGGAAACGTTATTGCTAGCTGCGGCGGTGTTTGCTGCGAGGTCCCTACCGACCTCCCTTCAGCTGCTGTGCTGCGCAACAAGGTTAGGCTCTTCTAGACATCGTCCATTTTCTTCATGAGACCTTATAGTATGAGCCTAGTCTTTTGTAGGTCATCCTGGATGACCTTATCCTTTTTGTCTTTTTCAGTCATGCGCTCCTTCATTTGTTCTGAGACCTTTTCTGCTATCATCTCAAAGTCATCTTCGTTCAACACTGTCTTGGATTGAGTCTTTGTGTCCTTCATCTTCTTCCGTGCATTCGGCTTCTGCGAGGTCTCGGGCTCTTTTCGCTTTCCTGTTTCTTCAACAATCGGGCATGACTGCAGGATTGGCTCATCTTCTTCAGAGTTTGTCTCAACATCCATGACTTCAACACGGAAGTCGACCGACCAATCCTTCATGAGGATGTCAATTTCCTCCTCATACATATGTCAGTTACCCCCGTACCAATCTGGCTTCTTCATTCTCGCTTTGGGTGAAATAAAGATACATCGCATGTCCGCCATGAAATCAAGAACGCAAATGTACTTCGACATTACCTGCTTTGTGATGCAGGTTGTATGGGTAACCACATCACGCAGCTGAGTGTAATACTGATAGAAAACTTCAGTTTTCGCGTGTTGTCGCTCTGCGTTGATGTTTGCCTAGAGGTTGGCACAACGGAACCCTCTAGGATTGTTGGTTTCTATAATGACACCCATATAGTCCTTTGGCTCCTTCCATCCGGAAAAGGAGACGAGGATGATCAGCCATGTAAAGTGGAACTATCCGCCATTCTCCTGGGTATCATTGAGTTCATCCAAGAACTCATTAAGAAGATACTGACACCAATTGAATTTGGTGCCTTCAGCCGCTGCAGCACCAAGTATTATTACGCCCGCAGGCACCTTCAGAGGCCTAGCTGTTCTGAGGATTTTTCCTGCAAGCAACTGGGTGACAAATCTTGTCGCTCTGTCTTCAATTTCTTCTATGGGAAAACCTCTTTTCCCTTTCACCAATGCATGATTTTTCTTCATCTTTTTGACCGCCTCTTTTTCCTTATTCTTCCCTTAGAAGAATTGCTTGGGATCCTTACCGCGCTTGCTTAACCCTGTGATGCGGTGGATTAAATCAATGTTTACATCGACATTTCTGTCGAGCCACAAATATCCCTGGTGGATTCGCGCCATCAGCGTGCGAACCACCACATTCAATTCTAGCGATCGATCAAAATATGGCAACCTTAACAAGTTCAGCAATCCTGACTGAACGACGAGTGTCAGCCAGCTTTCGACAACCAAGTTAAAAGTTCCCTTGGCATCCTTTTTCCAGCACATATACTGGTCAGGCTGGAACTATGGGTACTTAGGCATGTGGGGCTCTTTCTTTTGCACGCCTAGGAGGTCAAAGTCTTCCCACTTACAATCTGCGATCTTTCCGAGTAGGTTCTTGGAAACCTCTACATGTTTTGAAATTAGCGACAATGAGATTTCATATCTAGCATTCTTGGTCAATTTAAAGACTAGGGAATCCAATTCCCATGGTGATATATACTCTGGTGTCAAATTCAAGGGTTCCTTCTGAAAGACTGGTGATCTTTGCGTCGTCTAGCCCATCTTTGGAATCTTGCTTCGTGGTGCAGTTATGTCTTTCCCTTTGTCCTGCATGATTGGATTATGGTGAGGTGATCTTTTGGACGCTTGACCAGGTTCGAGTACAACCTTCTTGGCAGGGGTTTTCATTAATTCTGCAATCCCCCCTAGCTAAAAGACTCAGATTGCTTCTTGAAGTGTAAGCTCCTCTTCTCTGGTTGGTGATTTGGGCATTCACTGGCGAGAGTAGGCAACTGTTTTTGAGATATGACTAAGGATTGCTAACACAGGGGAGAACAAATGAAAATTATAAGTGTCTATTAACGCCTGCGAGTCCTTATGCAGCGTTATTTATAGGCGCAGCTGAGTCCCCCCCTCGTGCCTTCCAACAGCCAGATCAGCACTTAATGTGGTGTCTGTTGGCCAATTTGAACAAATCCTTTAGTCCCTTCCGTCGTCAGCATGTTCAGAATGGCTATCTTTTCATTAAATGCTGAAGCGAGTGCTTGCAACGATTACCTAATGGCTATTTTTTTTTTTCAAAAGCAGAGTAATGGCTATTTTTCTGAGTGCTGCGCGACAAGCCATCTACGATCATGCACAGTTACTTCGCAGTGTTGGTGTTTGAACTGCGCGGCTCCCTTTTTCTTTTTCTTTTTTTTTCTTTTTTTATTTTTTTTTCTTCTGCTCGGCTTCAGCAGTGCTGCGCGGTGTATACATCGTCCTTCTTATCATACCTTGTTCTTCTTATCATACATGTACAGCTTCCTTTACATTTCTAGTGTCCAATTTCAACTGTACTTGACAGTTAGAAATCTCTTCCTCTACTTATCATTCAGGATTCTGCGAAGCAGGGCTGTCATGGTACAGCTTTAGTCTGCTTCCATTTATCAAAGTTGGTAGGGTATTGCCAGCTAAATTGGCTAACTGGACTGCACCAGTGTTAGTAACATGTATCACTGTATATGGGCCAAGCCAATACATCTTAAATTTACCGGGAAACTTCATGAACTTGCTATCATACAGGAGGGCTAGGTCACCTACCTGAAAGCATTTGTTCTTTATATGGCGATCATGCCAGGCTTTCTCACGGTCTTTCTGAACTTGCTGGTGGAAGCCGGCAATGAAGCGATCTTCCTCCAACCCAACGAGGTGTAGCAACCTTTCTTCTAATGCTGCGCAGTCTACCATCCCTGTGAACACATCGATCCTTAAACTAGGGACAATATATTCCATTGGCATTATAGCTTCCTGCCAATAAGCCAACTGAAAAGGTGTATGTCCTATCAATTTCTTGCATGTAGTCCTATATGCCCATAACAGAGAGGAGATGCGCAGATCCCAATCATCTCTATTTACGTCACAGACCTTAGTCAGTGCGTTCTCCAGTATTTTATTGAAAGCCTCAATAGTTCCATTCGCCTGTGGATGATATGGAGTACTGCGCTGATGATGAATGTGGAATTCCTCTATAAGTGCCTCAATGGTCATGTTCAAGAAGTGAGTACCTTGGTCACTCATCAAAATCTTCGGACAGCCAAATATTGACAATATGTCTTCGAAAATGAACTGTGCAGCAGTACTGGCACTGCAGTCCTTTACTGGCTTTGTTTCCTCCCATCTGGTGAGGTAATCAGTAGCAGTAATAATATACCTCGCACCAGTTCTTTTTCCTAGTGGGTTTATAGCACCCACAAAATCAATTGCCCATTTTTCAAATGCCTGCAAGGTCAACTGTGGGTTTAATGGCATCTCATCTCTTTGTGAAGGTTTCCTTGTCCTTTGACAGACATCAAAGTTCCTGTAGTGCTCTTTGGAATCTTTATGGTTCGTGGGCCACCATAGCCCTTCGTGCAATATCTTCTGCGCGGTAGCCCTTCCTGCATAGTGACCTCCCGTGATCCCTGAATGCGCGTCTGCTAGAATAAATGGTTTCTCATGATCTAGGATGCATCTGCGCAGGACTTCATCCGACCCGAGTTTGTATAACTGACTTGCAATTATAGTGAAGTCTGCAGCGCGCACCACTAGTTGCTTCTTCTGCTGGACAGGTAATTCTTGTGGTGCTAGCCCTGTTGTCAAAAAATTAATGATATCCTTATAATAATCATCGGCAACCTATATAGTGAATAGTTGTGCATCAGGCAAACTGTCTTCAATTTTCGTCGGCTCTTCTCCTGTATCAATCCTTGACAGGTGATCAGGTCCCAAGTTCAGTCTACCTGGCTTAACAATAATCTCAAATTCATATTCTTGGAATAGCAGTAGCCATCTGCATATGCATCCCCCTAACACTGGCTTATTGACCAAGTATTTCAATGCAGAATGGTCATTGAACATAAGGAAGTGCGCACCAAGCAATTAATGTCTGAATTTCTGTAGGGCATATACCATCGCAAGGCCTTCCCTCTCAGTAGTAGTATAGTTCTTCTCTATTGTTGAGAGCTTCCTACTCGAGAATGCAATAGGGTGGTCAATACCTCCTTCTCCTGGATGAGCTAATATGATTCCCAAGGAAATTCATGATGCATCAACATGGACGTGAAATGGATTTGTCCAATCTGGAAAGACTAGAATCGGCGCAGTCACCATCTTTTCTTTTAGTGTATCAAAACCCTGTTCGCATTCCACGTTCCAAATGAACGGTGCATCTTTCTTTAGCAGCTTTTCCATTGTTGCGGTTATCTGAACATAACCCTTTATAAATTTCCTGTAGTATCCAGTATTGCCTAAGGTAGAGCGCAACATCTTGACTGAATTTGGTGTTGGCAAGTTCACAATAATGGCAATCTTCACAGGGTCGACCATTAGTCCTTGCTTACAAACAATGTGCCCAAGTAGAATCCCATAAGGAACACAAAAAATACACTTCTTTAGATTTAAAGAGATCTGATGCTGTCGACACTTCTCAAGCATCATTGTAAGGTTCGCACAATGGTTCTTCAATAGACCAAACACAGTCCAATCATCAAAATAGGCTTTGAGAAACTTATGCATAAACTCTTTGAATGTCGCGATGACCACTCTGGAAAATATGGCAGGTGCGTTCTTCAGGCCAAAAGGCATTACTGTGTACTGGAACGACCCCCAGTCTGTAGCAAAAGTTGTCTTATGCCTGTCTGCGGGATCAATCGTTATTTGATGATACCCCGAAAAACCATCAGTAAAAGAATAGGCATAATTCCCTCCAACATTATCAAGCACTTCGTCCGTTAATGGAGTAGGGAATGGGTCGTGCATGGAAGCATCATTCAGTTTTCTGAGATCAACAAAAATCCTGATCTCACCCTTCTCTTTCTTGTCTTGAACGACCATAGGACTAATCCACTCGGATTCCTCGATAGGTTCAATGATTCCTGCTTCAAGCAACTTATACAGCTCTGTGCGTACTCTTTCTTTGTAGCGCGGATTTAGTCTGTACAGTCTCTACTTCACGGGCTTTGCGCCTGGTTTCGAAGGTATTTTCATGACTCCTAGGTCTCCCAAAATGCCTTTCATTTCTGTGAATTTAGTTGGAAACAGTTCCTGATATTCATGCAAGGTGTCTGCAATCTCCACAATAGTCTGATCGTCCCAATAGTCTCTGATTGCTGCGAACTTCGGCTATTCACTTGTGCCAATATTCACCTTCTGTGTTTTTACTGGTCCGCTCATATCTGGGATTTCTAACGGAGGTCCTTCTACGTCATGCACACCCTCCGATTCTGATATGTTTATATTGCGTGGATCACCGTCATCGTCTTCCTTTCTATCATCTATGTCTTCAGCTAGGTTGTAACACTCGATGGGATGTTCTTTGTGTTTCTTCCATTCTGACTGTAGGTGTGCAGGGATGCGATCTGCCCCAAAGAATTCCTCCAATGTCATATTTCTGTGAGGACAGTCTTCCCTGAATATGCGTTCCTTAATTATCTACAACACGTCATGGATCAGCAGGTTCTCGTCCTCGAAGCTGAATTCCCTCTGGAAGTTCGCAGTCAACCTATCCCAATCAGTGGTTTCTATGTGCAACTCTAGGTCTAGGTACCATTTCATTGGAATGTCATCATCCAGTGTATGTACAAATAGATGCACCCATTCTGTGTGTGGCCTTTCCGCCCATGCCTGTGAAAAGACTTCAATGTGTTGACTAGGATCTGTCTGTCCATTAAACTTTTCAAAGGGTAAGGTAACCCTTTCAGCAAATCGGATCTGCATCTTAATTCTGCATTGATCCCAAGTGGTCAATGTCTGCTTGTGAGCATTCCACCATCTAGCGGGTGTGTCACGCAATGCCATATCCAATGCTAGTAATCTGTGCTCATCTGTAATGGCTACAGTATATTCTTGGATGAAAGTGTAAACATTAGCAAAATCATCATATGTGGGAATAGGAATTACCTCCTTCCCGATCCAACGCAGTGATTTTGTAACCTGTGTGCACCTTCTTACTGATACTTCATGCATCCAGATTTGCCAATTTTCCAGCCCTGCCTCCGAATCAAAGACACAGGAGTTGTCACATCTCCAGCTGAGTGTACCATCTGCAGTAGGATTAATGTAATCTTCCTGGTTCACTGTGAGCTGGTATAGTCTATCCAATTCTTGAGCCTTGGATTCCTCCTGAATCGGCTCGTTGTATCTGTCGCCATCTGCAGGATCCAACGGTGCGATGACCCTAAGATGATTCCCTTCAAATATCATCTTCTTTGTTTTTAATTTGATGATATCAAAGTTATCAATAGCCCAGTCAATTCCTAGCAGTGCAGGAAAAGGCTGACTATCATCCATAATCTCGATAACTTCAAAGTCTGCATGACTTTGGACTCCATCTATGTCGACTATCACGTCAGCTAACCGGCCAAAAGGTATGAATTTCTCTTGGTTAGCCATTCTCAACTGGATAGGTGACCATGACAACTTTGGTCGACCCATCTGCTGCCATGTCTGCTTAGTTAAGACATTTACTTCAGATCCCAGATCAAGGATGACTTCATCCATTTCAAAATCTCCAATCTATGCAGTAAGTCTCATTTCTCGACCCGTTCTTTTATGCTTCCTTATGTGATGTACTGAACTATCAGAAGTCTATGTTCCGGTCTGTGGCTCATACTAGTTTATGAGCTTCTGCAGCTCTACTATGGCATTTTCACTTTTGAGTAGCTTCATGTAGCTTCGCAGGAACTGCGCAACGGAAGTGCTAACATCCGTTGCGGTGCTTGTTTTGTCATAGGCTGCTGGCATGTCTTCAACATGCGGCGCTTCACTACGCAACAGGATCCTCTGTGATTCTGTTGCTGGCTCTCTAAAGGTATCCTGCGCGTCGATAAAGACTTCCTTGTTCTTTCGTAGGTCGAGAGCAGGTATTTTTCTCGGAGCTTTCCTTATCCATACTGTCTCAAGAGGGATCTTCTTTGTGTGAGCCTCCCCTGACGTGGACGCTTCTACTCCCCTATCGTGGCCTGTCTGAGCGCCACTGCGTGTGACCACATTGATGCTCAGGTCTATTGGTCTGTTTTCTACTACGATCCACTGGACGTTCGTGTTTGGTGCGTCCGTCCATTGTATTTTCTGCATTTCAACTTCTAGGACTGGGCAATCTTCAATAACATGCTCAAGTGGTTTACAATAATTGCACGTAGTGCATGGATTAACACAATCTCTAGATACGTGACCTGGCTGGCCACAATTATAGCAAATAACCTAGCCGTGGCCTCTTCCCTGCGTCAGGCTAGCATTTCTTCCTCTGCCGCAGTATCCAGCACCACGACCTCTGTATCCTCCTTGGTCATATTGTGCATTCTCTTGTTTCGGCTGGTTATCTTCTTGTACACGGTACAATCCAACGCCTCTCATTGAGTCCATATATCATTTTCTCTCATTCATTAGCTCATATGCACGGCAGTTGGATTCATCATGCCCAGCTGATTTACAGAAAGTGCAGTATAAATTTTTAGGTGTTTTCACATATTTCTGTATAAGATAGCAGTCTTCAGGTCTGTGTCCTGTAGTTCTACAAATTTCATACCATGGGGCCTGATTCTGATTTATTGGGTTGGGTGCACCACTATTAAGATAGTCGTGGAATAAAGGGAAATGTTCCCAGTCATGGCCTTCTCCTTTACAACTTGTACACCAGACCTCATGTCTAGGTTCATACCTTTGTTCTTTACCATTCTTCATGTTTGCAACTCTAGTGTCAGAGTGGTCAGTTGGTTTTGGATCTGAGACATTCCAGAACTAGTCTCACCAATCAGCAAAGCCTCTAGCTTCATTGCAATCTCCAAGGCCTCTGCCTGCGACGTAACCTTCTGTTGCATCAATGGTAATCTAATATAGGGCAACAACGCAGCAATGAACCATTCCTTGTTCTATTCCGGAGCTATAAAAAAGCTCACTTGGTCCAATAGGGTCTTGAACTTCTGATCAAATTCCCAAACCATTTCAGTCGGTTTCTGCTTTATTTCTTTCAACTCGGTTATACATTGAAATTCAGATTTGGGTTTCTTAAACTCTGCCACAAGCACAGCTTTAATTTCTGCGAGGGTTCTCGATTGTGTGTTAGAGTACTTCATAAACCAATGTAAATCTATGTCCCTGATAGTGGTGATGAGTTGTGCTCTCTTCACGGCATCATCCTAGATTTGTCTTACACTCCCTACGGCTTCACAAAGAAACCAATGCTGATCAGGGTCTTCTAGGCCAGTTCCTTTGAATATCGGTAGCTTCATATCTATGTTTTCCATTATTATATTAGGTGGTGGAGCACCCGGATTAGTGCGCGGCTGCTGTAAAGGGCTCTATGCAGTGAAAAAAAAATTGGCTTATCGGGATAGATGTATTGGGATGAGTATTCTGCAGGGTGCGTTGCGTAGCGGGTGGGTTTTGAGATAAAGGTGGTGCGGTCTCTGCAATCGGTGGTTTCTCAGGGGTAAATGGTGGTGCAGCTTCATTTTCAAGGTCATAAGGAATCTCAGTATCGATATGGAGTCCAGGGCCTCCAAGATTCTTATTAAATTTATACCTCTTACCACTTCTAAGATTATGGGTATCTTCGTCAGAATCACTATATATACTGTTTACCGTGACAAACTTAAGAATATTACTGCATTCTTAAAACACCTTTCTCAGCTAACAACATCTTAATGTATAGACTGAGATTGTTCAGCAACTTACCTTGGAATCCTCCAAAAAAGTATGCTTCTGCTTGGCTGTAGGATTTGAGTGTGTCTACAGCAAATTCTGTTACGAAGCCTTCTAGCATATGATCAACCCAAAAATCAACTGCGCGTGTCAATGGGCTATCTATTGCTTTGAGCTACGCTATGAGCTCAGGAGTCCATTCTGTAGGGACTCCTCCTTGAAAACAGGTTTTCTTTTCTGCGAGCCGCGAGATCCATGCGTGCAGCTCATTTGGAAATGATGCCCATAAAATCTCATGGATATCTTCCCACAGATATCTATCTGACCACTATGTGTCACATAAACGCAGATATCTATTCTCTTGCCTTGCAAAGCCTCTTTTGGTCTTGTCCCACCAAGCTTGGATTTCTGTCTTTTCAGGATGCCAATTGTCAGAGCCTTCCGGGAACTGGTATTCTTCGTCACACATCACAATTGCAACTCATCACGGATTCTAGCGTGGAAACGGAACCCTTTGTTGGCTATAACTGACCCATAGGTTTTCTATGAGACCCAGGCTCTTCACGGTTTCCCTTTGACCAACAAAACCCCTTCGCACCAGCCCTTTCGGAAACAACCTGCAAGCAGGTCGAGGTCTCACCCGAGGTGTATCTATGGGGTACTGCGGAATCAAGTTTCCACAGTAAGTGATAAGTTGCTTGGATGGACGTACTACGCAGCACAACAGGGGGTAGTTTCTACAAGTTGAGACTGCGCAGTGATGGGCAACGCTGCGGTCCATACCACTAAGTTCTTCTACTATGGAGCTTCTACTGAAACTGTGAACTATGCAGTGCAACTTTATACTCGACTACCTTGAAAATGCTTGAGGTTCTGAATTGAGTATCACTCATCCACTCATTCAACTACTCAACCGATTATCCATCTACTATTCGTTCCTCCACTTGGTATGGTTACAATTTAATCATATTCTACTGATACCATCTAATTGTTATGCATTTGTTCTATTGCGCAAAAGGAAATACTTAAGTGATCTCTTAATACTTAAGCAACTAATTGACTCTCTACCGTTCATCTATTCATGTAGAACTTAACATATCATCTCCATACCTCCTCTGATGGAAAATGCATACAACAGTTCTCTCATAACAGCATGCAAGGAAACATCTAGATATTCATTTACAGAAAACACAGATAAGCATTCATTCATAAAACACAATCTCACAACACAATATTTAATGTGGTTCACTCCTCCGGATGGGAAGCTACGTCCACAAGAACGGTTGGTAATATATATCTGTAAAAAGGGATGGGGACAACCGTTCTTAGTCTACGCACTCAGCTGCAGACTCTCCTTCCTCTCAAATAGGTCTCTGCGCACACAGATGCAGAGCCTTTACAATCTTCTCAACCCAAAAGAGATTTTACAATGCAACATCCAGAACCCAAAAATGTAACAATAAAAAGTAACCACAAAGTAACCCCATCTCATACAAAATTGTCTTCTTAAATAGACCATGCCCAAAGGTCATGTCTTTACAATGCCGAAGACCTAAACCCAACAACCCTTAGGGTTTACAAAACTGTGCCGGTTTCCCTAACCCAGCTTGCTGGCATCTGGTAGCGTCTGCTTCATTGTGGCGGTTCTCCACGTCTTCATTCTGTCACTATCGGCCTTCCTGTCGCACGCGTGCCAACAGGTCCCTTTCACTGAATCGTTCATCTCTAACGGTCTCGCCCACTAGGCATGCCAAGCCATCACTTTCCCTGAGTTGTCATTTCCTTAACAAACTCGTGCATTAGCTGCCTTCCTGATTTGCTCGTGCATTGGCCGCCTTCCTGATTTGCTCGTGCCCGCCGCTCGGCACTCCTGGAGTATCTTTCCAAAATTAGACCACTACTGGTCCATCCGGTACCTGTACCTGATCCTTGTCCAGCACTCCGCTTTGCTGGCTCCACGTGGCCTGACTGCTTCGCAGCGCTGGTCTTCGCGGTACTTCCAAAATTCGGATGTTGTGCACAACTTCACAGCATGGCCAAAACTTGGATGTTGCGCACCACTTCGTAGTACCCTCAACACTTAGACAAAATTGCATATTTTCCTGAGTTGCACTCAGCTCAGCTTTTCCTGCTTATCAAAAGTGTTACCAAAACTTTGTCCCAACTTGGGCCCAACAACTTTCATGACTCTTCTGGTTAGTCATATCATCAACTAAAGTAAGAAACATAATATGCATACACCCATGATTATTCAAACCTATGAATAATCATTATCAATCATGCCATGTATACTTATATAAGAGATCCTATCACAAGGTAGGATTCTAACTTGATATAGGAAAAACATACCTGGATTAGTATGTTAGCTAGTTATGTCTAACATACCCACATGATGTCTTCTTGTCCTCTTCAATGACTTGTGCTAGTAACCTGCATATCTCGTAAGTTAACCATTATAGAACCAAGTTATACATACCTCGTAAATAGATCTTCTATGTGATCCATGACAATGGATGAATCTTTGTCTTCATGTCACCATGATCATATGTTCTTGAACTAGAACATGATTTGTCTTTATTGGTGTACCTTTCATGTTAGCGGACAACATAAACCTCATACAACACCATAATGCATTAGTACAATCATAAGTGTCAACACCCTAATCAATGAATATCTTCTATCATGCATTCATAATTTTATTAAGGTGATACGACAAGTCTAAATTTAATCAAGACTATACTAACCGTAATAATATGAAGACAAATATGCCATAAACTTAATCATGAACAAATCTCGAAACATACCTGGATAAGTCATACCTATTGAGATTGCTTATAATCTTCTTATGTAAGGCCTTAGCCTCATCTCCCTCTGAAACAGGAACTTCTTCACTTATGCAGGTGACCAATCCATTCTCTTCTAGGATTAACCCAATCCACTTGATTTGTAGGAACTGGATCTAGAGCTGGATTAGGGTTTGTCAGAGAAACCCTAAAAATTCAAACTTTGAATTTCAAACTTCTGAAAGGATATAAAGATGCGCCTTGATGAGTTGATCAAGCCGGTATATTCAGAATTTGAAAACTGTAAAGTTTCACTCCTCAAAATTGCCTTTGAAACTTCCGGATCTTTTAGACAGAATCCCAAACTAGGGTTTGATAAAGCCCACCCTTCTTCCCAACCAAAAGATTCAATCCAAAGCTCTAAACTTCTATTTTTCTGAGGAGCTTCCATCCGTGGTCACAGACTTCAAAAATTCCAACTTTTGCAGAAGCCCTAATTTTCCATTTTTTCGATCAAAGTCCTGAACTAGGGTTTGATCAAGCCTGGCCTTCTACCCAACCAAAAAATTTGATCTTGGTCTCTAAATTTCGATTTTGATGAGTAGCACTCAGCCATGGTCTTTGATTACAAAAATACCAACTTTCTCCGAAACCCTAATTCCCGAAGCCATGAATGAAGGTGCTCAAAATCCAATTCTGTTTTGACAGAAATATGCACCTGATTGTTTCTGCTGTAACTCTGAAATTATGAATCCATCGGGTATGAAACTTATACCTGTGGTATCCCGACCTGTCATCTTTCCAACCCCACAGATCTGACCTCAATTGGATTCTCTAAGAGAGAGTTATGCCAAGTGTTGCAACGTGACCTGTTTATGGGATAAACCAGGAGAGCGAACTTGTACGGAGTTCCACGTGTCACTGGTTCACTTTCGGCCTCTGAACCTTCGGCCTGTGAAAATAAGATCCGTGCCCTACCTATTGCTTTTTACAAAATTTCATTTGGAGCTTCCTAGCCCAAGTTATGACCTTTTTGCCTAGGTCACCTATTTATGACTCATATCTGGAAGAGGCAAAAACCCACGGGGACTTCACTAGAAGGCAATATAATACCACGTTCATTCATATTGTGATATTAAATATTCATGAAAACCTAAAAATTATATTGCTTATATACTAAGGGGCAAAGGGTTTTTTTTATTTAATGTAACAATACAAAAATACTTTGGGGTCTTTTTTATATGGGTGGGCTAACAAATATCCGCCAAATGGAGATGGAGGGATCACAACTGGATGAGAAATCGGGTTGAGGCAAGGCCCGGGCTTACCAGTACACAGAGAAATCGCGTCTTGAGGCATGCTTGAGGCCAGGGGGTTTCGTGGTGAAGTGGGTTTCCATTCAATCATAGTTGAGAGACAATGGTCATTGACAGCCAATTGTTACCAATATCACTTAGCCAGTTGTTACCAATAGCCTTAAGAGGCTCTAAGCCTCCAAGGCCTGTTATAGGCCCTCGATAGGCCTTGGGGGCTTGAATACACAACCACTCATGCCTATTACAGGCCTTGGGAGGTTTAGTCAGCCTCCTAGAGCTTATTACAGGCCCTGGGGGCTTGGATACCTAGCCCACAACAGGCTTAGTCAGCGATTGGGGAACTGCAACATGCAATCTAAATGTTGTACTATGTGCATTGGCTCTAGTGACATACAAGAAGTGATCTCATGTCTCTTCATTAGATCATTAGTTGTTGCAAATCATAATAATATGTGGTTGAGTAATTGCATTGTGGGTGAAGTAATGTGCATCCACAATATACATCGAAAGAAGCAAGGTGCATTGTAGAATTCACGTGGAGTCGTAAGAGGGGTATCATATCAATATACTAGGTAGAAATATAAAGGGGTATAAAAAATGTTAATGAAAAAATTGATACATACAATATCTAGTGAAAATAAGGGTTTTTTTAAATTGGGAAGCCATATTGGGAGGGGGTTAAAAAAAACGATTTTGGAAGGTATTTTCCAATATTTATTGAAATTAGGGGTATTGTTTCATATGCCACGAACGAACATGCTATGATAGCGGTTTATTGAATGAAGCCCCCATGCAGAAACCCTAGATTGTACATATCATAAAACACAAAGTACAACGAATTAGAAGTTGTCCTTTGGACACAAGGTACATGGGGATCTGATCTTCGACCTGTAAAAGTTTTAGATCCAAAAACTTCGCCAAAATGGATTTATAGTGAAAGTTCTACGATGATTGGTTTTTGCTATATCAAGCCCTAGCATCGCAAGTGCAACAAGTGTCATACATGCCATACCATGCCTTCTTTCAGGCCAGCTCTGATACCATGTTAGTTTTTTAGAATTTACTTCAATCTGATCTAGGATCTTAATTGAGAGAACAACATGTACAACATATCTACAGCATATCAATCAGGGACACAATAATGCAAGCACACAAGAGACACAGAGTTTACTTGGGGAAAACCATAAAGGTGAAAAACCCCAATAACTTCCTCAGAGATAGATAGAGCAATGATACAACCCAAGCATAAGAGATAGACATCTCCTAGCAGCAGCTTCTCCTCCTCCACAAGTGCGCCACTCTCCAAAGAGTGTGTGAGAGAATAGAATGATGAAATAGAGTGCCTCCCACACTCTATTTATACTTGACTTGACTTGCCTAATAACCTTTACTAGGTCGGCCTCAACTTAACCACATAACACAATGCTGACTGGGTCGACACCCAATAGGGTGGTCTAATAACCCTTTGACCCACATGGCCGACCCGCAATAAGGTGGTCTAATAACCCTTTGACCCACATGACTTATACAGGGCCGACCCCAACAAGGTGGTCTAATAACCCATCAAGTATAAGTTACGACACTTACAATATAAATGACGACACTTCCGTATAGAGGAATAATAACATTTCTATAGGAATGCAAACACTTCTGTATAGAGGAATAATACCATCTCTATAAGAGTGCAATATACATATATGAAATACATTCCGAAGTTACATATACATCAACAAGCCGTATTGTTCCTAGAGTCTTTATGTCAAGAACCTCCCATTCTTCGTCCTTCATAGACGTCGACTGTTTTGTTTTTCCTCCCAACAGTAGGAATAGATCTTTCTGGTACAGATAGTCCTCCATTTGCTTCTTCCATAACTGGTAGTTTTGGCCATTAAACTTCTCGACCTTAAACTTTCCTTCTTCCGCCATTGCTCCCACTCGAACCAGAAACCCTAGCTTCCTGTAGGTTTATCTACCAAATAGACCTTTGGCTCTGATACCAATTGTTGGAAAAACAGGATCGCAGAGCAATAACAATAAATAGAAATGCAAATATAACACACATACACATTACAAGAGAGACATAGATATATCGTGGTTCACCCAATATGAGATACGTCCACAATGAAATTTTCAGTCCTTATTATTATACCGTCCAGCAAAATGAAGGGATACAATCTCATAGATCTTTACAATGCATAAAACCTAATACATCTCTTCCCCTAGCCATATTACAATATATTTCTTTTATAAAGGGGAAATACAATGGGAAAATACCACTGGTTACCCAAAACCATGGGCCCAAAATCTGTTGGCGAAATGGCCCAAAAATTTCCTTCGGGGGCTCGTTGGCCCCCGCGCCCCCCGGACTCTCTAAAGATCGTGTCAGGATCATAACCAAACCTAGGGTACAAACACGGCTGAATCATCATCTATGAGACTGGAAGATCTAGCTCCACAGCCAACAAAATGGTATATCCATCCCCATGCTTCCACAACTACATGAGGATACTTTCCCACCAACCCCACACATGTATTCAATTATTGGACTTGGTAAGTCAAATGAAGTAAATGGTTCATTTAAGGCACATGGAAGAAATGGATGAGTTCTAAGGTTGACACTTAACAAAAGATGATTTAATCTCACATAGAACCCCTTTCATTTTTCCCTCTAGTGGAATCATAACCCATCTAGTTCCATTTACATAGGCATCTTGTACCATTTTATTATTTTCGAACATAATATTTACATATTTTTTGAGTCATTATCACAAGACTACGTGACCCATATAGAATATTTACATCATACATGCCTTGCCATTCACCAATTGGACCTTGGTATTGAGATTTTCACTAGGAATCTTTACTTTAATATTTACATCATTTACGCAATATAATTTAATACATTCCAAAGGGAAAAACAAGGCATATTACTTGGAAATACACATATAGTCACCCAAAGACTTTTTCAAGACACTTATCTTGAACTCTAGGCTTATGAATCATTTTTTGACACACCAAAAGAGTAGTATTGATTAAGTTATATATACAAACACTTTTTCAAGACATTTATCTTGAACTCTAGGCTTATGAATCATTTTTTTGACACACCAAAAGGGTATTGATTAAGTTATATATATATCTGTGTGTGTGTGTGTGTGTGTGTGTGCAGTGAGTGTTAGGTGCGCTATTCAAAATAATGAGAAACAAGTGAGTTGCAACTACTACTGATGGATATGGGTCATAGATTAATGACTTATTCTATGTTGATAATCCAAAAAATGATATACCATATATTGGAATGTGAAAACCTATCAATACTTTATAAGTGAACTCTAACTAAATATGTCATTATGCACAATGCTTGCTAAGGTTTTGCAAATGGCGTAGCAAGCTATGTGGGCTTGATTGTGGTGAAAAATCAAGTTAAGCATACTTGAGCCATAGGAGTCTTAGGATGGGTGTCTTCCCTGACAAGTTGTGGTTACTAGGTGCAAGCCCCATAAGTGATGATTGATGCCATGTGATTCAAACCCAGTTTTTCACCCTCGTGAGCATCACAAGATGTAATGAGCACTAAGTGGACTATTCAAAATCATGAAGAATTAGTGAGTTGTGACTAATACTCATGGATATGGGTCATAGATTAATGACTATGCAGATAATCCCAAAAAATGATATATCATATGTTGAACAATCAAAGCATCTCAATACTAAAATATAAGAGTCAAGTGAGCTCTAAGTAGCTCATAAGGAACAATGCTTGTTAAGGTTTTGCAAATGAGATGTTAAGCTAAGTGGGCGTGATTGTGGGGAAAACTCCACAATTAAGAATGCTTGAGCTAGTAGAGTCTAGGCACCACAGTAGCTAAAATTTTGCAAATGGGATAACAAGCTATGTGATCCTGAGTGTCACTCCACAATTAAGCATGCTCGCATATAAACTATGTGGACCCGAGTGTCACTCCACAATTAAGCATGCTCGCCTTACATATATATTCTGCATACATCATTTTTTCTGTAAATGAAATTTTTAATATTTTTTTAAATAGAAAAAAAATTAATCGAAACACATTTGTGCATATAATGTTTACTCTAAACCAGTTTATTAGTTAAAAATATTAACAATAAAAATCCATCCTTTCACCCCCAATCTTAAAAAGAGAATATTTAGATTTACAATAAATAATTTTGGCATTGCGCCAAATCAGTTTAAAACGTTAACTATTAACGTATACTTGCCGACCAATGTTTGAAACAAATCACAATTGGTACATAGACGGGTTTCAGTGGATTCATATTTATTTCATTGGTTTACCGGTGGGTTGGAGTGGAGAGCGTGTATTCTGGGCTGGCTTCACAGCAGATGGGCCACTGAAGGCTGCGACTGCGAGTGTCTGTTTCTCATCTCTGTAATTCAGTGTATAAGTCGGCCATGGATGAGTATGAGAAGCTTGAGAAGGTCGGCGAGGGCTCGTATGGGAAGGTGTACAAGGCAAGACACAAGACCAGCGGACAGCTTGTTGCTATCAAAAGGACAAAGATTGTGAAGCCTGAGGAAGGGATTCCGGCCACTTCGATTCGAGAAATATCAACTCTGAAGTGGCTCTCCCAGAGTATTTATATTGTCAAGTTAGTAGTTTTTCTCGCCTTTGAATCACAGATTTTTCAGTCTATTGCTTCAATTTAACAATTGGTGATTAAGTTCTTTCTGTATTATTTTGCATGGCATTTGAATCATGCCTTCTGAAAGTTTGCCCGTTTACTGTTGCGTGATGGAAAGGCTTCATTTATGTTCTTATTGTTATATCCTTTAGCCTCTCAATGCTGAAAACGAATCTTGGCTTTTTCTTTTCTCTTCTTTTATGTGGTTTTTATTTTCATGGTTTTCTTTATTTTATGGTTTTAGTTCAAAATTAAAAATAAACAATTATAAAAAAAGAAAAATAATTGGTAGTTGATGCATGGATAACTTATAGCTGATGCATGCATGCTGGATAACAAGTAGTGATATACAACTCATTTAACTAAAGAAGCTAACAGGTAGTTGAGGCATAGACAACAAGTGATTACAACTAAGCATGAAGAACAAGTAACAGATAATTTGTCAGTGGTACTTAACTTGTGACCTATCGGTGTGATGTGCTAATTCTTAGTTAAGTAATCTATTAGTTTTTCTATGTATGATTATATTGATAGGTATTTATAATTTATATTTTGAAATGATGAAACAAATTTATTAAAATAACTGATAACTTAAACATAGATAAATAACAGTTGTGACACTTAACTTGTACCCTATCAGTAATCACCTGACACAAATAAAATAATTGTGTCAATATAATTAGTGAGAAAATACAAATAACTCATCAATATTTAGGATGTTTCTATGACTATTAAATTTCTAATAACAAGTAGCTCAAGTTTGATCTTTGTTTTCAGATGTCATGGATGTGCAAACTACCGTCTATGACTATTAAATTTCTAATAACAAGTAGCTCAAGTTTGATCTTTGTTTTCAGATGCGATGGATGTGCAAACTACAGTCTATCAGAAAGAATCTTACTCTTAATATTATTTTCATTTGATGATTCCCTTACCAACTTCCCATGTGATTTCAGTATTTAGCAACAATATACTTTAATTTTTTTATCAGTAAAGAGCTACACTGGAATTTTCAGGTTGCTTTCTGTAGAGCAAGTGCTGAAGAATGGAAAATCACTTCTTTACATGATCTTCGAGTACCTGGACACAGACCTGAAAAAATTCTTAAAAAATGTCAATGGTGATTCTCTCCCACCGAAAATGATTCAGGTATTTTTTCACCAACTCTTTTTGTGCTTTCATTCTCAATATTGCGTTGTATTGACAGTTTTCCATAGGCCGGTCTCTAATTTCTGCTTACATGGGTTTTGGAGTACAGAATTTCATGTATCAATTTTGCAAAGGAGTAGCTCATTTTCACAGCCATGGAGTGATGCACAGGTGACGATTGCTGAGTTATTCATATTATATTATAGTCTTATTTTCCTCTCTGGGTTCATTTATACTGAAGTAACACATGAGGAACCATTTGTTTTGTAAATTTAAACCTTTGGGGTCGTGTGAGTTTAAATTACTAAACAAGATTGATATATCCATATTTCATTATTAATTGTCATGATTTGATTTTCTTCAGGGATTTAAAGCCACATAATCTTTTGCTGGAAATGAAGAAAGGCGTACTTAAAATTGCTGATCTGGGTCTTGCCAGAGAGTTTACTGTGCCAGTGAAGAGTTACAGCCATGAGGTTTGCCCTTTGTCACTTTATAGATTACATCCCAGAAGTGTTGTTAAAAAAGTGCACGACTTATATTAAAATTTTATTAAAAAAATTGTGTTACATATTGTCGAGCCGAGTCATCTCCAATTTGTAGGCTTTATGTACATACCCCAATATCTTCCATTAATTATGGAATGGAACTCATATGCTAACCATGGATATTATACATTGTATATATAAGTAGACCTCATAAAGATAGATACCACATTATGTATAAGTTGGTAATGGAAATGTTGATATAGCAGGCTTGAATATAGACACAAGCATTTGGGTTGTGAAAGTTATTGCTAGCGTTTTTTAACTATATTTGAAGCAATTGTCTTTATATTTATCTTATGAGACTCCATTGTCCATAATATCAATTGAGCTTTTAGTGCATAGTTGATTTAGAAGGAAATATAGTTGCACCATCATAGATCTAATTTAAATCCTGATCTTTCAAGTACAAAGAGGATCCAATTTCTTGAGATGTAAATTTTATTTTTGGTAAGTCATATTGTTAGAATATCTCTCATATTGAATTGTAGATTTAAAATGTTTTAAATTTTTTCTAAAACAATCCCATGAGTTTTCCCACTTCTCTATTCACCTTCAATATTCCCCTTCAGGAAACCCAAATCCCCACTACCAATGCCCAACCTACCTTATTCTCATTCCCCTTCCAATGCTCTCTTTTTTAGTTTCTGTTGTTTGTAACAGTTTGTTATAGCTTTAAAATGTTTGAAAAGTTGTATCTAATTGAGTTGGCTTCTTTTATTTTCTTTTGAAAATGAAAAGGAAAAGTAAAATGTTTGTTATAGCTTTAAAATGCATAATTAATTACTGTAGTATTTTTCAAAACTTTTCATCATAGAAAGGCTGTATGAATATATACCCTTTTAACTGAAATTAAGAAGGCTGTATGAATATATACCCTTTTAACTGAAATTAAGACGAGCGCTTCAAATTTGACTGATGAATATGCTAATTGGTATTCTGATTTAGTCTCTTATCTATATATTTGCAGATTGTCACCCTATGGTATAGGGCCCCGGAGATATTGTTGGGATCCACTCACTATTCCACGCCTGTGGATATTTGGTCTGTTGGATGCATTTTGGGTGAGCAGTAGACTAGAAATATTGAGAAGGGACAATGGTTTCCATCTTTGCTTCTTTTCATTATTCCTGATTTTGTTCCAAGGTCACAGAATTGATATCCAACTTGTTGTGTTGATACTTTTAGCTGAAATGGTGAGAGGAAAACCGCTTTTGTGTGGGGATTCAGAAATGCAACAACTACTTTGTATCTTCAGGTATCGTTGAGAATTGGTTTGGAATTTTTTTTTTAAGTACCAACTCATTGAATCACAAAGCGAACTGAATTGAATTATAACATCTGTCTGAAAGGTTGTTTGGAACCCCAACTGAGGAAATGTGGCCTGGAGTCAAACGTCTTGCTGACTGGCATGAATACCCTCAATGGAAGCCTATGAGCCTCACTTCGGAAGTTCCAAATCTATCTCCTGGCGGTCTTGATCTTCTGAGTGTATGTTCTTCGTTCTCTGTCAAACCCATGAGATTTGTTACAATTTTAAACTCTTATTGCCAATGAATGAACAAATTAAGATAATGACAAATTTAATCATGATTTGCAGAGAATGCTGCAGTTAAATCCCGCAAGCAGGATTTCAGCAAAGGCGGCTTTGAATCATCCTTATTTCGGTGATTTAGACAAGTCTCAATTCTGAGTATTCCTATATCACTAGACAGGCTTTTGGGTGCACACACTTAATGAACTGGTTTTTGCTGATATGGAAGCTAAAGTAGGAATAGTTAAAAAGTTTTTTCTTATATGGATTGCAAGTCACATGTGCTATTTGGAGAAGCAAAAAGTTTTTTCTTATATGGATTGCAAGACACATGTGCTATTTGGAGAAGCAAAAAGTCTTTTCTTATGTGGATTGCAAGTCACATGTGCTATTTGGAGAAGCAAACAGGTCTTTCGACCTTTCAATATTTCATTCATTTCTTCATTTAATGCTATTGAGAACAGGGCGCAAACTGACATGTGAGACATGGGATTAGTTCACTATTAGTCATTAATTATGTTTTGAGTCAACTTCATTATTTAATGGTATGAATGTTCATTAATCCACACCAGTGCTGATGTCGCATGTTATTATGGATTAATGACCAATATCATTTCAAGCTTTGGATGAATGGAGGTGGAGGTGGAGGTGGAGGTGGGCCCAAACTTTATAGTTGAACTCCTTTGTTTTATGGGGTTATTACAATTTACTTTACCGGTTGGTATTGACTGTATACATGTTTTTGCTGACTTTATGGTTATACTAAACTGAACCATTATTATGGATTAATGACCAATATCATTTCAAGCTTTGGATGAATGGAGGTGGAGGTGGGCCCAAACTTTATAGTTGAACTCCTTTGTTTTATGGGGTTATTACAATTTACTTTACCGGTTGGTATTGACTGTATACATGTTTTTGCTGACTTTATGGTTATACTAAACTGAACCATTATTATGGATTAATGACCAATATCATTTCAAGCTTTGGATGAATGGAGGTGGAGGTGGGCCCAAACTTTATAGTTGAACTCCTTTGTTTTATGGGGTTATTACAATTTACTTTACCGGTTGGTATTGACTGTATACATGTTTTTGCTGACTTTATGGTTATACTAAACTGAACCAATGGTATATGCAAATTATAGATTTTATTCTTATTGTAGTACACTCACGGTAGCAAAGTACTCATTTTGATATTATCATTAAGCATGTTTATAGAGAGCATAATACTAATGTTGATGATCTTTATAAGCTTGCTATGGAAGGCATTGTAGACATTTTACAAGTGGTTTGAGTATTTGGGGGGTTTCCTTACTTTTGAAGACTCCTTTCCCTTCTATAATTATTAGTTTGATAGTTCTAGATGGAACTCTTTGTCTTTTCTGTTGCTGTGATTATGATGGTTAATTATTGAAGGATTATAGGCTTTTTGGATCAGAATTTTGTTTTTTAGTAGCTTATTGTATAGTCCATATGGCAAAACCCTCTAATGTGGATAGTAATTGATGGTCTACTTTTACAAGTACTTTGCATTTCCGATGTATTAGATTGTAAAGATTTGGTTTTTTTATTTTAATAAATATCAAAAAATGGTTTTTTTAAATTGAAAAAAAAAGTTTATTGATCACTTTTTTTAACATTTCAATAAGATATCAAAAGTTTAACATAATAAATTTACCTTGGATAACATACAAGTTGAAATGTTGAAGATCCCAAAATGTACAAATCATAGTTAAAATATATACATGCTAGATGTGGATTTGGGAGAGTGAAGATTATAGGAGAGAGCCCTATGATGCCTTGAAGAGCTTATATATGGTTCAAATGCCATAAAATATTCTTGCATTATGTTGGTATGTGTGAATGAATATGGATGGGATAAAACCCTAAGATCCATTAAGGCTTGGTGATTTTTTTTATATTTTAGAGTTATTGTTTAGTAGTTTTAGATTGAGTTTGACTTGTTATATTTATTTGGTTGGGGCATATGAGTTCATGAGAACTATGAAGAGTGAAATGATAATATTTTTTCGAATTTTTTTTTAAATATGCTTCATGAACTACTAATGTCCCTCTTACATTGTATTTTTGTTAGGTTTAATACAAGCATATATTTTATTGTTATGTGGGATGAATTTCCTCAAAGGTGATTTTAGTCTCAACTTCCAAATCACTATGTTGGTGACTCTTTATGGCTACTAGAGGCCACTAAATCACAAGCTGTCATTAGTCCTAGTAGGTTGTTTACTACAATATGTAGACATGGTTCATTTGGCTTAACCATCATAGTAATGATAGTCCTAGTAGGACATTGTTGACTACAATATGTAGAAACGATTCATTTGAATTAAGGCTATCATAGTAATGATAATTGTTAAATTGGGTCATAACATTTGTATTGATAGAGATTATTAAAGTCGATGAACTACCTTTTTTTATTCCTTACATCAATTTAACCTAATTTTCAAATGTCCTTGATGTCATTATAAGCCCTTCCTATAATGACCCTGCACTGAATGCCATTGGCAGTGGTGTGACGAAGCGCTCGCCGGGATGCATTACTTAAGGATGCATGGTAAGACCAGGATGAAGTGTGCGTCGGGATGCATCACTTAAGGGTGCATGGTGAGTCCAAACATTTTGGTAGCTTTGGTGGCCGACACTTGGTTGTGGCCTTGATTCGGACAGGATGGTGTACTAGCATGTTGGATCGCTAGGAGGACCAAGGATGATGTCGAGTTGAGCAAGACGAGACAAACCAACGAGACACTGCATATTAGGCTCGACGGAGGATGGTGCGGTTGGCAATGCAATGTGAAATGTCACTACCATGCAAGTACAATAACTGAAAGGTTGCAACATTGGTATGTGGCCGGGGACTGGGAAAGTACCTTCGGGCACCATGGTGAGCGCGTCGTCACGCATTGGGAAATCGGCCGTTGAAGTGTTGGATCGGGGGTGTGTAACATACCCATTACTTGAAACATTTTATGTTTGAGAAAAACATTATCTTAACTTTTATTGTAAAGTTTTATATTTGGCCAAGTGACCAAGGATCACTGTAATTGCACAATATTATTATTTAATAAAATAAAATAGGAGACACTCACCCAAAGAGACTGTTGAAAGACTATTTACTAACCCACTAGGTGGAATGGAATCTGGGGTAGAAGGCAACGAACAAGTGGCAGCATCAGGAACTCAATAACTAGTTGTTGTTATGGGACAACTCCCTCGAATTGTGGTCAAAGTTCCCTGAAATATGGGACTGGAGCTTGAGGTTCATTTATTTGGAAACTGACCACTAAAAGACCTAGGCATCTTTTTAAGCCATTAAATTTGAGCAGAGGCTCACACTTTTTCTGACGAGAAAATTTACCTTGTGGTTCTGTTGTATGCACACAAGAGATTCGATGAGGGGAAGCTATGTTTTGAGTTGTATTGTAAGTCTGTTTCACTTCTGCTGAGTGCGGAGGTTTATTTTGAGGTGTATGCAAGTCTCCATTGATTGCTGGAAGTACAACCTGAGTACCTTGCTTCTACACAGAGTCTTCTACCTAGTGGTTCAGTAAACAGGCTCGGGGGTCCAAAGGAGCAAGTGATATTGGTTGCTTCTTCTGGAGAAGGTTGGGAGGAACAGGCCTCTTTGGGTGTTTGTCCACCCTATCGATTTATTAAGTTCTACTTGCTATTTTATTTTTAATGGTTATAACTTAATGCTTTTATAATTGTTGTTTTATGAATATTAGCTGAATGTTGTTAGTCATCATCTATCAAATTTAAATGACTGATTTCCTAAACTGTATATTATTTCTGTAAATAGTTGAAGAAATTTTTATGATAATGATAGAATTAAATTGCTTCCCTACATTTTTCCACACACTGTTCTTGTGTTGTACTCTAGTACAAGGAAGAGTGTTTAAAGATAGATATGAACAATGATATGCAAATAGATAGAAATGATTGAATACTTTTTATAGATAAAATCTATCACATTCCTGTATTATATTATGTTCACATTTCAATAAAAAAACTCTTATGTTTTAAACATAGAAAACCTAGAAATGATTCATATAAATAAACATGGTAACATCAGAACATTATAGCAACAGAAGTAGAAATACTCAAACAATCCCATGCTTATGTACAAAACCCTAAGTACAGTTATAGGTTAATCTTTTCTTTTCAGAAGGAAAATAATTTATAACTTATAATATTATTTCAAATAAAAATCCTACTAAGACATGTAGCTTTCTACCTTTCGAATTTTAACAGTATCGAAACACATAGTATAGATTTACATAAAACAAGGTATGATTTGAAACTACTACAAGGTAGATCGAAACCAAACATATCGGTTATACAGTGCTAATAATGTTATTGTATACATAAGTAATAAATTTTTCTTTTGAAACTAAAACATTAAAGATTTCAAATCAAATAGCAACCTTTCTATCTGACAAATGACTAGGCTTCAAACCCTGTCATTTGCTTTTTATACAATTACTAAGTTAACATTCTACCCTTTGACAAAACGAAAAAGGTATCCGAGACTAGGTCTCAGCACTTAAAGAAATTCAACCACACAGTTTAAGCTTATAACTTTTCAAATTATCTTATTACAAACTAGCTCAGGGTTTGAAACCACAACAAAATCAAACTTACGCATTTACGTTTTGGGTAGGGTTTCATAACCCAGCCTTACGGCCAAAGTCTTTAAACTTTACTAATAAAAAACACAGAGATCTTTTCGACAGGGTTTCAAATTAAGGCTCTTTGCCTTCGATAACAAACAGTATTTAAAATGAAACAATATCAACTTTGCCTTTAAAAAAAAAACATATAGAATCTGCGAAGACAGAGTTCAACAACGAAAGAGGGTTTTTATACAGTCTAAACTCATAACTGTGTGAGCTACATGGAGAACCCTGCATTTCCTTTTCAACTTAACAATTTATCATTTCAAATTACTTAACCGACAACAACAACCTTTGAAAATGCATCTAGCTCAAAGGGAAACAACGCGAGGTCTAATGCTCGAAACCCCAGCTACATTTTTATAAACAAAATAAAGTTTCAAATACCATAAATAGTTGCCATTTCATTTCATCGAAATGCCGAGGGTTAGACCCTTCAAACACTGTAAACTTTTATAAATTAAATTGTTACACAGAAAACGTTGCAGAGACAACGCAGAAGTAGGTTGAGGATTCAATCCTCCCTACACTAAAAATATGCCATACGGCTTACAACATTACAACAGCGGCAAAATCTACAGCTAGACCACAAGACCGAAGATCCAGCTAAAACTAGACAAGGACCGACATTTTTCCAGGTTGCACCTACAGGTAGTCACCAAGGCTTACCAGGTTTCAAGCTCATTTCCCACTTTGCTTCGAACATAGAAATCCAAAGCTAAGGAGTACCTGCCATAAAAACACATAGCGTGGTTAAAATATAGAACACGAAGCTCAAACCTAATTACATGCAGTTACAACATTATCAACTTTCTTGCTCCGAACATAGAAATCCAAAGCTAAGGAGTACCTGCCATAAAAACACATAGCATGGTTAAAATATACAACACGAAGCTCAAACCTAATTACATGCAATTACAACATTATCAACTTTCGTGCAAGAGCAATAAAGAAACTACGACTTACATGCCAAAGAAAAACTTTGCTTCTGAACCGAACACTCCTACATCCGACGAGAACCAGAGACAAACACACCACTAGCAAACTCAACAAAGGAAGGACTCGACTCTTAGAGCTCACTGTGGAAAGTATACAAGTCACAGGTCGAGGTATCGAACCCTGGAGAGGTGCCTCCAAAACACTATTGCAAACCCTAAGAACCCGTAGGCCTGTCGGCCTCTCCAAAACCCCACTCACTGTAAAATGAATGCCAGGATTATGCCTTTGTCGAGGTAAGTCCAAAGGCAGTTAGGGTTGTCACCACTACCAAGAAAACCACGTGAAGACCACCATGGTGGATGCCATTAGGCATTCCACTAAACATGCTTTATTGCACTTTAATTACCATAACTACCACAGTATGTAGAACCTGCCATCGCAACCATGCATCAAGGTTAATGTTTCGGCCTTCTATATGGACAAACATTATAAAATTATTATGGTTTGGTTACGTATTATATCAAAGGTCAAAACTTATCATTGTTCACTATTCAATAATATATATATAGTAAGATGTGGAGTCCTTTTAATCAAAGTACTCTTGCACATGTTATAAAGACCTTAGAGCGCACATCAAAACTAATGCATAGCTAATGTTACAATGCTCTTAGGATTATAAACATCCAACGTATAAATTAATTTAATAGAGGGTAGTTGTGTATAGTATATAGTTTGCAACTATCAGCACTTTCAAAGTTGCCATAATAATAATACCACATAGGTTTGTGCATATGGTGCATAACATTAAAGGTATGCTTAGGATTATATTGCTAGCATCTAAGCTTAGGTCATGTCCCTTTTAATATATAATCAAATATATGGTATAATTCCTAATTGTAGAGTTTAAATTCCTTTAGTCTTGAAATCAAAGATAAATACGTTTCTCTATGACTTAGTATAACACAAGTGTAATAGTATTAAATACTAATTCTGAGATTTGAATTATAACTGAAATTATATAAACAACTTGAATATAACTGAAGATCAAACTAGAATAGATCTCACCCTGGAATACTTCAAGTTACTCTAATTCCTTCTTAACATTGAAGGCTAATTGAAGTTAACTAGGACCTCTTTATACACTTCGAAAATAGTATCATTCTTACCTGCGATCTGCGACAGAAGTTCAAATGCTTTAGCTAAATAGATAAGTAAGCCTCGGGGTGCCCATAGGACCCCTTCATCAATAAGAAAAGTAAACAGTTAGCATAATGAAATCAGTATCAAGTTATATCTATAAAGTAGCGGCATACAATTAAGTAACCATAACTGATCTAGGATGCATTGTTGAGGCAAAAAACATTCAACGGTATTATAATATAGACACAAACACGTTTCACGCATTTTGTAATACAACTTACACACATAATCGATGTAATATGTTAGTACAGTGTGTCGTCTAGTTAAACAAACAAACATTTATTATACTTCCGCATAGCAATTATATCACTTAATGCTCCCCTGAAAAATTTTAAATTTTTGTGAATTTTTTGGATGTTACAGGGTGGCATTGCGACAGACAACATTTTCTAAGGTTGGGTGGTGATGTAGTTGGTTGCATCATTTATGGTGAAACGACCACTTGACATTCCGCACAACTCTATGGTGTCTGACTTGGGTTCAATCAGGCTAGTTTCGGTAAGGCGTTGTTCAGGTGATACTTGCAGTTGATGGTCATTCCCAACTAGAAAGATCATGCTAGTGCCACGTCGTGTCTAGGTCTCTTCACCACCAACGCCCCTTTCAACAGAGGGTCTAATGGAACCACGTTGACGAGGACGTCAACATCTTTAAGTGGGGGAGAATGTAATGACCTTGCACTGAACGTCATTAGCAGTGGCGTGACAGCGGGCTTGTCAGGACGCATTACTTAAGGATGCACGACAAGACCAGGATGAAGGGTGTGTCGGGATGCATCACTTAAGGGTGCACGATGAGTCCAAGATATTTCAGTAACCTTGGTGGCTGGAACTTGGTTGTATCCTTGAGTCAGACAGGACGGTGTACTAGCGTTTTGGATCGCTAGGAGGACCAAGGATGATGTTGAGTCAAGTAGGACGAGACAAACCGGCGATACTGCGTAGTAGGCTCGATGGAGGATGGCATGGCTAGAAATGCAATGTGTGATGTCGTTACCATGCAAGTACAATAACTTAAATTTTTCAATGTTGGTATGTGGATGGGGGTCGGGACAGTACCTTCAGGCACCATGGTGAGCGCATCATCACGCATTGGGAAATCAGTCTTTCAAGTGTTTGCTTAGGGTGGCATTGCGACAAACAACATTGTATAAGGTTGGGTGGCGATGCGGTTGGCCGCATCGTTTATGGTGAAATGAGCACTTGACATTCTGCACAAATCTATGGTGTCTGGCTTGGGTTCATTCAAGCTAGTTTCGGTAAGGCATAGTTCGGATGGTACTTGCGGTTGATAGTCATGCCCAACTAGCAAAATCATGTTGGTGTCGTGCAGTGTCTAGACTTTCGAACAATATGAGATGCTCGAGATGGATAGAAAAGTCTAACCCCATAACACTTCCCCTCACCAATAACAATACTTAATCTTAAATGCCCCCACAATATTTATATATTTTAAAATATGAAATATATCCATGGAACCCTATATACTAAGTAATATATTGCTAAACATATTTTTAATTTTTAATTTCCTCAAATATGAATTCACACGTTAAAATTTTGCCCAATTAGTGAACCCACGTGATCTCCATAATAATTTGTTAATACTCAAAACAAGGAGCCTATGCCTGATGGTGATGGATAAGTTAAATAATTGTGGTAGATTACCCTTTATTGGCTACTAAAGTCCTTGATTTTTGAAATAACCCCTTTAACACGCTTTCAAACCTTAAGGACACTAAAGTCGAGAAGCACTATGTTGTTATTGTTTTAATTTACTAGTAACCTAAGGCTTTCACATAAAATTCTTTGGGTGTTTACTAGGGCTTTCACATAAAATTCTTTGAGTGTTACTTAAAAATAATGACTAATTATTGAACATGCATACAAGAATTATGCATATAGTGACTAAGATGAACTCTTAGCCTTCTAGTGTTTGATAGATAATGAGATTCATAATGTCCCATATCACATTTGTGATGATTCCGACATGGTAAAAAGTAAACCAGACAAAGAGGCGGTGTAACATATGCACCGTTTAGTTTGGAGAAGCAACCTTGTTTTATTGTGAAGCCTGTCATGGAATATATGGATTAAAAGAGAACTGGCACCGTTCAGTTTAGAAGAAGGAAACTTGTTTTATTTTGAAGCATGTCATGGGATATATAAATTAAAAGAGAACAATTAATAAAGTTAAACTAAGATTTCGAGCAATTGAGAAATTTTTTATAAAAAGTTCCAAAAATACTACGATTGAATTAACAAGGCTTTTCCATTAAAATATAATATATTATAATTTTCTTACTAAGTATAATTGTTTCTTATAAGGTTTGATTACTATTTTTAACATATCATTTATATATCTCATATAATGAATTTATCTTTTTAATCGAAGGGAAGTAGTATTGTGGATAACTAGCACAGCCACTTAACTTGTGACCGATAAAACCCATAAACCCTCCTCATTATTCATGCTTTATTTACCAATTTTCATAATTATAATTTTATTAAAATTAGAAACATAAGTTTATAAAAAAATATAAAAATTATTGAAAATAATTTGATTGAATATAAAATTGAATTATAAATCTATGATAATATTAAATTATAAAATCCATAAAGAAAAGAATAAGGAGATGCTTGAAAATATTTTTACTAAATCTTAAAAATTTATATTAACAAAAGGTACAAGAAATATTTTTACCAATAAAAAATATATATATATATATATAAAAGTCCATTTTGCTCCTATTTCCCTTTCAATTGCCTTCTAATCTCCTCGATTGTATTCTTTATACCTCATAACCTGTTTTAAAAAGGCTTTAAAACTAATCCAAAACCTAAACCTAATGGTCATATCCAAAACCTAATTATTGTTATATATCAATTTTCAACCATTCTTATTCACCTTAACTATTTGCTGCCCACCATGCCATGCCATGATGCCAAATGGAAGAGTGTCATAGAGTGTATGGATTCACTGCACATCACATCACATTACCTCCACTCGTTGAGCCCAGCTACTAGATGGAGTTCGACTAAACCTTAAAAAGTGCATTATAAATAAAAGATTTTAATTTGGTAAATTTACTCCAACGACAGTAGAGAGGAGTGGAGTTTATTAATTAAACCTTAAAAGAATTACTTTGGTCTATCTGCCTTTAATAAGATTTGTTAAACTGTCGCAAATTTTTATAATTGTTTAAGGACATAATCTCGAAAAATTTACGGTGGTTTATCGGCTGAATTTACTGCAGTTAACCAAGAGATTTTCCAATTATTGGTGTGTAATAAGATTTGTAAAACTGCCACAAACTTTTATAATACTAAATCTTGACAGAATTTAATACTAAATCTCGACAGAATTACAGATGGAATCTTGAAAGAATTGCTATGGTTTATCAAGAATTAAGGTGGTTTACTATAGTTAACCAAGACTCTTTTCAATTACCTTGAGTTATTTTTAATATTTTTCAATAATTGTTTATTGTGAATTTTGAACGAAGACTATAAAATTAATATGAACAGTGCATTTATCTCTTGCAATTTAGTAAAATCATAAATGGTAGTCCACCCCAAATTCTAAGATATATACACATACTGATGTAATAATAACTAATATATACATACAAAGTGAAGTGTATAAATCATGGTTAAAATATATCCATGTTAGATATGGATTTGGGAGAGTGAAAATTATAGGAGAGAGCCCTTGAAGAGATTATATTAAGTTTAAATGTTCAAGACCATAAGATATAGTTATCATTAATACTAAAAGGATTTCTTTAACGTGAAATTAACCTTTGTAAAAATTATTTATTTTTACTTTTCCATTGTGTATATATTCTCTATTCAATTTAAAAGTCAATTACAAAAGGATAGAAAAAAGATAGATAAAGTAAAAATTAAACTTTAAATAAATTAAAAGAGTAATTAAATTGATGTCAATTTAAATTTAAGAATATATACCACACTTGCACACAATTTCAAAGAAAAGTTTAATTGTTCAATGCATAGTAGTCATTCTCATTTATTTATTAAGTTAATTTTAGTCATTTAAAAAAGGTTTGTATTGGGTCATTGTGAGTTAAATGCACATTCTTACTAAAAAGATTTCTTTAAAGTGATATTAATTTTTAAAAAATTTATTTATTTTTATTTTACTTTGTATATTATTCTTTACTCAATGTAAATGGCAATTACAAAAAGTTAAAAAAAAGATAGATAAAATGACAATATAGTTATACTATAATGTTCTTTAAATGGATTCAAGGGTTGAATGGTTCCATTTCTTTTGTAATTGAGTTACATAAAAATTTATTGAAATTATGGATGCTTATAGGAGTGAGTTAAGAATGAAATAAAATTATTTAGTTATGGATTATAGTAGGAGTGAGTTAAGCATGTATTTAGTCATGGATTCTAATAGGAGTGAGTTAAGAATGAGTTAATAATGTATTTAGTTATGGATTGTAATAGGAGTGAGTTAAGAATGTATTTAGATATGGATTGTAATAGGAGTGAGCTAAAAGGCTAATAATATTAGGGTTATTGTTAAACATATATATAATATTAGGGTTAATAATATTAGTTGGTACTATGAGGGTTAAAATATTAAGGTTATAGGGTCAATAATATTAATTTATTAGTCGACAATATTATTATATGGTTAATTACATTGGTCGGCAATAATATTATGGCTCTTGATTAAGTATAGTGCATTGATTTTAGTGTGTTATATGATTTAATTCAATTGACTATGATTCTTGATTGAGTACAATGCATTGATTTCAGTGTTATCATATTCATTTCAATTTATTATGGTTCTTGATTGAGTACAGTGCATTGATTTTTGTGTTATCTGATTCCATTCAATTGACTGTAGCTCTTGATTGAATACAATGCATTGATTTTAGTGTTATCTCATTGAATTCAATTGACTAGGGTTCTTGATTGAGTATAATGCATTGATTTCAAGTTATTTGATTCAATTCAATTGATTATGGATCTTGATTGAATACATTGCATTGATTTTAGTGTTATCTGATTCAACTCAATTGACTATGGCCCTTGATTAAGTACATTGCAGTGTTTTTAGTGTTATCCAACGCAATTCAATTAACTATAGTTCTTGATTGAGTATAGTGCATTGATTTCAATGTTATTTGATTCAATTCAATTGGTTATGGATCTTGATTGAGTACAGTGCATTGGTTTTAGTGTTATTCGATTCAATTCAATTGGTTATGGATCTTGATTGAGTATAGTGCCTTGATTTCAGTGTTATCTAATTCAATTCAATTGACTGTGGTTCTTGATTGAGTACAATGCATTGATTTCAATGTTATTCGATTCAGTTTAACTTATTATGGATCTTGATTGAGTACGATGCATTGATTTTAGAGTTGTGTGATTCAATTCAATAGACTATGCATCTTGATTAAATAAAGTGCATTGATTTTAGTGTTATCCAATTCAATTCAATTGAATATGGTTCTTGATTGAATACAATGCATTTATTTCAGTTTTATATGATTCAACAAAATTAACTATGGTGCATGATTGTGGTACAATAATCCATGTTATCATGTCTTCTCATAATGTAGATATGGATGATTTGCATCTTGAGGAACTTATAAGAATATATAAATGAGAACATGTTAGGCAATTTAGAAATAATTTAGTAGATATCACTAATGAACAAAAGGAAGAATGAAAAAGGAAAAAAAAAAGAACAGCAAAGAGCATGATGACAAATTCAATCACAACAAATGACACCTGACCAAAAGTGGGAAGAGAAAAATAAATTATGAGAAACAAAGAACATTTCTCCAAAAATGATCATAATAAATTGAAGTTGACCAACAACAGGAACAAATAATGATAGATTATGATATCAATGCCAACGTTGAACATGTAACTGGTAGATCGGATAATGATGCAAGAAATGTTGAGATAGCCCCAACAAAGTAAATTCAAAATAAGAGTAATATATTGGTAGCATTTGCATATATATGACCATTAGCATTTGTAGATAATTTATTTCTCATTGGTTATACACATTCTCTTACTTTCTTACTATTCACATGTTTCATCAATCAACAATGTTGTTCACCCAATTTCTCATTTAACTATTGAAGTTACCTTTTACATACTTCATATGATGCAAGAAATGTTGAGATAGCCCCAACAGAGTAAATTCAAAATGAGGATAATATATCAGTAGCATTTGCATATAATCCACTATTTCTCATTGATTATACACATCCTCTTACTTTCTTACTATTCACATGTGTCATCATTCAACATTGTTATTCACCTAATTTTCATTGAACTATTGAAGTTACATTTTGTAAAATCAGTCACAGCAGATCTAATGAACAAGTAAATCAATCACAATAGATGAAACTCAGAAAATATGGTGTAAACTGTGCATAAACTTGCATCAGTGCTCAATATCCCAGTAAGGGTGAAAATACAATACAATAATGTCACAATGAGTGAGCAATTCGAATTGCCTAAGGAGATCATTCGAATTTATTGAATGGCATAGCTTGGTTCCAACTAGGAGTCCTCATCATCAATCAGTGGTGGTCATCAATGCACAAGTCACTGTCAAATAGGTGTCAAACTGAATCTAATTGAGTCTAACTGAGTGTAATAAGTGTAACTGTGTTAGATTTTAAGCATTAATTCAATATGCTATAGGATCTTCACTGAGAGAATAACATGTACAGTATATCAATGCATAACAATCATATCAAGCATGTCAAGCATCACAAGAATCAAAAGCATAAGAAAATGGACACACATATTTTTCCGTGGGGAAAACCCTAAGGTGAAAAACCCCACAACTTCCTCAAAGATAGATAGAGCAATGGCTCAACCAAAGTACAATATATAGTCTCCTACTATGCAGCTGATCCTCCTCCTCCAATATGCGCCACTTTCTGAGTGAGAGAAGAGTGAGTTCTGAGATGATCAAAATAGAGAATCCCGACTCTCTATTTATACTTGTCCTGACCTGCCTAATTACTTATGGGGACAACTTGTCTAACTCAACCTAATAACCCCAGTTACATATATATCGGGCCGACACCCACATCAGGTAGTCTAATAACCCATCAGCAAGTTAATCTACTTGCGACACTTGTCAATAGAAATGACGATACTTCCTTATAGAGGAATAACACATCTCTTATAAGGGCACAATAAATATATATATGAAATACATTCCGAAGTTACATATACATCAACACTCCCTCTTAACTAGGAAGGCATTTATCGACACAGATCATCAGGCACAAGTCTTCTTCTCTAGATCATCGTCATCGAATCATTGTCATCGTCACAGCTACTGCTATCTCGTCCAATCTTCGAATCTACTCGTCATAGGAAGTTCTACAGAGCCAGTCCTTTTTCATACTGGATGTAGGCCCACCACCTGTAGGTCTTCATCATCACTGGTCATACTGCGGAATCCTCAGGACTCATCACATGTGTCTGCAAAACCTCGCAAGAGCATCCCGGGCCTTTTACGAGCACACAGCTCAACCTCTCGAATCTCTCAGGATATTTTACATTCCACTGCACAACTTGTCCATGACCACAGAGTATCAAACTGATACTTCACCATACATCCAACTGATGTATATCATCACATGATCAACCTGATCATCATCATCATCTGCGAGCAAGCCATCAAGTAGGTACACCTTAGGACTGATTACACTGCCTCTGCAAAACCTGCAAGATCTCTCAGGACTGATTACACTGCCTCGGCAAAACCTGCAAGAGCATCTCAGGACTGATTATATGCCTCTGCAAAACTTGTGTACCAAACTATCACATCAATGTCTTCAGATCACCACAAAGTCCATGGAGCACAACCCAGATGCACACACACAGCACTTACACTCACCATGGGAGGACTAACCTGCCACCATGTGAAAGGCTCACAGCACTTACACTCACCAACATGGGAGGACCAACCCACTACCATCTGGGAAAGGCTAACAGCACTTACATCAACGACCATGGGGGGACCAACCTACCACCATGTCGGAAAGGCACAACACTTACATCAACGACCATGGGAGGACCAACCTATCACCATGTCAGAAAGGCCCAACACTTACATCAACAACCATGAGAGGACCAACCTACTATCATGTCGGAAAGGCTTCAGCACTTATATCTCACCATAGGAAGACTAACCTGCCACTATGTGAGAATGGCCCAGCACTTACATCTCACCATGGGAGGACTAACCTGCCACCATGTGAGAATGGCCCAGCCCTTACATCTTACCATGGGAGGACCAACCTACCACCATGTAAGAATGGCTCAGCCCTTACATCCATCCATGGGAGGACTAACCTACCACCATGCAAGAATGGCTCGGCCCTTACATCCTACCATGGGAGGACTAACCTGCCACCATGCAAGAATGGCCCAGTGTGCATCTGTGTCTCCGAACTTCATCACTTCCCTCTGGAAGGCATCTCGATCTGAAGTACACTAAGTCTCCCTCTGAAGTATTCAAACTTCACTCTGGAAAGCGGCTTGGTCAACACATCGGCTATCTGCTCGTCTGTCACAACATACAGGAGCTTCACAACTCCCCTCTGCACCATATCCTTGATATAGTGGAACTTGATCTCAATGTGCTTCGACCTGTCATGGAACACTGGGTTCTCTGACAACTTCACACTACTCTGGTTGTTGCAATATATACAGTTAGCACTCAACTAGAGATCAAACAAATCAGACAGTAGCTTCCTAAGCCATACTACCTCACAACTAGCTGAACAAGCTGCGACATACTCTGCTTCAGCTGTACTCAGTGCCACACAGGACTGCTTCCTGCTAAACCAAGAGATCACACCTGATCCCATACTGAAGCAACACCTCGAAGTGCTCTTTCGATCAATGGCACTGCCTGCCCAATCCGAATCAACATAACCCTCCAGGTTAAACTTTTGATTCGCCTCATACTTGAGCCCATAATCCACTGTACCCTTTAGGTACCTCAGAACATGCTTTGCAGCTATCAGGTGAACATGTCTCAGATCTGTCAAGTACTGGCTCAAGGTGTTCACCACAAAGAAAATGTATGGCCTTGTATTCGTCAGGTACATCAAGGACCCAATCATCTGACGATACATCGTAGCATCAACCGGCTCAGAAGAAGCATCACACAGAAGCTTCAGGTTCGATGCCATAGGTGTGGCCATGGCCTTGCAGTCCATCATCCCAAAACTCTTTAGGATCTTTACTGCATACTTCCCTTGTCCAAGGAAGATCCCATCTGCACTCTGCCACACCTCCATACCAGGAAAGTAGTGCATCATACCCAAGTCCTTCATCTCGAACTCAGCAACCAGCTTCCTCTTCGTATCGATAATCAGTCTATCCTCACCTGTCAGAAACAGGTCATCCACATACAATAGTAGAATCACTGGATTGCCCTCCTCAACCTTGTAGTAAAGGTTGGAATCCGCTTTACTCTTGGTAAAGCCCAAACTGGATAGGAAGCCATCTATCGTGCCATACCAGGTCCTGGGTGCCTGTTTCAAACCATACAGCGCTTTCTTTAGTTTGCACACATGTGCTCCTCTATCATGTGTCTCAAACCCGAGTGGCTACTCCACGTACACTTCCTCTTCAACTACACCATTCAAGAAGGATGTCTTGACATCCATCTGGTGTACCTTCCATTTCATTACTGCAGCCAGAGCAAGTACTGATCTAATGGAACTGTATCTAGCCACAGGAGCAAAAGTATCTTCATAATCAATTCCTTCTTTCTAGGAGAAGCCACGAACTACAAACCTAGCTTTGTATTTCTCGATGCTACCATCTGCAGCATGCTTGACCTTATAGATCCACTTGGAAGTTACCACAAACTTCCCATCTAGTCTTGGGACCACATCCCAAACATCATTCTTCATAATAGATTGGTATTCTTCGATCATAACATCCTTCCACTCTTTCTTTTCTGCAGCTTCTTCATAACTGGAAGGTTCTTTATCCATGATGTCACAGAGTAAAGCAACATAACTAGTATGTGACCTTGTCCTTTTCCTTTCTCTGTGTTCTTATTCTGGAATGCCAAATCTCTCTACATCTTGGATGAACTATCTAGCCCATGTAGGTTTCCTCTTGTGAGGATTCTTCTCACGAGGTGGATCCACAGGTTCTTGTGGATCTTCCATTTCTCGATCTTCTTCAGGAACTGCTTCATTCATTGTGGTGTCTTGAGTTCTGGATATTCTAGGTTCTTCATTGTCTTCAACAGGTGTCTTTCTCTATTTGTGATAAGCTGAACTTTCATCAAATGTTACATCTCTGCTGATGTCAATCTTCTTGAATCCAGGGAAGTAGATTCTATAAGATTTCGAGCTTTCACTGTAACCCACGAATATACCCTTCTTTCCTGAAGGATCCAACTCTGACCTTTTCTCTTTTGGGATGTGAGTGTATACTGGACAGCCAAATATTCTGAGATGGCTCACTTCTAGTTTCTTACCAGTAAACACTTCTTCTAGTGTTTTGTTGTCAAGTATCTTATGGGGTGTTCTATTCTGTACATATACAGTTGTCCTTGCTGCTTCAGCCCATAAGTGCATAGGTAAGTCTTGGTCATGAAGCATTACCCTTGCTGCTTCCATGATTGTTCTATTCTTCCTTTCGGCAACCCCATTCTGCTGTGGATTGTAAGGAGTAGTCAACTCCCTCTTAATCCCTAAATCACTGCATAACTTCTTGAATTCTCCTGAAGTAAATTCTCCGCCATTGTCAGATCTGAAGATCTTGATCTTCAAGTCAGTTTGGTTTTCTATCAAGGCTTTGAATTCCTTGAAATTGTTAAACACTTCATCTTTGTTCTTCAAGAAATAGATCCAAGTCTTCCTAGAGAAATCATCAATAAAGGAGACATAGTATACATACCCACTCAGAGAACTAGATGACATGGGACTGCATACATCAGAGTGGATAATCTCCAAGATTCCTTTTGCCTTGCTTTCACTGCTTGGAAATGTCTTCTTTGTATTCTTTCCCTTTGCACAACCTTTGCAAATGCCTTCATGCTTTGTCTGGATTTCAGGAAGACCTTCTACCGCTTTGCTTGCAATTGGTAATGCTTTGTAATTCATGTGTGCAAGTCTTCTATGCCAAAGTTCACTTGGCTCTACAAAATCATGGACCATGGCTTGTTCTAGATGGCCCTTCAATTTGTATAATCCTCCCTCTTGCTCTCCAATCATAACTGCATCATCTATAGTCTTACCCTTAGGCCACATTAGGACTTGGCCATCTATAAATGCAACCCTCATGCCTTTTGCATCTAATACAGATATTGAGAGTAGATTCTTCTTGAGACCTGGAACATAGAGTACATCTTTCATCTTCATAGACTTTCCAGAGTCTAGTGTATAGGAGGCTTCACCACTCCCTTTTATGGGATACTGGTAGTCATCTCCAAGCTTCACCTTGTGGGGTGAATCATGTTCAGATAGATTCACAAAGGATTCTTTGAATCATGTCATATGTTTGGAAGCCCCACTATCTATGAGCCAATCATTACTTCCATGAGTAATGGTTCCGGTGAGAGCAGAAATCAAAACATATTCTTCATCACTTGAAGAATCTTCACTATCTTCTCTAGCCCTCTTCCTGGGAGGTTCATCATCCTCTACAGCATGAGCATGATGTTTTCTTTTGAAGTTCTTTTTCTTGTGAGTACCCTCTTTCTTATTCTTAGGGAAATCTCTGGCATAGTGTCCCTTATCATCACATGTATAGCAACGGACATGGGACATGTCCCTTCGATGTTTGGGACTATCTCTTTGATTCTGATATTTTCCTTTCTTGCCATGATGGTGAGCTTTCTTGTCACCATGTCTTTTGGAGTGAGCTGTGAGTGTTTGGTCTTCACTCCCCAACTTCTCTTCTCTGGCTACAATTCGAGCTTCTTCCTGTGAGCATTCTTCCCACAGTCTACTGAAAGAGATAAGTCTCTTTCTAAAACAAATTCCTTGGATGAAGGAATCCCATGACCTAGGGAGGCCATTAAGAGTGGTCATCACCACTTCTCCATTTTCTATATCTTCACCCACAGCTTCAAGTTGTTCTTTTATCTGGGAGACCCTTGAGAAATATGACTGCATAGTCTCTGCATTCTGGATCTCGATATTCTTCAATTGATTCCTCAGGGTCATCTTCCGATTTATGTTCTTGCCTTCAAATAGTTTGGTCAAGGAATCAAACATTTCTTTTGGTGTCTTTAGGGATGACACATGAGGGATGAGATGATCTTTAATAGAATCAGCAATGATCCTCTTTGCCTTAACCAAATTCCTCTTGTGAAGAGCCTTAGCCTCTTCTCCCTCTAGGACAGGGACCTCTTCACTTATATAAGTATCCAACTCATTCTCTTCAAGGATTAACCCAATCATGTACTTCCATGCTTGGAAGTTATCAGCTCCTTCAAGCTTATCCTCAAGCTTGGTGTGGTGAGACATCTTAAAGAGTACTTCAAATGGAAATAGAAAAGATTTAGGTCTTACCACTTGATTGCTGAAAACTGGATCTAGTGCTGGATTAGGGTTTGAGTTTCCTGGAGATCTACACAACCAAAAATCTTGATCCAAAGCTCCAACCTTCTGATTTTCCAAGGAGCTTCCAGCTATGTCTTCAGATTTTAGAAATTCCTATTTTTGAGGAAACCCTAATTTTTAGGGCCAAAACTGAAGGTGCTCAGAATTGAATTCTGATTGTACAGATAGATTCAACTTGCTGAGGAGAGTCAATCCATCATATTACTTTTCCAAAATCTGTGGAGAGAAACCCAAAAACAAGAAGCCCTAGCTTCCGCAACTACATAGTGTCTTCTTCTTAGGTTAGCTCTGATACCATGTTAGATTTTAAGCATTGATTCAATATGTTATAGGATCTTCACTGAGAGAATAACATGTACAATATATCAATGCATAACAATCATATTAATCATGTCAAGCATCACAAGAATCAAAAGCATGAGACAATGGACACACATATTTTTTCATGGGGAAAACCCTAAGGTGAAAAACCCCACAACTTCCTCAGAGATAGATAGAGTAATGACTCAACCAAAGTACAATAGATAGTCTCCTACTATGCAGCTGATCCTCCTCCTCCAATGTGTGCCACTTTTTGAGTGAGAGAAGAGTGAGTTCTGAGATGATCAAAATAGAGAATCCCGACTCTCTATTTATACTTGTCCTGACCTACCTAATTACTTATGGGGCCGACTTGTCTAACTTAGCCTAATAATCCCAGTTACATATATATCGGGCCGACACCCACATCAGGTAGTCTAATAACCCATCGGCAAGTTAATCTACTTGCGACACTTGTCAATACAAATGACGACACTTCCTTATAGAGGAATAACACATATCTTATAAGGGTACAATAAATATATATATGAAATACATTCCGAAGTTACATATACATCAACAAACTGATGATAAGTGGCACTAATCTAGGGATGGAGGCTCAGTGGAGGGCTCATGAGGGCTTAAATGTACTCAGAACTGTCAGTCATGTCTCATCGGAGGTCAATCGAAGTGATAACATCAGTTATGGGTCCATCAAAAGTAAATCAAAGTGATAACTGAAGTGTAACTGGACTGGTAGGTGAGAAAGGCGCCCTTCTTCAGTGGAAGGTGAGAACTGGGTGCATGATAGGCTAGGAGGGATTAAACTGAATGGAAAGTAGCTCCCGAGTGCTGGGAGACTAAGGACTAGGTACTGGAGGTACCATACTGATGATTGGGCAGCATGCGGATGCATGCAAAATGCATGCAAAGTACATAAGTGAATGATGAGATATCCTAACACCCCCCATCAAGCTATACTATGATGTAAAAAATAAAATGTAGGGCCCTGGTTACAGAGACCAAAGGTCACCCTAATACAATAATAATCCAAATAAAGAACAATCCATGAATCGAGGAAATGGAGAAAACCTCATGGGAAAAACCCCCCCTCAAAATGGACTGTAACACACCAAAAGATTTAACAGCCCCAAACTCAAGTAGATGTGTCTAGAGGTATCTTACTCTTGGGAGTAAATGGATCATGCTCCAAAAACATGTGCTTGAATTCTCCATCAGTGGATGCAAGCGAATGTGGAGACTTTATGAACTTGCTCTTCATACCAAAAATGGTGAGAACAAATCTGAAAATATGAGGATGATCCTGGAGCCTGTGATTCGAACCAAGTGAGGTAGGAATAGTTCCAGTTGGATCAAATAGATCTTGAAACTTGAACTTCTTATCAGTGGAAGTTAAATTAGCTCCAATATTTGACAAATGGTTTCTTGAGATCTCCTTTGAACCAACAGTGGTGAGATCAAAACCAAAATCAGCAAAAATGGCTTGAGAATTGAACTCAAGCGAATGGTAGTGCTCTTCATCTTCAGTAAAACTAGGAGAAACTGTGCAAATGATAGAACAAAAGTTTATAGGAGGCATGCAATCAAGGAGGACAAATGCTTGACCTCCAAAATCAGATTTTACCTCTAAAACATCAAGTAGGTCATTATTCTGCATGCCGGCAAACTCATGTGAAAGAGAGGATTCAAGAATCTCTTCGGAATCTAGAGTATGAGCTAGTTTATCTTGCTCAGAATTCAAAATAGAAGACTTTGAGAGAATGAGTGTTGAATCTATAGTTTCTTCTTCATCTTAAACAATGGATGAGGCCAAGACATGATCGGAGAGAGCACATAAGGAGATCTCACTGGACTTGTTCTCCAAAAGGCTAGCACGATCCTCTTCTTCCTACTTTCCAAATTCTCTATTGAGTTGGGCCCATAGATCTCTTGGATTTTTAGCAATAGTACTGAGGTAGTGCATACAAGGAGACATAGCAAGACATATTGCTCCAAAAGCTCTGTCACAATCATTGAGCCAATCATTCTCCTCTTCATCGGAATCAAAATCTCTTGTATTACCATTGCACATATCAAAAAGACATTGTCTCTTCAAGAATGCAATCATCTTTGGTTTCCATTCATCATAGTTGAATGGAGTAAGAAGATTTTATGAAGAAGAATATTCCATCTCTATAATAGAGAATGCAAATGGAGGAAGTAAGAAACCTACAAATCACACACAAACAAGAACCATTATGGAGCAATAGCTGCAACTGTGCTGCAACTATAGAAAACTGCTGCAAAGTGAGCAAATATTGCTCAATCTTCATGTAGAACACCTGCAGAAAAGAAGTCTTGTCCCTGCCATGGCTCTGATAGCATGTAAAATTAGTCACAGCAAATCTAATGAACAAGTAAATCAATCACAATAGATGAAACTCAGAAAATATGGTGTAAACTGTGCATAAACTTGCATCAGTGCTCAATATCCCAATAAGGGTGAAAATACAATACAATAATGTCACAATGAGTGAGCAATTCGAATTGCCTAAGGAGGTCATTCGAATTTACTGAATGGCATAGCTTGGCTCCAACTATGAGTCCTCATCATCAATCAGTGGTGGTCATCAATGCACAAGTCACTATCAAACAAGTGTCAAACTGAGTCTAACTGAGTGTAATAAGTGTAACTGATGGTAAGTGGCACTAATCTAGGGATGGAGGCTCAGTGGAGGGCGCATGAGGGCTTAACTACACTCAGAACTGTTAGTCATGTCTCATCAGAGGTCAATCGGAGTGATAACATCAGTTATGGGTCAATCAAAAGTAAATCAGAGTGATAACTGAAGTGTAACTGGACTGGTAGGTGAGAAAGGCGCCCTTCTTCAGTGGAAGGTGAGAACAGGGCGCATGATAGGCTAGGAGGGCTTAAACTGAATGGAAAGTAGCTCCCGAGTGCTGGGAGACTAAGGACTAGGTGCTGGAGGTACCATACTGATGACTGGGCAGCATGCAGATGCATGCAATGCATGTAGAATGCATGCATGCATGCAAAGTACATAAGTGAATGATGAGATATCCTAACACATTTTACATACTTCATATACATAATCATGATCATCTATAAATTTAATGTGACTGCCCCATACTGCAACCAACATAGATCTATATAAAATTCAGATCTACCATGCGCCGAGAGGGATCAAATCCCTTGAGGTGCAAACCTATCCAGCAAGAGATTGAAAATATAAAAGGTTAGCACCTCAAAGGATTTGATCCCTCTCAATGCATGGTAGATCCGGAGCTTAGATGGATCTAGGCTAGTTTTATATATTTTAGAGTTATTGTTTAGTATTTTTAGATTGAGTTGACTTGTTATAGTCATTCCATTATAAATTGGTTGGTGTATTATGAGTTTATGAGAATCCATGAAAGACTTCATTCCATTTGGACATGAGAACTATGAAGAGTGAAATGATACTCAATATTCTTTTGAAAGTTTTCCCAAAGGTGTTTCATAAACTACTAACATCCCTTTCACATTGTATTTTTTTAGGTTCAATACGATCATATATTTGATTGTTATTTGGGGATGAATGATTTCCTAATATTCCTCAAAGGTGATTTCAGTGTGAGTTCCCAAATCACTATGTTGGTGACTCAAATAACTATGTTGGTGATTGTTTATGGCTGCTAGAGACCACTAAATCACAAGTTATCATTAGTCCTAGTAGGTTGTTGACTAGAATATGTAGAAAGAGTTCTTTTGGATTAACTATCATAGTAATGGTAATCCTTAAATTGGGTCCCCAAAATCAATGGTTTTTGAACTGAGAGGCGCTCTATAGCCATGTATGAGGGAGATGTTGCCACGTCCTTAATGTAGCGTGAATGTAGCGTTATGCACATGCAATGTTATGCACACTGATATAAAAAAAATTAAATTAAATTAAAAAAAACTATTTATGTCAGCGTAATTAAAATGAAGCAAATGAAACAAATGAAAATTTTAGTATGGGGAAGATGTTGTCACATTCCTAACGTAGCATTATGCACACCCAAAAAAAAAAAAAAAGTATTTTTTTTGGCTTAATTTAAAAAAAATATCAAAATTAAATTGATGTGAGCTTGAATAAATATACAAAGGAAAAGTAAAAATTAATATCACATTAAATAAATCCTTTTAGTGAGATTGTGCCATTAAAGAAACAATCACAAAATCAAGAAGCACTCGCTACTAAACAATTACCCAATACATATGAGAAGCACTTGATATAAATCTTAATTTAGTAACTTAAAGTTAAGAGTATATATGAACTTTTTTTAAATGACTAAAATTAACTTAAAATTTTATTAAAATCTAATTATTTAGAATTTGATTTATGAAATAAAAGTTTAATTGTTCAATGCAGACTAATAATTCTCACATATACTCATATATTTGTACAAGACTTTATGATATTTATTTATTTACGATAGTAATAAATGATAATTGGTGTAAAAGTTTTGTATATATTCCTTAGTTCACTTTAGCGAACCATGGTTGTGTATAATTGACTTTGGTTAGGAACCACCAAGCTCAATTTGTTGACAAAAATGTCCCATTTTTTCATGGAGCAGAGAATTAAGTTTAATTCATTCAACATTGTGTAATTGGCACTAGCCTCTCTTTTCAATGAAATTCAAGATGTATAGGCAAGCAAAAATTTAGAATGGCTTACTTTAATGCACCATGGTTAACTAATATTTACACATAGCACACTTATAGCAAACCATGGCCAACATTTGACATCATCTAACAAGCACTAGTCTCTCTTTTGAAGTAAATGCAGAATGTATAAATGGGAAAGAATGGTCCATGCCTCTACAATACATCAATGGCACTAAGCTTTATGGTAGGCTCCATGTTTGCAAAGTTCTTAGCACTACAATTACAATTTCAATAAAAAGTACAATTTGTTTACGGAATGTATTGTGAGTCCATGGAGTAGAGAAGAAAAAATAATTCATTGAACATGGTGTACTGAGCACTACTATCTCTTTTTAAACAAATGCAATATGTCCAACCAAGCAAGAACGATTCATGCTTGCATAGCACATCAATGGAATAATGATTTATGTTAGGGTGTAATGTCCCCTTCCATTTGATCAGGACGACAATATGACATAGTAGCCTATTTTACCCCATAGGCTATAGCCAGTGAAGACAGGGGGGTCATTAATGTTGTAACTTAGCTTAAAAAGGGTGTTTTATTCCTAAAGTGACTAATAGATTTTTAGATGGTATTGTGAGCTCCATGGTATGGATCTTCAGAGGAAGATAAATGGAGGGGAAACACCTCATTTGAGCATATTATGATGAATTGATTAGATTTCTTGTGGAAGTCTAGCAAACAAGAGTTTTCGTTTGGGTTTGGAAAAACCCATCAATCTTTTTTTGGTTTCGGTTGTGGAAGATCCACCCTAGTTAAAATTCTGGATATCCATCTAGGGTTTCCAATTGAGCTTCATTTGTCAATCTCAAATCAATTTTGGGTTTTGAGTCTTGTTTGGACAATTATCTTGAGGGACCGATTCACTCATTAGGGAAGATTGAATTTCTAATGAAGACCAAATTATCCAATGAGGAATTCATTTGTTGATCCATTGGGCATTCCATTGAAGGGGATGAGATACCAAGAGGAGGGGATCATGGCACTTGTGGTTTATTGGAGGAGTGTGAGCTCTCCCTTACCAAATTGTGAGAAGGTAGGATAAATAGAGGAGGGTTCATATGAGCTCTCCATTGCCAAATTGTGAGAAGCAGGGCTACATAGAGGAGGGCGTGTACTCGTTCTATGTACATTGGTGGAATTGAAGAGGCGGTGAATCTCTATTAAGGAGGTCCATGGAACTTTGGCCACTTTTGAAGGAGACAAAACCTATTTCCAGTGGCATTAATATTTGAAGGAGGTCGAAACTTCCCACTCGATAATTCGTGGGAGAATATAGAAGGGGCCAACCCCTTGTTTTATTGGTCTGATCCAAATCTGGAGAGGAGTTGATATGTGGAGGTTGTGAACTTGGATGGAGAAGATGTGAGACTAAGGGAGGGTTAAGATACTTAAGGGATATCCAAGGAAATTCGTGAAGAGGGCCACAAGCCTGAGGAGGGTCGAAGGCCATCAAAGGGGACGAATTTTCCATAGAGGCCAAGTCGCAGCCAATATAGTTGAATTTTTTGGGTTAGATGGGTTTTTGGAGGTGGCACATCAATTTATAGAAGAGTTGGGTGATAATTTTGGTACTTGGCATTTTTTATTTGTGTTTCATGATTTTACTATAGCTTCTATAGCAGCCATTAGAGACTTGTATGGTATTCATCCATAAAAAAATATCCAGATTGTCTCTCTCATTTTATGTGTGCTTGATTACTGGAAAATTGTTTGTTGTAATGTCTATTTAAGAATGTATGAAAGTGTTTGTGAAAAATATTAAGTAAATACACATGCAAATTGTTTGAGGAAATCACACAACCAAACAAAAAATTTCTATAATCACATTGGGGATATTGCAATGGTATCAAATCTAGTTTTCCTGCTAGCCTATGGGGAAAATCAGTGAGGAATTATTTCAGGGGTCAAAAAATATGAAGATAAGAAGAGAGCACTTGTATGGTGTTGCCAAGAAGCTAGCACCAATTAAATACATAACATTGGGTGAGGAGATCAGAGTAGCCTTTTCCTTTCAAGACTATTATAACATCATGTACGAAAGATGGCTCAATGATTTGAACAAGGATTTCCTTAAAGGCATGGGGTATAAATTGAAGAAAGATGAGCATGAAGGATAGGTGAAGGAGCATGCATCTAGCCCTATTAAGTATTTTTTCATAGAGGAATACCAAAGAGTGACATATGATGCATCATTAGAACTAATCGATGGGGATAATGACACCAATAATGAAGTTTCCAAATCAGCAAAAGATGTGGATGCAATGGCATATGATGACTATGGGGTGTTGGTTGTGGAGCCCGATTATAATCTTATTGATTCAAAGGTCATGTTTTAACCGTGTTTGGATCTCGGTACCTTATGGGGGGTGTGGAGCGGGGCTTTCCACCCCACTATAATTGGCGGATGTGTCACGGGTTGTATCTCTTCATTTTGTTGGATGCAATAATAAAAGGACTAGTTGTTTCTCCATGGACATAGACAATATTGGGTGAACCATGTATATTGGTGTCTCTCTTTCCATCACTGTTGAATGAGATATGTCATGATAGAATTAGAAGTATTTGCACAAAATGGGCTTGTTGATGAGGCTTTGAAAGTCTTCGATGAAATGCATCAATGCCATGATTAAATCATAGCATTATCAGTTATCCCACTGAGATATTTCAGAACATTGGAGCCATTATCGTTAGCGAATTATGACTTATGACTTACTGGAGCACTTAGTGCTGCTCCTGCTATCCTCCGAAGCTTTGAAAAACGCAATTAACCTTCACATACGAGATCGAATCTTGTTGACTTTTCATTAAACACATAATAAAAGAATTATTAATTAATGCCCTACTAGTCTTCTTGGTGAAAACTCCTGTCTTATTTCTCTTTCTTTATTTATGAATTTATCTTTGTTCTAACAAAATTCCTCTTGACATTATCTTAACAGAGAACCATTCATTTATTATATAGTTTATAATGTCTTTAATATCCTTACAAGATTGTGTGTTACATGTGTCCTATCATTTGCTTATCATTCTACACTTTTTTCTCACTGTCTTATGTTATATCGCTACGAGGAAATGTAACATGATCTTTCTTATGTTATATCGCTACGAGGAAATGTAACATGATCTTTCTAAGATTGCACATTTTTGTAGTCAACAAAATAAGACTTGTCTTTCTCATTCATTTATAAAATTATATATTAAATATATTTATTCTTTGTTGTATATACATATATAAATAGAAACGCAGTTGATGAGGTTAACACTTTGCAAAGAGGTACCATACAATAGTGTGCAAGAGAATTATTTTTCTACATACTAATGAGAGCATTTACTTTTTTGGAATTTATAAAAACTTCTAAAACTGTAAAATAATGTTTAACTGCTATTGGATCTATCAACGAGGAAAAACTTAAAAGTATTAGCTTTCCTTTCGCCCACAAGCTAAAACCGAATATTAATTTTGGACAAACAAAAGTTTTTATTTATATCTAATGTAGTCAAACTATAGAAATCATGACAACCGACATGGATTTCTCGGAGTGGAAGATGAGAACAGTCGGAGGACTATTTAACAGTTCTCTGAAGATCCCAATTGATGTGACGTTGTACAGCTATGAAATAAGGATAAGACAATTGGTTCTATCATGTTTTTTTATTTATAAAATAATTTTATTTATTTTTTAATTTTGTTAATTGAGAGCACTCCTCCATAGATTTATGTACTATTAGACCAATAAAAAAATTAGAATTTTGGATTTTAAAAAATTGTTGAAATTATTTTAATTTTCAAAATTATTAAGTTTAATAACAAATTTATAAAAAAGTTTGGAAAAAGTTTTATGGAAAAAATGTAAATGTTATAAGTCAAAAGAGTTTGACTAACCATCCATTAGTATATCCCTAATAAACCCATCAACTTACACTCGTGTGCCTCACCCACACCCAGGGGAATTCAAACCAACCACCTACTTGCATGAAACTAGCTAAAGTCCCAACAACATTGGTGACAATTGGTTGAGCTAACCCCTTGGGCTTCACCATGATAAATATTCTTGTGAAATGCAAGCGTTTTTCATATATATTCAATGAGCTTCCTCATTTGTGAAATCTCTTTTTTAATCTCTCTTAACAATAAACCAACCCAATTACAAATATGTCAATTGCTTGCTCTACATGAATGATTACCACCCATTTATAATATAACTCATTTCACCCAACATTGATTACAAATGTGTCAGTTGCTTGCTCTACATGAATGATTACCACCCATTTATAATATAACTCATTTCACCCAACATTGATTACTATTATGAAAAGTATTGCCACTCACATTTGATCATAGTTTTAAGCCAAAGAAAAAAAAAAAAAAAATGCTACTCTAACCACCCAACATGGCTTTCTAATATTACTTCATGAATATTCAAAAAAGGATTTGCTACTCTAACCACCCAACATAGCTTTCTAATATTACTTCTTGAATATTCATTCTTAGTTCTTCATTAACATATTCCATTCTATATCAGGATTAACTTAATTTGTATAGTTGTATGCAACATAAACATTCCCTCAAATAATTGTTCAAAGAAAAACAAAGCATCATTCCTAATGTTTATTTGATATTTTTAATGTTCTTGCTCGATTTATGGGGAGATGTTGTAATGTTACATAAAGTTATGTAACTTAATGTTACCAAAAATAAAATGTAAAAAAATTAATTAAAAAAAATCATGTATACTTATAAATTACAAAAATAAAAAGTAATTAAAAAAATCATGTTGGCTCATAAGCTACCAAAAATAAAAAGAAATTAAAAAAATTTATATCACTCATAAAATAAAATAAAAAATTAAAAGAGTATTGATCCATCTTAAACCGAGTGTGATAAAAAAATTTGAAATGTAAAACTTTTTCTGGATATTTAAAAAAAAATTACACATTAAAAATTTGAATCTATACAATTGTCATCATTAAAATACATGATATAAGAAACAATTAATAGAATCATTTTTATCCATTCTCAACATAAATGAATTCTAATACACATATTTTTTTTACAGAAACGGTTGATGATTTTCATTAGATATATAAAAAAGCAAAGTTTACATATAGCATAGGACAGAATGCTCCCTTATCAAAGATGCATCCGTCACTCCATAATCATCTTTTTCAAAATTGAAACAACTATGAAACTTTCCAAAATGTAGAGAGTTGTAGCACCTTATAAACTATCCTAGGAAAAATGTGCAAAAATAAAGCATAATTAGAGAGTTTGCTTAATCAAAAATGCTGTAAAGTAGGATTATCTGAGCTATAGCTAAGAATACTATATATTGCCCGCCTGCATTTTTCAACAAAAAGAGACTGAACACTTAAAGACATAACATATAACATAATGTCAACAAAAACTAGAGTGGGGCATTGTCTGCTACGGGTGGAGGAGTCCAGTGTTCATTACGGCACCATCAGACTCTGTCGTTTCCTTCCTATCGCCGCTGAGGTCGACAAAGTTGCCAGCTTGAACCATAAACTTTTTTAACTTGTCCATTTTTCTGTCAATTTCCTTCATCTCGCTGCTTGAAATATCCATTTTTGCCTTCGTTCGTGCCTTGTGTGTGAAGCAGAGGCCCAATGTCTCTTCCAAGTGTTCCACTTTTTATGCTATCTTATTGCTTTGAGACTTAAATTCCGACTGTGTACATTGAGACAAAGTGTAAAGACAGGACAAAACCTTCTTGAATTCCATATTTTTGTGTCTGACTAGACGAATTTGACCTTCTAGTTCATGGATATGCGTCCACAGGTCCTCATTTTCCTAAGTGTTGCCCAGAACCTGGTGACGTCCCTGAGAAGACCCAATTCCAGCCTGTCTGTGACAAGAACCCATCCTGTGCGAATTGAAGTGATCATCAATCATCTAAGTGCCATTCTCCTTTTCTGCCAGTGAGATAAACCTTCTGCAGACAACGAGAGGGATGGTCTTGCTGCATCAAATGCATTTTGAGTAAGCACCCATCCCTTCCTGTGAAGAATAACCTGAAACATGCTCCGTCTCACAAATTGGGGTTACTTTTATGCGGAGAGAATTAGAATTTCGAATAGGGATAGTAAGGCTACGAACCCAGCGCCAAGACGAGACAGGAGTGCAGAAGAGGTAAATACAATCTTTATTTAAGCTGAGAAAAGGTCGTCGCATGCCAGACAACTGGCAGTTTGGCTAGGTGAAGTAAATGCATAAGTGTGGGAGGATCCCACGCTTTTTTATGAAATCTAACAAGGACATGGAGCTAAAATCGAAGAGCCAAGTAGCTGGATGTCTAAGGATTAAGACGAATTTTCTTAAGACAATAATGCAGATGTAGGTATTCATAATATGATGGAACAATGGGTTAAGGAATCCAAATATTTTCAATGGTTTCATGATCACATTCTAGGGAGCCATAGGGTAGCCTGACACCTCTGTTGGCCATGTGGTCTGCGTGCCCAAATTGATATTTCGGTATGTGAAAGAATTTTAACTCTTTGAATTCTTTACTGATGTTGTCGAGGAGATAATGCAGCTTGGAGGAAGGTCTCTTCCAAGAGTTGATAATTCTTCTAGCTTCTCTAATGACGATTAAAGAGTCGCAAATGACCGTCAACTTTTCAATTCCCATAGCTCTTGCTGTCTCAAGACCTTTAATGAGGCTAAGCCATTCGGCTCCATTATTGGTCTTTTTGCCAATTCCCCAGGCGAACTCTTTCTGTTTATTCCCCATTGAGTCAAAGATTACTCCTCCTGCACCTGCCAACCCAGCTAATACACATTTTCATTACTATCAATTATAACATTACATTTAAAAGGAAAAATAACTAAAAATAATATATAATTTCTTTAAAAAAGTGATGTAATTATACATCATGCTCTACATTTTTCATAGAAAAAAGTCATAACTTGTTATTCCTTTCCAAAATAAAAGTTACAAAAAGATATACAAACAGAGTTTACAATAATTCTCAGTACTGTATTTGACTGGAGCCAAAATATTCACCCATAGAGATACTGAAATCAATACAGTATCCTACTAGAAACAAACTTTCCTGCTACTTCTGATATCACATGCATTCCCCAAATAGTTACTATATAGTTAGGATACAATAGAACAAAAGGACTATATAATATTGTCCCACAATATTCAATCAACAAAAAACAGAGTTAAAAGAACTGAAAGTGCCATTGTCAACAATAGAGTCTTCAATGTGTTCCTCAAAGTTGATAGTGCAATCCATCGAACCAAGTGCTTCTTTTGATAACCCATCAACATCCCTATTGGCTTCATGGAATATGTGGGTGAAAGAGATGTCCTCAAAAGCCTTGATCAAATTATATGTATTGTGTAGCCAGTGCTCCAAAGGGATGTTGTGAATGTCAAAATTTTCATTTGCCCAATCTATAAGAATTTTAGAGTCTCCAAAATTTTTGATATTATAAATCCCTCTCTTTTGAGCAACCCACAATAGCCCCCAAAGGGAAACTAGCTCTGCCTTTGTGTTGCTTCCATTTCCCACACCCTTCTTAAGGAGAACCTTGTGATTGTTAGAAAAACAGGATCGCAGAGCAATAACAATAAACAAGATGCAAATATAAATTACACAAACACATTACAAGAGAGACACCAATATAACGTGGTTCACCCAAGATGGGCTACATCCACACAGAAATTGCTAGTCCTTATTATTATACCATCTAGCAAATGAAAGGATACAACCCACAGCACATCCGCTACAACTTCCTCTTCACTCTCTCTCGGTCTCTCTTACATGATCAAATAGATCTTTACAATGCTGCAATACATTACACAACCGCATTACAGTGTCTTCCTTTTATAGGGGAAATACCATGGGAAAATACCACAGGCTACCCAAAACCATGGGCCTGTAAGCTGTTGGCAAAAAAAAAAACCCATAACAAAAATTTCTTAACCAAACTTGGGGTACAAACACAGCTGAAACAACATCATCTATGGGACTGGAAGATCAGGCTCCACAACCAACAGTGATCTCTTTTGATGAAAAGTACCATACTTTGTGCCACATATACCATTTTTACTAGCACCATAAAAAAATCCATAAGAGGATTCATCATTTAAGATATTTCTTGTTTATAGACAATCTATTAATGCAGACATAAACTGATCTCTCTAGACTGAATGATTCAGATCTAGAACAAAACACATACATAACACAACTAACTTTCCTAGATAGATTAAATTGCAAAGTAAATCAGGAAAAACAACTTACCTTATGAATGCAACTCCTTTCTCCTCATTTGATCTTACTCACAATTCCTCAATATCCAGGTGCAAAACAAGATAGAGCAAGTGGAAACAAATGAATAATGAAAGCATATGATTATGAATCTATCTAGATCAACAGTCAAAGAGGTCAATCCTAAACGTTATAAAGGAAATAAGTTCATGGAAATAAATTGTATTAAATGTAATTTGCAGCAAATACAAAGTACAAAGTTACAACCTATGATTTAACGTCATAACACCAATTCAAGTGATCCTAAGCCTCAAATGATCAAAGCCCTCTAGCCTCCTTATGGATGAAAAGGATCTCCTGGCAGAATTCCACCAGCATGTAGGTACTCTATCCTTCCTCTCCTTAACCATGGAGAGGGGGTTCATATTTATAGGCCAAAAGGGATAGGATAGGTTGAGGATTTAGGGGAGAAGCTTAAGGGATCATCCCACAAGGTAAGGAGATCGAGTGCCACCTTTCCAGGTATGCAGGGATAAGCCTCCATGACACCCAAAGTTCGAGAAGTTGCTTGAAGCTTCTCTTTATCCATTTTAACCAACAACAATGCACCTTGTACAAAGAAAACTTACGTCATTTGAATAAGACACACTTTGCACAAGAGAAACTAGCGTCACCGACGCACTCTGTCAATGTGCAGAGTGCATCACCTAGGATTCGACGCACCTTTCCAGGAAGCATGACGTGTCAGGGTGACAACAAAAAGTCAAAGGGATTGACATCAACTTTCCATTTGGTCTTTTAGCCTATGTGCTTTAGGAAACAAGGCATATAGAGGACACATAACTCATAATGACGAGATTTTGGTGTAACAGAATGCCCCCCAAAGCATGAAGCTGAAAAAATAGGATGGGTGAAATGCTTTGCAATATGAAGGATCGAGGCAAGGATCTATGGTTGGAGTGACGAACAAAGACTCCTGTAGTATAATCAACTCCGAGATATATGTCTCGAATGAATCATAACATGGTTGTCGACCAATACAATGCAGATCCATGGGAGTATCAACTGACTGGACACAATCATGGCTAATAGACACAAGCGTAGATCCATGATGAGATGATACACAGCCACGACCAATAGAAAGTGGATTCGTGTGATATGAATCAAAAAATATCCATTGCAACCTGGGTAAGATACATGAGTTAACCCAAGGTCTTCAAGCTGAACCCACAATGATACGAATCTAACCATGTGATTACAAATGTGTTGAAGTCAAACATGGTAGAAACCACTTGATTATCGGTCATTAATGGATACCGTTAACAAGTACGAGGGAAATCACCATTGATGTCAATGATTCCCAAGGTATCATAGTACATACCATCAAATGTGAATCAATGAGTTTAGGTCAAACATTCGACGGAATCTTTCAATCAAAAGTCAATGATGTGAACTTACTATTGAAAGCAAGGTAACCTGCCATGGAGGCATGCACGCCCAAGGTACTTGATTGGTTTCTAGGTTTAGTAATGTTCGAGACTGACTCAGGGGTCACCAACATAATAGAAGGTATAAGGACTGCAGAAATTGACTCAACAATAGACTTCTGTTGAACATGGTATGGCCTAACTTAACAACATTGACATGATGAGACCGACACCTAGACCTAATGCAACTGATGATGGAAGCATTCTTTGGATGAATCAAAGGAGTAAAAAGACTCATGGAATTGATGGGACTAGAGGACAAGTAGATTATCCAAGTGTTGCAAATGAAATGCAAACGAGTGCCATGTTCAAGAGTGACTAAGTACTTCCATTATTACAAATAATGCAAACCCTTTCCATTAATCCCCATCATGATGGATGAGTACCTCTTTGTTATTAACGAGATTGAGGACGGTAACAAATGCTCAATATAGCTCATCCTTCGGACGAGTCCAATCCATATGTTTTACGAACTTGAGATAGGAGGGGTTCGTCCCTAAAAGGGCCCTTCAATGTCAGAATTTAACGAGTCAAAATAAAGTAAACTTGACGATGTTTCATATTTAGGGAGTTTGAAATGATCCAAAGGAAACTCCAAATGGTTATTTTTCGTAAAATTTAGTCTCCTCATCCGAAAAAGGATAAAACAATATGAGAGATAACTCTTCTAGTCATGATTAACTAGAGTTCTCATTTTTCATAAATAGCCTCGCTGGTCCAAAAAAGGGGTAAACTATCACCAGCAAGATGACCCTTTAAATACTTTTACAAGCGTGAAAGAATCAAGTTCGCTTGACGATCTTTTCCTATTTAGGGAGGTTGAAAAGAGCTTAAAGAAAGACTTCAAGGGGTTCCTTTTTTGTGGGAGTTTTACGAGCCCAAAAAAGAGATAAACTATAACTTGGTAACATATTCTCAGGGTTTTACGAGCACGAGAAGGAACAAAAAGTGAGCTAGATACCACTATTACTTAATTTTAACCAGTGTGATGATGGCATAAAGAACGCTCAAAGACTTGTTCACACTTGATGAAAAGCACGAAAAGTCTACGATAGACACTAACATGGTCAAAACACCACTTTTCCTTATCTACAAGCTCCAGGAACTAAGTTAGATTCAGTTACGAGGTTTTAAAACATAAAAAAGGATACCAACTATAGTAAATAACCCATAAGAGAAAAATTAATAAAGAAATATTCCAAATTTTCATATAAAATGGTGAATAGTAAAGAATTATTTACCAATGTTTTTTACAAAGTTGGAATAGTAAAAAAAACTCTTTGGAGCTTGTTTTTCTAACGACGATTACGGACACTATGAACAACCGATTCACGCCCCGTCAGTTGCAGGTAGGCCTCAATCCCATTCTTAATCTTTTCAATGGTTTAGAATTTGATTTTAGTATGCTTTTTTAGGTTTTTTGGGCTCGTAATGGAGGGGATTGCACGCACCCTGAGCGACACGATTTCCCCTTGCTGGAAGTGTGTCGCAAGGGGTCTGACGCACTTTCCCAAAGAGAAGAGCGCATCGTCGGCGCGCTGTCCACAAATGCGGGGTGTGTCGGCGCAGTTTTAATGCCAAAAATAAAAATGGGGCCCAAAAACTTAAATCCACTGCATTGAAAAGGATCTAACAATAGTCTTATTGATGTTCATGCAGACTTTGGCTAGAAAAATGGTCCAGTGGAAGGAGAGAGAACACGAAATTGAAGATGCCCAAGCATCAAATGACCCACACTCCATGAACGCTTTGCAGGGGTGTGGACTACTAAAATTATTCCATGTACAAGGGATGAGAGCCCAAGTACAACTACTTGACTATCTGATCAGGTTGTGGGACCCAGATTAGCATTTTTTCAGAGTAGGTGCCCACATCCTTACACTGGATGTAGAAGATATTTACTTTTTGACATGGTTATCGAGACACGGGGCCCTTGTTTCACTATCTAGGCCTTGGGTAGTGACCAGTCTACCGAGAGTTTGGTAGCACGGTTTTGCATGCCAAGTACACAGATGCTTGCTGGGAAAATTCCCATTAAGAACATACGCGGTCGACCACTGAGAACCATGTTCTTTACCATTGAGCGGGTGGCGGGCAACAGGGCTGCTCATTAGGCCACCAAGGCCCATATGTTGTATGCCATTGAGTGCATGGCACCGACAGTCTTCAACTAGTGCGAGGGAATCCTCATGAACTTGAAAGATAAGCTCACCAAGTGCCGAAGGGGTGAGTTGAAACAGTTTGGCTGTGGATCCATCGTGGTTTCGTTATTCTTAGATTGAGTTCCACTACTAAGACCACAGGTTGAGTTGGATGATCTCGATCCATGAGATCCGCACATGGTCCGATGGACAGAGGTGATGGCCCTCCATGGAGGCAAGGAACCTATAATTACTTACGGGCCAACCTTCTTTAGGTGGCTCCGCGGATAGCTCCTCATGGTTGAGGATTATGCATATGCGGGTCCCGACTTCAGAGGGGATCTGGATCTAGCTCTTCCAGAGGGGGAGCAGTGGGGAGACATCGATAAGAAAGAAACTCTTGTTTTTTTTTTATGTATTTTATAGTTTTTAAATGTTTTTATGTAGTATTGATATTTCATACATGTTTCATGCAGATGTTGGCCCGTCCATACTAGTGGGTTACTCTTCGATCAAGAGGAGGGGAATCATGAGGGAGATGGAAGCATCCCAGCAGGAGGCAGCGGAGCCGTTGGATGAGATGGAGGAGAACCTCCAGAGGGTGATTGTTGATATCCCTGATATATCCATTGATGACCTCCCACGACATTACCAACATCAAATAACTGGGGTTTCTGGACGGTTTGGATGGCTACTCCATAGAGTGGCTAGGGCCATTATATGTTATCACGAGCATCCCCAGGGATAGGCTCTATGTATGATGTACTGAAATCCATAGGATTCATATTTTGTAGATATGATCTACTGAAATCTTATGAGATTTAGATTTTTGTCTCGGTACCACTTTTTGTATTTTACCTGACATGATGATATATATACAAAAACAATATCTAGCGGTTTTATATAATGTGTCTTATATGATGAATTTGGGATCTTATGGATGTTGGCCTATAAAATATAATTAGCTTACATGTTATGTCAATTTATAAAAAATGTTTATCAATGTGCAATATACCAATCTAATATGAAATTATCTAGGGAGTCAGCAATTGCGTTCATGCTTCTTGGAATATGTAGGTATTGAATAGACTCAAAAGACCTCTGCAAGAGACGTACTCACCGAAAAAGAAGGAGTAATATGGGGTCGCGGATAGCATAGACACGGTTCAAATGGGAGACCACTAACTATGAATCAAGGTAGATAACAATGTGGTCTACCCCGAGAGAAATAATGTCGATCAATGATCCAATCACCACGTGATACTCAACAACTGTGTTGGTTGCAAAACATAGGCAAGTTCCTCCTGAACTCATTAATTCACTGGCAGGGGAATAGAGTACCCATGCCGATGAAGCGAGGCTGTGGGTGTGTCGGCTAGCGCCATCTGCAAATCCATAGCAATTTTCCATCTGCACATCTAGGCATAACATGGTATAAGCGTAACGATAAGATCCTAACACACTAAATGAAAGTGTCACACCAAACAAAAACACACGTCATGTACAATATATACAAAGTACTAATGCAAAATGACTTAAGCATAGTACCATTTTAGGTAGATCCCATTGCGAGGTTCCCCCAAATATATCTCGTCATAATCAACTAATTCATAGGCTCCCTTTTCCAAAACATGTTTCACTACATATGGACCATGCTACATGGACTCAAGTTTTCCTGCCCCCAGCTTATCGTGTTTTTGGTCATACATAAGGACCAAATTACCCACGTTGAAGATACAAGGTTTTACGAATTTGTCATATTGGGCCGTGATGCATTTCTTATGTGCTTTGTTAGCTAAGGATGCATCACAGAGGGTTTCATTGAGCTTTTCCAAGTATAGAAAGCGTTCTTCCTCGGCAGTAATGTTTGGTATAATTTCAACAACGAGTTTTAGCAATGGAATCTCTCACTCAATAGGAAATACTGCCTCTAGTCCATACACCAACTAGAAGGGTGTGAAACTAGTGGCATTTTGAATGGAATTCATATATACCCAAAGGGATGAAAAAAACATCACATTCCAATTGGACTTGTGTGTCCCCCACTGTGCGCTAAATCATGGTTTTCAAGACCTTATTAATGGCCTCTACTTGTCCATTTGGTTGAGGATAGTAGGGAGTTGAGTTTTCATGTCAAAAACCCAATTTGGCGCTTAGTTCATCCACCATCTTGTTCTGGAAATGTGACCCGTGATCGGTGACGATGGCTTGAGGGACTTTGAATCTCGCAATGATATGGTTAAACATAAACAATGCGACAGTTTCACCGTCTTCCTTGTATGTAGTCATAGCCTCGTCCCATTTGGTAAAGTAGTCAACTACGACAATGATGTAACAATGCCCCCCGGATGAGGTAGGATTACAATGCATGAAGTCGATGCCCCATTTGGAAAAGGGACCAACGATAATAACTGGATGTAATGGGTATGTGTTATAGCTTGAAATGACACCTCTCCGTCCTTGACGATACTTGCATCCCTTGGTCGCATGACGACACTTCTTGAGATCAATTTTAGTCACACAACAAGACATTTGTGGATGGAGGAGTCATTTGGGACACTAAAAATGGTTGAAATTACCTCATTCTTGACCCATTTGATGTATATGACCCTTAGGAACATTTTTCCAGACCAAACCATCTCCTGAAAATAAGCAGAAAACCCTGTTTTTGGCCATTTTTTAACATGAGCGCTGGTACACAGGCATGATAGTAGCGTGTGTACCCTACTCTAGTGTACAATAGTAGTCCTCAAACCTTCTGAGCGCAACTCCACTGTTGAAATAGTATCACTCAACTCCATATGTACGCTACTTTGTCTACTGTAGAGTAGCGTACACCCCTGTTTTGGTCAAAATCTCGAAATTTTGGGAAGTTAAGTTGGTTGGGGAACCTCCTACTCGGTTATAACTTCTTTTCCTATCCTTCACTGACTATATAAGGAGGGTAGAAGGGACATGTGAGGGGACCAATTCTACAATATTGTTATGCTGGAGGAATGGAGACCCTCATCCCCCTCTCTTGTGCTTAGTTTCTGGTAAACCCTAGCACAGTTGATTAGAGGCTGGAATACTTGGAGAACGGAAGCAGGAGACCTTGAATCTAGGTTTTGTGAAGTGCCAAGCTTAAAATAAGGTATAACTGTATGTACTTGCTTTCATTCATTAATAAAGATCAGACGTTCTTCTCTTTCCAAATAGGACCTATTAATGTGTCTCAGATTTGATTACAATTTGTTTATAATCTGATGTCTTCTTCTATTATGAATATGAGTCTTATATGTGTAGTCAAATGTATTTGAGAAAGGTATCAAGTTGTTTTGCAGGTCTGGGCATTGCGACACTAGATAAGCATTGAAGAGCGAGGGAGGCAAAGCTAGCATCAACCTTCTGAATGAGGTGCCTACATCTCTAAACCCTAATCTCTTCATTTATTCATTGTACTTGCAGAATGCTTGTAAGTCTATCTTTATCATCGTAAGTTGGTAGTTTCTCCCCTGAACTATAGGTGCATTTTCCCCACAACAGAATGGCGACTCTGCTGGGGAAAGCCTAACTGCTTAGGGGTATCCAAGGTCATTTCTTCAGTCTTGTTTGATGGTCTTTGTTAATTTTCTTGATTAAGATCAGTTAGTAGGTTCTGTTTGACCCTGCTGGGCTTTTATAGACCCTTTCCGTGTTGGTTGTGGAGCCAGATATTCTAGTCTCATAGATGATATTGTATCAGCCGTGTTTGTACCCCAGTTTTATATGATATGTAGGTGGACTATACAATCACCCTAGTGGGGGGGTGTGGGGGGACATCGCCCCCCCACGAGGTTCCAAGGGGGACCATCCCCCTTGGCTAGGGTGTCCGGGGGCCAGCGGTCCCCCAGTGGGGGTTTGGGGACAGCGCCCCCGAGAAATGGGGGTTCGGGGGCAACACCCCCGAAGAAAATTTTTGGGGCTGTTTTCGCTAGCTGTTTTGCGGGCCCATGGTTTTGGGTATCCCGTGGTATTTTCCCATTGTATTTCCCTTATAAAATAAAGACATTGTAATACGGCTAGGGAGGAGGATGTATTAGGTTTTATGCATTGTAAAGATCTTTGAGATCAAGAGAGAGACTGTGAAACAGAGAAGAGGAAGTGCAGCGGTTGTGCTGCAGGTTGTATCCCTTCACCTTGCTGGACGGTAATAATAATAAGGACTGGCAAATTCAGTGTGGACGTAGCCCAAGTTGTGTGAACCACGATATATCTGTGTCTCTCTTGTAATGTGTATGTGTGATTATATTTGCATTTCTGTTTACTGTTATTGCTCTGCGATCCTGTTTTTTTAACATTCCGGCCCTTACAAACCCTTGTGGACCCAGGTGTGGGGGGTTTTAACCCCATTTTTTTAATTTTTTCAACATGTGCGCTACTATTGTGCAGTACAGTAGCGCCCTAGGCACTAGTTTCCTTCTTACACAGTAGTGCTCAAAATCTGGGTTTAAATTTTTGAGTTTTTTGGGTTGTGGAACCAAATCTGGGGTTCTTGCTGCATTTTTGTGGTCCCTGATGACCATAGGTCTATGTTAAACCCCTATAAGTGGTCTCCCATCCTTGTACTGATCCTACATTCTTGATTTGAACCTCTTTTGATCAATTTGGGCTTGTTTGGAAAGTGTTGGGGCTTGTTGACCCAAGTTGGGGGGTTGTGGACCCGTTTGGTGTTTTGTACCCTAATTTGAGTCTGACTGAACCTGCTTGCCCCATTTCCACTGGATTTGAAACCTTTTAAGTCTTCTTGACCCTGTTTGTATCCATTTGAGTGAAATTTCTCTTTTAGATTGGTTTTTTATCCTCCCTTATGCTTTTAAGTTTTCTTTTGCAGTGAAAGCTCAAGTGTTTTGGCTTTTGTTCAAGACCTTGTTTGCATTGTTTATGTGCAGACCTGACTTTACCAAACCATACTTCTTCGTTGCTTCATTTGGGTCTAAAAGTAGTTTTCGTACTCTTTTCCCAATGTTTGGCATGCTTACATCAATAAGAATTTGAAAGTCATATTTGGTAGCTTTTACTGTTTCATAAAGAGAACCTAAAAGTTTATTTGCTTTGCTTTGTTAATAGGTTAGTTTCAATTTTGTTTCTTACCTTTGAAAGCATAAAGAATTTTGATTCATTTTCTGAATAGAGTACCTTGCAAGTGGCTTAAAAGATTTTAGAGTGTTTTGCATCAAAAAGAACAAGTTCTCTTTTGCATACTTACTGGTTTGAATAGCTGCATTCTTAGGTTTTGAGTTTAATTTTGTACATTTAGACTTTATTTTTACCTTTTTTGCATTCGAAAGATTAAAAATTGCATTTGCATATGCATTCTAGATTAGAATTTTAAGACTTGCATTGAAAAGAAAATATTTGTTTGGTGGTAAATATTTCATTTTCAGTACTCTATCTCTATTATAACCACTCTCACACACCCACTACCTTTTTGAGTAAGCAAGTAACCTTTAAAATGAACCCTAATAAAATGTACTAGTAACATTTTATTTTCTAGGTTACACTACACCAACTAGTCTTGGTTAGGATCTTGGGTTTAAAACACCTTAAACCACCCAAGATCACACATTATGCAAAAATCGTAGTTTGACTATCACAGGTAAACCCACTTCATTCAAAGCTTGCCTGGGATCTATGCAGTAGGTCTTGTGAGATCAGATTGTTGGGAATACTCCTACTACTTTATGTTTCGAGCATATACCAGGATTGGATCACGTTTGGGGACTCTTTTGAGTTTCGGGCTCAGTTACCCTGCCCATGCCTTCTGATTCGACCAGCGACTGTCCCCCCAGGAGTTTTCGGTGTTGTGGTATCCTTAGTATCTGACCATAGGTTCATACACAGGTGACAGCGGAGGGTATATCTGATGTACCTAGGACAGACGTGGGAGGAAATCCCTTGCAGGTCTTTGGGAGGGCGGTTGGGTGATTCCAGCGCTTGCACCTTTAGTCATTGTATTGTGGACCGCGGGTAACTGTTCTTCATCCTCCGTTGATCTGTTCTGGGCCCTCATCATCCCAGACTCTTCTCCGGAAGGCATCTGTTTTCCTGGTTTGATTTACCTAGGACCTTTTTTAGTGGTGTGCTATTTGTGCTACTTGTTTTAGTTTGTCTTAGAGAACTTCTTGTTCATTTGAGCAGGAAACTATGTCTAGCATTCCGGCGAGTGCAAATCAAGGTACCCCTGTTCCAGGGGATCCTTGTGCTGTTCCATTCATTGGAAACATTAGTGCTCCCTTAATGGCTACTTTGAATCTTCCTGGATTCACTATTGGGCTGTCGGTTTGGTTGTTTTCCACTCCGAATGCCTTGCATGCTCCTGACGCTTCTTTTGTGAGCACCTCAAATCAAGAGCATCAGAACCCTGTGCCTCCCTTGCCAGTAACATCTTCTCCTCCTCCTTCTACCTCATGTGGCAAAAGTAGCAATACTAGTAGCCAGCAGTCTAAAAGGAATAGACAGAGGAAGAATAGGAAGAAGATGCCAGAACAAGGGGGCAGCAACCCAGCTTCTGCAAGTCATGCTGGGGGCAAGCACCCTTCCTCTGCAAGTCATGCAGGGGGCACCTACCCAGCCTCTGGAGGTCATGCTGGGAGAAAACTTTTAGTCACTGAAAATCATACTGAAAGTTTGTCTTCAACCACTGTCAGTCATGTTGAGGACACGTCATTGATCACTGTTAGTCATATTAATGACAAGTCACCAGTTCCTGTGAGTCATACTGGAGACACCAGATCAGCCACTGCAATTCATGCTGAGGGAGTTGACATTGTCGACAAACCAAACAAACAAAAGCTTAAGTTCCCTTGTAAGTTTTGCGAGGGAGATCACCTTACTTACTTGTGCCCTGTACTTCCAGAAGTGCAACAAGTGTGGTCCTTAGTTCAAAAGTCTGATGCTTCTGAGCAACCAGCCTATGTGAGTCATGCTGGGGGAAAGCTGTCAGCCAATGCTAGTCATGCTGAGAGTACTGACATTGTAAAGGAGTCTAAACCTATAGGACTGAAACCAAAGTTCCCTTGTAAACTTTGTAAGGGAGATCACCTTACTCACCAATGCCCTGCCATTCCAGAGGCAAGAAGAGTGTGGTCCATGTCTGAAGGAACCTCTAGTGTGGTTCTTGATGCACCTACTGCTGAAGTCTTCTGCATTACTAGTTTGGATATTCCTGAAAAAGGGGGCACTTCATCTATGCCATGTGAACCCCTACCAAACCCTAGGATTGTTTCCTTTGATTGGAATAGTCTAGCCGAGCCTCGTCTTCCTTCCTCGACACCTTTCCAGATAAAGGTTGATATCAGGAACCATACGGTTGATCGATACATTGTTGATGAAGGTGCCTCTGTTAGTATCTTATCCGCTTATGCTTGGAGAGATTTGGGTTTCCCTAATGTTATTCCAACTGCTAATTGGCCATTGACCTTCGATAGAAGACCTAGCGAACCGATCGGATTCCTCCGCCAGGCACCTGTTACCTTGGGTGGAAAAACAATCTTAGTTGATTTTATGGTTTTAAAGGACCCTGTGGACTTTGATATGATCCTCGGGTGTGATTACATTCATGCTATGCATGCTGTGGTGTCTACGCTTTTTCATGTGATGTATTTCCCTCATAACGAAAACATTGTCACCATCGACCAGCTTGCATTTGTTGATCCTCCTCATTACCCAACTGTAGACTAGTCTGATCCCTCGTCATTAGGCACTACTATGTCACATGGGCCTTATGTGGCATATTGTTCCTTGAGTTCAACTGCTACTGAGAAGAAGTCTCTGAGTTCATGCTTACCTTCTCGGGACTTGGTCCCAGCTTTTGACCAAGTGACACCTCCATCTGAATGTTTAGATATGTGTTCTATCTGGGATGATATACTTCCTTCCAATGAATTTTTCCTAGAGTCCATAGTACAATCTGCCATTCATTTGGATGTTGATCCAGTCCCAGTTATGTCCAGCCCCGGTTTGACCTTAAAGTCTGATCTTCCTACTGTTGAGTCTTTGGACTCTCCTATAGATCCGCAAATCGGTGTTCCTGCTGAGTTTGATTCTACTTCTAGAATTTTCAACTCCCGTGATGATGAATTTGTTTCTGCAGATTCCATCATGTCCTTCAACTTTGATCTTCATCCTGAATTTGATCTTTTTTATTGTAATTCCTCGGGCTTGGGTACCATAGAGTCTTCTGCCTTGTTTATGCCTGTTGTTGATGATAGTGAAGTTGAAAGTATTTCTACCACAGTGACTTGTATCGGATCTTTCCTTACATATCTTTTAGATATGATCCTGGTACTAATGTTTCTTGGAGACAGGATTCTTAGCTGGATGTATACTTGTTTACTGGTTATTTTCGACACCTTGTGCGACCATGTCAGGTATATTCGGAACCTTGCATATAGGTTTAGGCTTCCCTCTTGTTATGTTGCGTTTGAACCTTTTGCCATCCGAATTCGCCATAGGGTCGAACCTGTTGGATATTGGTGTGTTAGCCATCTCTTTATGCATCGTGCACCAGTCCGACAGCAGAGCCTACCTAACATGGGTCACCCTAGTCAGAACCCTTATGCCATTCTGGTGCCCATGCTGAGTTTTTCTCATAGGCTTGGGAGCCTTTTTAGATTTACCATGACTTTGAGAAGAAGCTTCATATCTTTCTTCCTCATCTATTTCTGGCCATCCCTGATAAGGCTCCCATCTTTATGTTCAAGTTGTATGTGCATCTGTTATGATCTTGCTTGCGCTAATGAGCCTGATGCCGGCTTCCACGCTTTTAGCCCGTTATATAAGCCTTCATCTTTGATCTCATTTCCGCTAAGCCCTGTATCATTTTTTCTTTGCAATTTGACACCTTTTACCTGTAGGAGACACACCCTGAGTGTCCTTATCTTGCTCATGTTCCTTGCATTAGGAATAGCTTTGTTCCATGCGCTTGGAGCTAGTTTTGCATGTCCCTAACACTCGTCTCCTCCCATTACAAGCATTCTTCTACCCTTACTTCGAGCTCGTTAAAAACAGTAAGTATGTTTCGAGTATTCTTCTACCTTTACTTCGAGGTCATTAAAAACAGTAAGTAGGTTTCGAGCATTCTTCTTTCACTTCGAGCTCGTTAAAAACAGTAAGTAGGTTACGAGCATTCTTCTTTTACTTCGAGCTCGTGAAAAACAGTAAGTAGGTTTCGAGCATTCTTCTTTTACTTCGAGCTCATTAAAAACAGTAAGTAGGTTCCGAGCATTCTTCTACCTTTACTTCGAGCTCGTTAAAAACAGTAAGTAGGTTATGAGCATTTCTTCCACCTTCACTTCGAGCTCGTTAAAAACAGTAAGGAAGTTGTGAGCATTTTCTGTATCTCCTTTGAGCTCGTTAAAAACAGTAAGGAGGTCATGAGTTTAATTTTTCGGACTCGTTAAACCTTTATGGAAAAGATCCCTATGGAGTTCTTTTAAGCCCTTTTCAGACTCCTTAAATAGGAAAAGTTTGCCGAGCATAGTTGTCTTTTCGGGCTCGTTAAAATAACTGAACCGACATCCACTTAGGTATAGAATTACCCCTTTTCCGGGCCTTGGTGGGTAATTTACGGAAAAGGTATACTCTAGGTATACTCTTGTATGCGTTAGAAGAGTTCTTCTTCCATCATTTTACACTTTTTCGGGGAAGGAGACTAACTTTACGAAAAAGGACCTTTGGAGTCGTCTTTAGGGTTTTCAGACTCTCGAAATGTGAAAACATCAAGCGAGCATTTACCTACTCGGGCTCAATATAAAATCCAAGGATAGGTGTATAGAGGACTGTTTAAGTTTTTCAACTCTATAAGCAAGAAAACACCGCCGAGCACAGACCAATCCGGGCTCGATATAAAATCCACGGATAGGTGTATGGAGTTTTCTTCTAGGTTTTTTAGACTCCTTAAATATGAAAATACCGTCGAGCATGCTTTAGTTCTTTGCAAGCTCATTAAAAAATGAAAAAGGAAAGGGAAGGGAAGAATGTTAAAATATCCTTCAATATGATGGCAGCAAGTCAACTATTTCCTTGAACAAAGCACCTGTTTTGAGTCTATCAAACAAGTTGGGTTCTAGTGTTGGCCTTAGGGTAAACCTGATCTCAGAGTTCTTACTCCTCTGTTTGGTTAGTCTTACAATCATATGGAGAAACTGTTAATGTCTCCTACATTGCAGATTTGTGTCGTGGTCTCTTTGTGTTCAAGCTGCCTAAGTCACTCTTGTGTCCTGCTCACTGTTCAAGGATATAACTTGTGTCGGCCATTCTGCAGTTGCCTTGACCTCATGTGTCGGCCATTCCTTGGTGTCAGTATGTTTCATCATGTGTTCAGTCCTACTCCAAATCAGCTCATACCTGTTGAGTGTCCCTCGTGTTGGATGATGGAGGATGCATTAAGGCCTCCCTTCCAACGGACTTCTTCCTATCGACTTCAAATCATTGTACTCTGGGAATGAAGTTTAGAGTTTCGGTTAGTACCTTGGGGATTGCAGTCATTAGTGGCAATTTCCCTCGCTATTAGATAGATGGGAATACATCAATGTCTCATATCCGATGGATTCTTCAAGTGTTCAACGGCAAGACCATCTATTCGCACTTACTTGAATGTACTAGGTACCTTGGGTTCCATTTTCATTATTGGTGGACACCCTCGCGTTTGTTAATGGTATACATCAATGACCGGTAATCAAACGATACCTCCCATGTTCAACATCAACTCATTTATTCACATGGATAGGTTTGTACCTTGGGTTGTTTTTGGATGAAGACCTTGGGATCCTCGATAGCATCACCTCATTTATGTTATCGCCCAAGTTGCGCAAGACTAAGCCACACTCTTTTTGGCTCTTGATGAGACATAGATCCAACTTGTTCTTTATGGCTATGTTCTCCAGTTTTGACATAGATTCACCTTGTATTTATGTGGCTATGTTTACACTTATGTTCCTCATGGATCCACGCTTGTATTCTAGTGGCCATGATATATGCATCAGTATTTTGGATCATTATTGTATCCTCTTGGAGGTCATGTTCCACCATTTGAACATGGACAGTTACCCCAAGGATAAGTTTGTCTGACATTGCCTTTGCTTTCAGGTACTTCATTTGAGCCTATGATTCTTGGTTTCTCCATTCCTCCATGATTCAACTCTTTGTTATTTATAATGTATTTCGGCCATCGTTTCCCGTACTCCCTCTGACCTTAAGAAGTGTCGTCATGCGACCAAGGGATGCAAGTATCGTCACGGACGGAGAGGTGTCATTTCAAGCTATAATAGTATGGATGTGAGTGCTTTTTATAATGAAAAATCTGGCAATTAGGAGGACACTTCTTGATCGCCTCGATACAATCTTTAAAGATAGATGGCCAGTAGTATCCAGTGCGTAATATTTTTTGGGTTGTAGCCATCTCAGAAAGATGACCGCCACATGCCCTCGAGTGACAATCATTCAGAATGTCTTCGAACTCCTCATGAGTTAAACAACGTCAGAGAATAGAATCAATAGTACGACGATATAATGTATCACCAATGATTAGGTAATATTTTGCATGGTGATGGACACGATGACATTCATCACGAGATAAATGAGGACCGAAGCGTTGGGTTTGGAGATATAATGTAATGTCTCCATACTATGGGTCAGAAGTACTAATCGAAAACAAAGACTCATTGGGTAGAGAGTCAATGGGCTCAGAATCTTGATCAATACAGGGAAGATCGCAAATAAGCTCCGCAAATACCAAATACTTCTTTGATTTGGCTTTCTCAAATAAGAGATCGAATTCCTGGAGAATCACGATCCATCGTGAATATTCCCCCCTAGTACTTGACGTGTGAGAGCGTGGTACATGGGGTTTGAGTCGGTAATAATGGTAGTAGTCTGGATTAGGATATAATGGCGGAACTTCTGAACAACAATGACTGCTGCTAGAGCTAACTTCTCTACATGTGAATAATGGGTTTCAGAGTCGATGAGACTCTTACTAAGGTAGTATATCACATGTTCCTACGCGTGACTATCTTCCTATACTAGAACCATAGCAATAGTTGAAGTAGAGGCGGGAAGATAAAGGATGTAATCCTTGATGTAATCAGGTGGTTGTAACACGGGCGCGTGAGTGATCGCATGTTTGAGATTGTTTAAGGATTGTTGGGCGTAATCATCCCAAATGAACGGGACGTCCTTCTTTAACAACCACATGTATCCCTGTGTATTCTTCGCAAAGTTACACATGAAATGATGCAAGTAGTTTTCCTTCCCCTACAAACTTTGAAATTTTGTAATATCAGTGGGTGGAGGTAAGGTGACAATAGCCTCAACCTTGATGGGATCGATGCGGATCCCATCTTTTGAAATGATGAAGCCTAGAAGGTGTCCGAACTCTACACGGAATATGCAATTGTGAGGATTTAGACAGATATTGTATCGTCAACATTTGAGAAACACGACTGTTAGATGGTCGATGTGGAATTCAGGACGATGGGAATGAGTTGTCGAGATAGGGTTCCACAAAATCCTTCACATCATCGAAAGCGTATGACATGTCCCGTTGGAATGTAGCACCAACATTTTTAATACCAAAGGGGAGTTTGCGATATGCAAATGTGCCCCATGGGTAGATGAAAGCGGTTTTATGTTGGTCAGTCGGGTGGATCTCAATCTGATTATAGCTGGAGAAGCCATCCATAAAGGAAAATATGACACTTCCTGCACAATTGTCAATGATTTGGTCGATGAATGAGGTAGGGTAATTGTCCTTGGGACAAGCCTTATTTAGGTCCCTATAATCGACACAAACTATGATGGTTCCTTGTTTCTTTGCAACCAGGACGCCATTACAGACCCAATCTGTTAATGGAACAGGACAAATAAACCCAACTTTCAACATCTTTTCTATTTATGCTTTAATATCCGCAGTCTTCCGAGGGTGCACTAGATGGAGTTTTTGTTAGGAACCCATGTCTTTACTTTGTTAGTATATTGTTGTTGGATGCATATGCTTTGTAAGTCGTCCCATAGTATTTGTTGATCCATAGTTTGTGTTATTGTTATTGGTGCATATGCTTTGTAAGTAGCCCATAGTTTTGTTGATCCATAGTTTGTATTGGCCCATGGTTTTGACCCGTAGTAATTGTTGATCCATATTTTGTATTGGCCCATGGTTTGTATTGACACATGGTATTGACCTATGGTATTGGCACCTAGACTTAGTATATAAGTGTGTGTTGAGGCCTATGAAGGCACCGTGAAGTTAATTGTATTGAGCTTGCTCAAAGGAGGTTGCCCCCTCGAAGTGGCTCGTGATCAATATAAAAGTGCTTATGAGTTCTATTATTTCTGATATCTCGTGTATTTGCATTAATTAACTATTGTAGGTTCATCACATCTGGTATCAGAGCACTTTCTTGGGCTCGCTGGGTGAAATTTCTGCCAAATTTTTTTTTCGCATCTGTTGCAGGTTCGGATTTGGGAATAATCCCTATCCGCTTAACTGTGGGAAGTACTTGGGCATAAGCCCTAAAACTCATTGTGAGGAGTACCACAGGAACCCCAAAGTAGCTGGCCCATTGAGAGGACCTGCCAGCGAAAAGGGAAACGACCCCTACCTAATTGACTAGTTCTCACTCGTGAGGTAAACCAAGAGCTATCGTTTGTGGCAAAGCGGTTATCAGTTTTACCTGAGCCGTGGAGTGAGGGGTACTGCCCCAATACGCAAGTGGTCAAACAGCATTGGTGGCTGAGTGAAACCCCTGAACTATTAGGAAGTCGCACATACCTAGGATCCATATCTATTTTCAGTTGAACTGTTGTCGATCACTGCTGCGCCGTTTCAGATCCAGCCGTTCAGATCCATTCTGAAAGTCGTTCCAGATCTAGCCATTTTCAATCCATTCGGCGTCGTTTCAGATCCCTCTGTTTCCGCTCACTTCCAGGCCGTTGCAGATCTATCTATTTCAGATCTCTTCCGAGCCATAGCCGCTCCATTCTTAAAAAAAAAAAAAAAAAAAGGAAGTTTTTTCTCCATATCTCCCTTGTTTTCACTCCGTTTCCCTTGAAACTTTCGGGGAATCCCTGTAATCCCATTCTGCATATTTCATTCCTGAGGACCCTATCCCCAATTCCATTTCCCAAAGCCTGAAATCCCACATTTTTCTATTTTTAGGGTTTGCCCTAACTTCTTCGATTTTCACCCGATCGCCTTCAAATTTTACCACATACTTCCTTTTCTAATTCTGCTTCTTTGTCCCTCTCTGCCAAATTTTCTCATTCTTTCACCCCGCTTCTGAAATCCCCTTTTTCTGCTTTCATGTCCTTTCGACAGTGTCCAAAATGTCATCAAACCCCAATTACCCATCAAATTTTTTCCCCAATCCAAATTTCCCTTTACTAAATCAGCTTCTGTTTGTGTTTTTCTACCCATCCCCCCCCCCCCCCCCCAAAAAAAAAAAAAAAAAAAAAACCTGGTTATGGTTGTCACCCGTGCAGGAGCACACACCATGGAGGAAGCACTTGCAGCCATCCAAACCAAACTCCAAGATCTAGATGAAAAATTTGTCAGCCTCCATCTTCAGCATTCAGCCATGAACAATAACCGACGACTAGAATCTTTTGCAGCCACCGGGTTCTCTTCTTCCGGCAATTTTCGTGGGCCGAAGCTTGATTTTCCTCGCTTCAATGGTACTGATCCGACTGGATGGATATACCAAGCAGAACAATATTTCAATCTGCATAATACTTTTGATGTCCAGAAAGTTCCACTTGCATCCTTTCATTTGGAACAGGAAGCCCTTCAATGGTACCGTTGGTACATCAAAGCTCATCTTGAGCCAAACTGGACAGATTTTTGCCAACTCCTTTTGCCACGATTTGGTCCTAGTGCTTTTGATGACTTCACAGGAACACTCACTAAACTTCACCAAATTGGAACAGTGAGAGAGTATCAGACAGAATTTGAGAAACTGGCCAATCACACAAAAGGATTGTCTAATGAATTCTACAGGAGTTGTTTTATTAGTGGTCTCAAGGATGAAATCCGCTCAAAAGTCAAAATGTTCTGTCCCAACACAATGATGGAAGTCCTAGGGTTGGCTAAGTTGGCAAAGGATAAGATCGCAGCTCAACAACACTCCAAACCCACCTTTGTTCCCTTCAGAAATATGGGTTCCCAACGACCTCACATCACGCCTGCTCCTCCACCAACTCCTATCAAGCATTTGTCTGAAACAGAGATGCAGGCACGCTGAGAAAAATGGCTTTGTTATAATTGTGATGAGAAATTCACTCGGGGACATAGATGTGTTCAACAAAAGCTCTATCTCTTGGATGTGGATTCTCCGCCTGCCTCAGAACTTGGTGAAGAAGCTCCAGATACAGTAGATGTTCAGGTCGATAGTCAGCACCCGCCTGTTGATACCCCATCTCAAGATGACCCACCCGAGATCTCTCTCCATGCTGTAACTGGCGTCACCACCCCACAAACAATGTGGGTCAGGGGATACTTCAAGAAGCTCCCTCTTACCATACTCATTGATTCTGGTAGCACTCATAACTTCATTGACCCTCGAATTGCCAAGCAGGCTGATTGTTTTGTCCATCCTTGTTCCAACTTTGAAGTCATGGTTGCCAATGGGGGCACCTTACCTTGCAAGGGGAAGTGTCGTAATGTGCGTATCTCTATGGAAGATTATAACCTGCGCTCTGACATGTTTTCCTTATCCTTAGGTGGATGTGATGTGGTTTTGGGCATTCAATGGTTAAGCACACTTGGCCCCATCTTATGGGATTTTGCTGAACTTTGGATGCAGTTTTTAGTCAATGGGACACAACACAAATTTATGGGCTTACAACCAGGGTCTCTCTGCATCATCAGTTCACATCGCTTGGAAAAGATCCTTAAGAAGAATTCACATGGTGTCATTGCTCAGCTCCATTCCCTTCAGATGTACCCACCAACGGTCTCCACTACTGCCTTGGATAGATATGCAGGTGTCTTTGTTGCACCAGTGGGCTTGCCGCCTTCACAAGACCTTTCCTGTAAGCATTTTGCCGCATCTACATCTCAGCAGGACATGATGATTATTTTGCATGCAGTACAGAAGTGGCAGCCATCCCTATTGGGGAATTATTTCTGCATCAAGACTAATCTCCAAAGTCTGGAAACTTTCCTGGAACAACAGGTCTCCTCCCCAGCACACCTGAAATGGGTTCTCCAACTCATGGGTTATGACTATGCGACCACTTACTAGAAGGGTAAGGACAATATGGTGGCAGATGCTCCTTCTCGCACATTTGATGACCTAGTTTCTCTTACAGCTATTTCTCTGCTTGTTCCAAATTGGTTGCAATCTGTTCAACGGGGCTATCTCTTCTATGAACTCCATGCTTCTTCATCAACAGGGCACTCTGGGTTCCTCAAAACGTATGATCAGGAACAATGTAACTTCTTTTGGAAGGGATTGAAAATGACAATTCAACGGATGGTGGTTGACTGTGATACTTTCCAGGTCAACAAGGGTGAAACGACCCTCCTTTCGGGACTGCTCGAACCCTTGCCCATCCCTACACAGATTTGGACAACTATTTCTATGGATTTCCTGGAAGCGCTCCAGTGGTATACTACCACATCTAAAAGGACACCATATGAAGTAGTCTCTGGACAAGCACCGCCAGTTCTTCTTCCATACACCTTCAGCAGCTCCCCAGTTCAGGAAATTGACTCAATTCTTTGAAACCGCAATCAACTTCTTCTCATTTTGCAAGACAATCTTCACATGGCAAGAATTCGACTGAAACAACAAGCCGATCAACACCGTTCTGCACGCACTTTTCATGTCACTGATATGGTTCTTCTTCGTCTACAGCCTTCCACGCAATCCTCCCTGAAACTCAAAAGGCGCCAGTGGCCCGGAATGCAACCCGAGGATGCTACAGGGGACCCACTCCTTCAGATTCTGCATCAATTTCCACATCTAAAGCTTTGAGGACAAAGCTTTTTCTAAGGGAGAGGGGATGTTAGGAACCCATGTCTTTACTTTGTTAGTATATTGTTGTTGGATGCATATGCTTTGTAAGTCGTCCCGTAGTATTTGTTGATCCATAGTTTGTGTTATTGTTGTTGGCGCATATGCTTTGTAAGTCACCCATAGTTTTGTTGATCCATAGTTTGTATTGGCCCATGGTTTTGACCCGTAGTAATTGTTGATCCATATTTTGTATTGGCCCATGGTTTGTATTGACACATGGTATTGACCCATGGTATTGGCACCTAGACTTAGTATATAAGTGTGTATTGAGGCCTATGAAGGCATCGTGAAGTTAATTGTATTGAGCTTGCTCAAAGGAGGTTGCCCCCTCGAAGTGGCCCTTGATCAATATAAAAGTGATTATGAGTTCTATTATTTCTGATATCTCGTGTATTTGCATTAATTAACTATTGTAGGTTCATCACAGTTTTTCCTCAGGATATGTTTGAATCTCATGCATAACGATGGAAGGATCAATCCAGGGCATTTCCTCATATCTCCATGCAAATACATCGCGGAATTGTTTGAAAAAGGCCGTAAAATTTTTAAGTTCATCAGGCGAACAGGTTTGGCCAATATGAATATTTTCCACGATGCTTGGTTTGAATGAGATGTCTATAGTAATTGTCAGCGTGATATTGGCCAGCTTTACCTCTGTTACCATATCCTGGGTCAGAATAGGAGATTGAGGGCAAGACAAGACATCTAGTGAAACAATGGTATGAATTATGTTCTCTACCATGTCAAGAGGCAAAAGGAAGGATGATCAATGATAAATTTCTTCCCATGGGGGCTCATCCAAGATCATAATCTCCATAATTGATTCATCAGAATGCAAATTTTGGAGTAGAGGATCAAGTGATGGTAAGGATGAGTTGCGCTGTGGTGGCAGAGAACCTAGGTTGGATGCCACTAAAGAGTGGACATCCGGTAGATCAGGTGTTGATTGGATGGCCTCATAAGTGGCCTCGATAGGGATAAGAGGAATCATATATCCAATCAAATCCAGATGATGAGGATCGGGCACAATCCATTTGTCGGTTGAGTTGGAAAGGTTGGGATCATAGAGGATATCATGTTCACCGAGGCAACATGGTTTGGGGGATCGGGTGTTGGAAAGACTCCCATCAGAGATGAGTCTTTGAGGAGTCCTACCCCCACACTCTCATATATTTGCGACGAGTGGTCCAATAAAGGGACATTATCCGCGGGATGAGTAGTGGTGTCTGGTGTACAAAAATCTAGTTGGTCGATAATGACAACTATCCCATGGTGGGGAAATTGCACAATGCGGAAGTTCGTTGATGCAACTGTAGTCATGGCATAAAACCAATTTCGACCTAGTAATAGGTTATAATCCAACGGGGCAATGACTACTTCCTCGTTAATGGAAACGGTCTTACCTCCCAACTCTACGGCTAAGGACTGTAACAACCCGTCGGGTTGAAATCCACGTCCGTTGAATGCTTTCAATGTGGTGGGGGAACGGTTCAACTCGGGAGAGCCAATGGCTCGCCTGCAGGATAGTGACATAACCGAAGTAGAGGCTCCCTCGTCTAAAACAGTATGATGGATACTTTTCCCAGATACATTGGTAACAATTTGAAATGCTAACTAGTGGGAAATCCTTGGCTTGAAATACTCTAGTTTGAACATAATGGTGTTCGAGGAATCAGGGTCTACAAATCCTATTGCAGATAACAAAGTCTTACGTTGATTTGGGCAGTTTTGTAAGACTTTGAGCGTCGACGTAGCATAGGGATCCTGGGCTATATATTCTACAATGTTGTAGCTTTGAGTTGCTCGGGTGTTAGGATTGAAAACTGCTTTTCAGATGGTTCTCTTTGGTGGACGCAATATTGTATCCAGTGAAGGTTTCTAAATGGTTAGTGGACCTTGAGAGGAAGGAGCATCATATGTAGATGTGGAGGATTTTTCAGTATTACCTATGTTGGAATCCTTATTTGGGATAGAGTCGTATGTGCGTGATCTGGTAGACAAGTTGACTATTTTGCTTCGCATCATGAGAACATGAGCGGTTGTGGATGGCTCTCCTTGAGAAGGAGGTGGTAGTTGTGTGATCATTTGTTGTTGTTGTTGTTGTTGTGTGGGGAAGGGATCTGTTAATACTGCGGGTGTGGGGTTTCCCTTGAGAAACTTTTGTACTTCTTCACGACGTGGACATTCTTTCGTGAAGTGATCGTCACCGCACAGTAAACAAGGATATTTAACCTTCCATTTTTGTTTGGTGTCATCAGGATTAATCTTGGGATCCTACTGATTAGAATACTTCTTGGATTTCCCTTTGTTATTCTTTTTTCCACTGGATTTTTGAGGTGAAGCAAATTGAACTGAATTCACTTCGGCAATGGAAGCAGGGTTGGGTGATCGATTGGTGGACCGTTACTAGCCTATGATGAGGGTGGAGTTGAACTATGGTCGTTCTGTGATCCACCAGATTGGGTAGTAGGTTGGGAATGTACGGAACCAATGATGTCGTCGGCATGTGATCCCGTACTAAGGAGGTTTTGTTGGGTCGTATGTGGGGCGTGGGGCATTGAGGATGATGTTGTACAATTTTCCAGATTGAGCATAGACTAAGTCTAGATACTAAGCACGGGAAATAACTTGTTCTTTCGTAATGGCCCCTCCCATAGCCACATATTTAGCTATGATAGGGAGTAAGGACTTGATGAACCAATCAACAAGTAATTGATCCGGAATGGGAGCTTTAATAAGGAGACGCCTCCTTCTCCATTCATGGATATGATCAGAAATGTGAGTGGAGGTGGATTGTCGGAGGGATTTCAAAATATCCGTGTCAATTTGATAGCGAATCGGTAATTGGAAATGAGTCAAAAAATCCATAACTAATGATTGAAATTAGATGAAAGAATGTGGTGGTAACTCAATGTACCACTTCACAACTGTGTCGGTGAGGGTTCGTTGAAACAACCTCAAACAGATAGAATCGTCCATTAAGGAGTTAGAGGAGCACCCTAAATGATAAGTAATTACACGGTTCTTAGGGTCCTCACCGAGTTTGTCGTCGAATTTCGGTATGTCTAATGGTAACTTCACAGGAATATATAGGTGGCCAGTTGATTGCCGTGTTGGATGGGATCGTTAGTCAAACGGGACAGATCTGGCAGATCTAACATATCCAGAAATGGTAACTGTCATTTTGGCTGTGGATACTGGTAGTATTGATAAGGCATCTGAGTACCAGTAGGACTGTGAATCGAATGATTGTGAGATCCTCCCATAAAGGGTTGGCCAGATGGAGGTGGGCCTTCTGGATTAGGAGGTGGATCGGAAGGGGGTTCTCTACCAGAAAAGGGGGTCCACCGCTGCCGTATGGGGGTCCTCCGGGTGCAGGTGGGACAGGTTGGGGGGTGGGGGGCGGTCCGCCAGTTGGAGATCCAGTTGGTGGAACATTATGATGCCCCAACGGGGTGTTCATGTTTCTAGGATAGGGTAATCCATGGAAAATATTTCCTAGATAGTTTGAACCTATAGAAATGTTATGATTTCCCGGGTATGTATGGCCCCATGGGGGTTGGGTCCAAGTGGGTGGTCCCCCCATTTGATGTGTAGGTTGTCCCATGGTTGGGAGTGAACTTCCAACCATATTATAATTGGTATGTGAATGATATCCCCCGCTCACGTTTTGTCCCCTAACTGGATGATGTCCCCCTGTTAGGTTTTGTCCATTGACTAGGGGTTGCCCCCCAGTCGAAAAATGTCCACTTGTTGGAGTATGCCCAGCAAGGGTATATTGAACACTAACAGTAGGTTGATCCGAACTCATTTGTTGACTACTAAATAGGGATTAACCTCCGCTCATTTGTTAAATACTAAGTAGAGGATAAACTCCACTCGAATGTTGAGGTGGGGGTGTTGTTCCAGTCACGTAGTTAATAGTAGCTGAAGGTTGTGCTCCAATTGTTGGGGTCATGCAGGGTGTAGAACCAGTGAAATGATCTGGAGGTGTACTAGACGAAAAAGATGGTTGGACTGGTTCATAGGTGGTCATGATAGGTGTTGATATTCCTGGTGAAGAAAAAGAAAAAGAGTGTACAGGGGAATTTTGTTCAAAAACTGGTCCTTCCGGATTGGACCTAGGGGGAAACTATGGCATCTAAGTTTGTTACCGAATGTTCGTAAATGTTTGATAGGCTCGTAAACTGGAACGAGAAAGACGTCATCAGGAATCCAAGGAGGAAACTGGCATGGTGTAGTTTCCACCATTGGAAGTGAACCAAAATCAGAAACATGTTGACCTAAAGAGGTGTTCCTGAATGATGCGGTTGGACCAAATGCAGCTACTATCGGGTCGTCCAGGGGTTGAATGAAAATCTAGTCTGTTGCTCTGGGATTTCCTTCAAGCGAATGATGGAAATATGTGTCAAGTGGAGAAGGTTGTTCCACCAAAAAAGGTCACATAGGATTAGTGATTGGTGGATTTATAGGAGGAGAGTAGTTCACTCTTGATTCTAAGGTAGAATTTCTTTCTTCATGTGACACAGATGTGGAGGGTTGATCCATGGTTTCTCTCGAGTTCTCCTCCTGGTTAACGGGATATTCAGGTGGAAAATTTAATATTCTATGGGATCTTATTAAAGGTCGGTCATCCAGGATGACTGAAACAAAACTTCTCCTAAGAGTTCTCTACAAAATAAAAAACAGACTTCAAGATCTACTCAAGCTAAAGTCACAAGCAAAATTACGTGATAGGTGGGATTCAACAGTACGAAACCTCACAGGATTATCAATGCGTCGCAACTCGTGATATACTACAGGGTCCAACAGTTATACTCAGCCCAATCTTTCAGAGCGCTAACCAGGGAGGATTAGGATCGTACCCCTGACCATATATCCCGACTACTAGGAAGTACGTGTGTAGTAGCTCCCCGAGTGTTGTTCTTGGTGTATTTCCAAGCCAAGACGACCAATAGTTAACTCAGAAGGTTTCAGGAATCCTAATGGGGTCTCCCGATATACTCAAGGTACGCGGGAGCTCAAATCCGTATTGGTGTTGTCTAATGCACAACCGCACGATCGAAGGCTTCTGTTATACTGTCCAGTATGTGAAGTACCTTTTTATATACCCGAAGGTACGTGAAAGTTCGTTTGATATACCGACTAGTACGTGGAATAACTACAATCCCTCGGGATTCCATGCAAGAAAATAACAACAACTGCCATGCTTTAAGATGTCAGAACATGTCTCTAACCTAACACACAAGTTTCTATACAATTTTAACCTAAACTACCGCTTGATTTTTATCTTGTATAGTTAAGTGGATGCATGCGGTGTAGACTTGGAATTTAAACAAGATGCAAAATTACTCCATATGAAATGCAAGCCTTCGTTTCTCTTTCGATGAAAACTAACTGAAGTAGGGAGAAGTCTTTTTCTTTTCCGATAGTAAAAATGAACAAAACGCCTATACTTTCAAATTAACCAAAAGACATGAAAATTATTCTTTCAACAATCCAACAAAAATGAAAAGTAACACACCAAATCAAAAGATATTTTTGTCTTTTTCTTTTCAATTTTAAACAATCCTATGAGCAAAGATTGAAAAGATGAATTTCCTTTCCGAATGCACTAACTCAAATTATGAAATGGAAGCCAAAAGAGATGGGGAGAAAATTAAAAAACACTCAAGTTTTCACTAACTTTTGGAACACTTTGAGAAGGCTCAAATGAAACCCACAACTTTCAAAGAAATAAAAAACTTTTTTACAACCAAGAAGTCATAAGTATTAATAAACTTTTCACTTTTTCAAAGATTATTAAAATATCATCCCAAAACATAAAAAAATCTTTGGACCAATTCCAAGTAATGTGTTTGAAAGGGAGATAATAAAAAATTTCTGATTTTCACACCAATGGACTCAAATGAATATGATAACTATGCTACTCTTTTACTCCAAATTCATATAACTAGAGAGTTTTTCACTGCAATCCTTAATCGATTGGAAATTCACAAAAATATAAATCACCCAATATCTTCAAACACACAAAACCGCACACAAATTTCTCGCAAAAAATCACAACAACTAACTATTGGAGGGATGAGAAGTCAGATTGAACAGATCAGATGAATTGATAGGGAGTCACAAGACTAAATGTGCTTGTGAGGGATTGCAATTGCCCACTATGAGGGATACACCCGCTTCACTAACTAAGACCCAAATCAAGCTTAAACTTAAAAAACAAGCCAATGGACAAAGCATGTTGTGTCTAGGAGGTTCTGTATCTATCAAAGACAACATACAGAGCTGAAGAAATCAAGCCAACAATCCAACGGAGAATTTTTTCAACTAATGCACCAAGTTATGAAGGGTGACACGCCCTGCAAGGGTACACGAAAGCGTTGGAAGCCCCAGTGACGCGCTCTGCACACACAGGAAGTGCGTCAGTGACGCAGTCTGCAAACTGGCAAGTAGCATCAGCAACGCAGTCTTCTTTTAAGGCTAAGTGCGTCAGAGGTACAGTGACGCAGACAATGAACTGCCCAGGTTCGTCGGACGGGATCCAAGCAATAAAAATGAAAAATTCTCAAAAATACAAAATATAAATGGCTTAATATAAATCCTAATCAGAGTTTGGATGACCCATAAACTCTCTGATAATCAGATTAAGTGGAGGGAGAGGCAATTTAGAGGTTAAATCGAGAAAAAATCATGAATTGGAAACAAACCAAAACCTATGGGCTATAGCTCCCCAGTATGGTCGCCATTTTTGTTTATAGACAATCTGTTAATGCAAACATAAACTGATCTCTCTAGTCTGAATGATTCCGATCTAGAACAAAACACATACATAACACAACTAACTTTCCTAGATAGATTAAATTGCAAAGTAAATCAAGAAACAACTTACCTTATGAATGCAACTATTTGACCTGACTCCCAATTCCTTGATCTTCAGCTGCAAAATAAGATAGAGCAAGTGGAAACAGATGAATAATGAAAGCATATGATTATGAATCTATCTAGATCAACAATCAAAGAGGTCAATCCTAAACGTTATAAATGCAATAAGTCCATGGCAAGAAATTGTATTAAATGTAATTTGTAGCAAATACAAAGTAGAGAGTTACAACCTATGCTTTGATGTCATAACACCAACTCAAGTGATCCTAAGCCTCAAATGATCAAATCCCTCTAGTCTCCTTGTGGATGAAAAGGATCTCCTAGTAGAATTCCACCATCATGTAGGTATTATATCCTTCCTCTCCTTAACCATGGAGAGGGGGCTCATATTTATAGGCCAAAAGGGATAGGATAGGTTGAGGATTTAGGGGAGAAGCTTAAGGGATCATCCCACAAAGTAAGGGGATCAAGTTCCACCTTTCTAGGTATGTAGGGATAAGCCTCCACGACACCCAAAGTTCAAGAAGCCGCTCAAAGCTTCTCTTTATCTATTTTAATCAACAACAATGCACCTTGTACAAAGACAACTCACGTCATTTGAAGAAGACGCAATTTGCACAAGAGCAACTAGCGCCATGAGAAGGACGCGTCGGGGTGACAAAACAAAGTCAAAGGGATAGACATCAACTTTCCATTTGGTCTTTTAGCCTAGGTGCTTTAGGAAATAAGGCATATAGAGGACACATAACTCATGATGACGAGATTTTGGTGTAACATTTCTGCTTCGATTTTTCTTTTCAAATCCAAGAAACTCCCGAATTAAATTCAAAACCTGTCTACTGACTCCAACCATGGAGGGTGATTTATTATCAACGATGAGACTATTTCTACTTTTCCAAATCATCCAGATAATGAAGATAGGAAGAAATTTTAATTTGACCTTTCTCGAAAACCAATTGAGCATACAATCATTGAATGTGAGACCATACCAATCATCCGTCAGCTGCAGTAAACTTTGAAATTCATTCCACACCCTTTTAAAAAACTGGCAGTGATGAAACATATGTGAAACATCCTCAACATCCTCTTTACACAGCATGCATATATTGGGTCCATAGAAACCCCTTTTAAGCAATTTTTGCCATGTTGGTATTTTATCTTCTAAACAAAGGCACGTAAAACACTTCAACTTCCTTGGAATTTTCCATTTCCAGATCATATGAAACCACCATTTAGGGACAAGAGGATTATGACTGTGTAAAATAACAACATATGCTTTTTTGACAGGTAATGTACCATTGGCATCATACCAGTCCGATACCAACAGGTTTGGCATATCAGATAGGGAAATACTAGAGTACTGAAGAATTTTTATATAATCATTCCATTCCAAAGCAGCTTCAGCAAATAAGCCCAGCTCATCAGCTTGAAGCCAATGCAGATATGAAACCTCACCACCAGTCTACAAAGATTGAGAAAGAGCAAAAATGTAGTTCGAATGGAGTTGATAAAGAACCATAGGAGAAAGTTTGTAATTCTCACCTGCACCAACAAATAGATCGATCCCAATATGAACTTGAGTTCCATTTCCAATGTGCCAACTTAACAAATTTCCAATATATGGAAAAGTGATGATTAATCCCCTCCACATTATAGAAGCCTTTTGATAATATAGAACACAATGTCTTATCCATTGAATATCATTGTATGTCTTTAAATACTTCTTCCTAATAACATTGGTCCATAATCCATCGCCCGTAATAGCCCTCCACAAACTCTTAACCTGCAAAGCTTGGTTGAACCAGTCCAGGTTTAAGAGTCCCCATCCACCCAGTTTCTTAGGTCGAGACATGCTTTCCCAATTAGTAAGATGAAATTTGAAAGAGTTTGTCTTTCTCGCCGAGATGAAATGGGAAATTTTCTTTCTGATTGATGTAATGATATCAACATGAACTTTCATTAGTCCAAGCCAATACACAAGTATGCTTTGCAACACAGATTGAGCCAGAACCAATCTTCCACTTATCGACAGCCAATGATATACCGCCAATTATCAATTCTCCTATCAATTTTTTGAAGTAACCAGCCCCAGTCAGCAATCCTGTAATTATTTGGCTTGAGATAGTACCCAAGGTACTTAAAACTTGTGTCAAGATCTTCCATTTTGAAGGGGAACATAGATTTAATTTGATCACAACATTCATTGTTAGCACAATTGTAAAGGAAACTAGATTTTTGAGGACTGATTGCCATACCAATCACATTGCAAAAAATCTCAGGAATAACTTTATAAGACTTCCATTCACTAACAAATCCATCACCGGATATCAGTACATCATCAACAAAAAGAAAATGAGTAATGGAAAGTGATCTAGTGATTCTGATACCTTTGATTTGAACTGTAGATTTTGCTTCACCAATGAGTTTGCTAAGACCTTCAATGACAAGAATGAATAATAAGGGTGACAATGGACAACCTTGACGGATACCCCTGCTACTTGAGAAGAAATTTGTAGGAGACTCGTTAATCAAAATGGCATATGTTGAAGATGTGATGCAGGCCATTATCCAATTCATGACCTCAAATGGTAAACCAATCTGAACTAAGACAAGTCTCAGATACGTCCAGTCGATACGATCATAAGCCTCTATTAGATCAATCTTCATTATAAAGGCTTGAAGATCCTTAACCTTGATAGAGTGCAAACACTCCTGTGCAACACCAACAACATCCAGAATTTGACGATTATACAGAATACCAAATTGCTCAGTGGAGATATACTTTGCTAAAATAAACTTAATTCTATTGGATAAGATTTTAGTAATAATTTTGTACAACATATTACATAGTGAAATTGGACGAAAATCATTGAAATCCTCTGACTTATCTTTTTTTGAAATCAAAGTGATATAGGTGGAGTTTAACTTTTCAAAAATATAAGCCTTCTTCCTAGATTCTTCAACAACACTTAATATCTCATGAATGATAAGATAAAAAAAGTGAAGGAAGATCCTTCATTGCGTATTATAATCTGTAACTTCCAAACGCTCCCTAATCAAATATTATGATAAATATCACATTATAATATGATTGTAGAATTGACCCGCTACTTATCCCTTTTAAAGAGTCTTAAAGATTATTGCACCGAGTGAAACAAGGTGCTCTACAGCCTAGTATGGGGGAGATGTTGTAACATGTATGTAGCGTTACATCTAATAAAACGTAAAAAGTGATAATATGAGGGAGGCGTTACATGTAGCGTTACATCTAATAAAACGTAAAAAGTGATAATATGAGGGAGATCTTGTAACGTGTATGTAGCGTTACATCTAATAAAACATAAAAAGTGATAGTAAAAAGTGATAATATGAGGGAGATCTTGTAACGTGTATGTAGCATTATGGAGGAGGTTTTTCTAGGGTTTAAGTGCTTTTCTGCAGGATTTTTCGATAATTGATGGTTGATCTGAAGATTGTGTGGCTCTGCGACGACTTGGAGTCCAGCTGATCCGCTGGATCAGCCTAGTACCAGCCAAGTATAAAAAAAGTGGGAATCATTTCCTACATCGCATTCTACCTCTCTTCCTTTTAACCTGATATTTCAATTTTTCTTGTGGGGTACTAGATTCTATTTCTGGCGAGGGTTGTCCTGCTGTTAGCAAATCTCCTATTTTAGCTCTTTTCCAATTTCTCGGTTTTTTGTGGGGGCTTTTTTGTTTTTTCTGCCTTCATGAGGTCACCTTGTGGTTTTTTCCATTTGGCAGATGGTGGTTTTTTTGAGTCTTGAGATCTGACAGGACACCTGGCGGTTCTCTCTTGTGATCCGGTTGTCTTTCCGTATGGAGGGGTCTATACCCTTGCAAACTTTTCCCGGTCCCGCATTCTCTCCTGTAGTGGGTGCTCTGCCCAGAGACTCTGTCACTGTTGCTTCTAAATCAAACAACCTTCGTGGGGTGAAGGCTCAAGCCCGTCGACGGTTGAAAACGGTGAGAGCTAGGGCCTCTGTTTCTCGTTTCGACATTGATGCAGATTTTAACCTTGATAGGATTGGGCAGCTTGCAGAGATGGTACTCGTCGGCCGTTTTGAATTTACTACTGGAAGTAAACTTGAAATTATTGAATGGGTCAATAAATACTGGGTTTCGATTAGAGGAATGGCGCCGCGCATCAATCTCCTTATGAATCGATGGATTTTGTTCACTTTTTCTGAGGCAGCTCATCTGGATAAAATCCTCTTAGTCTTTTGGGAATTTAAGAAGGGTTCGCTCTATTTAAAGCGGTGGCATCTCAATTTCGACCCCCTTAAGGAATTTCAGGCCATTCGCCATCTGTGGATGATTATTCTGGCCTTGCCCATTGAACTCTGGGCAGAAGAGATACTTATTGGACTGGCGAATGCTGTGGGAAAATTTGTCAGACTTGACAAACAAAATTTGTTCGGTATGGACCGCCGGTATGCTAAGGTTATGGTTGAGATAGATATGCGGATTGGCCTGCCTGCTGAAGTTGAAATAGTATGGGGCAATAGGGTTTGGAGACAAACCCTTGATTTCTTCAAAATCCCTTTCAGATGTTTTTGCTGCCATAAAGTTGGTCATGTTCAGGTAGCTTGTCCTCACAGACAGAAAATTGGTGAGGGCTCTTCGCCGTCTGGTCGCTTCTCCCCCACTTTTGGTTCTCACAGGGTTTCTTCTCCAGATTCGGGTAAGTCTGGTCATCGTACTCCTGACCCTTTCCCTTCTTTAACAGCTGATGAATTAGCTTTTTTAGAAAATTCTGAAAAAAGTCTTATCTCATCATATTTCAATTGGTGATATTCGAATGCGTCATGATCTAGTTTCGGGGAAATTGATCGATTACCAGGAGTCCAACCCTACCCTTCCCCCGGTTGGTCGTGCTTTGTTCCGAGAGGTGAAGCCTCCAGTCTCTGATTCATCTCCTACTCCAACTCCTGTACCTCGGTCCTCTGTTGGTGATGGTCCTTCGAACCCCATTTTTATTTCTTCACCAAACCCTAGCGCTGTGTTGAAATCCGGTCCATCAAACCCTAATTATCTTCCTTCTGACCCTTCGCTAGTAGTGGGTTCTTCTTCTCTGTTGTCAACTGATGTTCCTATACCTTTTGATCTCGCGGTTGGTGCATCTCTTCCTATTGACAAACCTCTTTTGGCTGATAACCCTTCTAATTTTATCCCTTCTTCTCTTATCCCTAGTCGAGAAGGTGGTGATTCATGTATTGATCCTGAGATGGGTATTAGTCTTTCACACCCTGGGTTCATCTCCTCTTCTTCATCGCTTGATAAGGATTCTGTTCCTCAATCTACAGCAGGTGTTTTTATCCCACCTGAACATAATGTTGCTACTTATAATCCTGTTGATAGATCTCTTTTAGCCGAGAGTGGATACCTTCTGTCAGAGAAAGGGGGGGAGTTTCCTCCTTTACCTACCTTTTATAAAAATCCTGGTAGTGATTCTTTGGCCAAACCTTTGCATTCCCTCAATTTCCAGAATGTTACCATCAGAAGGGGAAAGAAAAAAAAGAAGAATATTGATCATGATGTGCCAGTTGACATAGACTCTTATGCTCCTATTTCGAAGAGACTGGCTGATGTGGATGGGGATGATAATGACTGTGTTTCGGGGCTTAGAGTGATGTCCCCCTCTATGGGTGTTTCTTAATGTCCATTCTCTCCCTCAATGCGCGAGTATTGGGTAGGGTTTCCCGGGCTCAGGCCTTATCCAATTTGTTCAAAGCTACTGGCCCAGCTATAGTTCTGCTTCAAGAAACCATGTGTGATGATTCGATTGCTATTTCAAAACTTTGCAAGATTTTGCCGAAATGGGAAGTTGCTGCTGTAAATTCTAGTGGTATGTCAGGGGGCCTCCTTGTTGCTTGGAATCCTGACTTAATTGATTTTAAGGTCTTTATTACTCCTTGGGGCATACTACTTAAGGGATATTTCTGCGGATTCCAACAAACTCTCTCCATTTTGAACTGTTACACCCCCTATCGGGAGAGACAGAACTTTTGGGAATCTCTTCGTGATTCTGGTCTTTTGCAATTACCTGACTTGATCATTGCAGGGGATTTAAATTTTACCTGCAATGCTTCTGAAATTTGGGGTTCTTCTGCCCGGCTAGATGATTTAGCTGCTTTCTTTAATAAGCTTTTTGCGGATGCAGATATTATTGATGTGGTGCCTCATAAACTGCTGCCAACTTGGACCAATGGTAGGTTTGGCACTAATGGTGTCCACAAAAGGTTGGATAGATTTCTAGTCAAGGCTAATCTGCTGGGCCACTTTCATAAGCATCGTTCATTGGTGGTTGATTCCAAATTCTCCGATCATTGGCCTATTGTTCTTCAACTGGAGGAATTTGGCCATAGTTTTTCTTATTCGTTCAAGTTCAATCACTCTTGGCTTAGTGATGATCATTTTTGCAATATGGTTTGCACATTTTGGCTGAACTGTGGAGTTTATGATGCAAATCCGGTTCTTAATTTTTGTTACAAATTGAAGGATCTGAAAGAAGCAGTTACGGTTTGGATCAAGAATAAGAAAAACGCTGATATGTTGGATCTTGCTCAGTTAGAAAAACAAATTCAGGATTCTTCCGTTGCTAATTTTCACAATTCTCTGAATTTTGCATCTTTCGAAGCTTTGAAAAGGTTGGAGAAAAAAAGGAAGAAATCTTGTTGTGAGATGAAAAGGAATGGTGACTCAAAAGTCGCGCCATTTGAATCTCACATGGAGATAAAAATTCGAAGTTCTTTCACTCTTTCGCTTCGGCCCGAAGGAATATGAAGCACATATGGGAAATTATTGATGATCAGGGTCACCAAATTTCTAGACTTGAGCCACTAAAATCTGAAGCTGCTTCATTTTTTGGCAACATTTACAGTGATACAGGTGACTGCCATGTGGTGGATCAGATTAATGTGGCGAGGCTATACCCCAGATTCATAAATGCTCAAGATGCCGAATGTATGCAGAAAGAGGTCACTTTAGAAGAGATTGAATCCACTCTGAAAATCTTTGCCAAAGATAAGGCTCCCGGTCCAGATGGCTGGCCGGTGGAGTTATACATTCATTTCCTTGACATTATGGGCCTTGAGCTAAAGGATCTGGTGAATTATTCCAGAATTAATGGCTTCATGCCTGGAGGTCTTAATTCCACTTTTGTTTCATTAATTCCCCAAAAGAACAAGCCCACATCTTTTGGGGACTATCGTCCAATAGCTCTTTGCAATCTTTTGTACAAGCTTATCTCCAAGATTCTTGCTGATAGATTGAAGAGTTCTCTGTCTGATCATATATCGGCTGAACAATTTGGTTTTTTATCTGGTAGACAAATACATGACGCGATTGGCATATCTCAAGAACTCATGCATAGCATCAAGATTAAAAAGAAAAAGGCCCTTTTGCTCAAAATGGACTTAGAAAAAGCATATGACAGAGTAAATTGGTCGTTCCTTCGTTTAATTCTTATCACAATTGGTGTGCCCCCGTTGGTCATTAAGTGGATAATGGCTTGCATCACATCCATGAATATTGCTGTTTTGGTTAATGGTTCACCATCCAATTTCTTCAGTTGCTCCTGGGGGATTAGACGGGGGTGTCCTCTCTCACCCCTTCTATTCATTTTAGTCATGGATGGCTTCAGCCGATTAATAAAGCAAGCTGTGGACCGTGGTCTGATTAAAGGTATCAAATTGACAAAGGATTGTGTGATCACACACATCTTATTTGCTGATGATGTTTTAGTGGTTGGCTTGGATACTGTGGAGGAATGGCGTATGTATAGTGAACTAATTTAGACCTTTTGCAATGCTTCTGGCATGGAGGTCAATTCTGCAAAGTCGAATTTTTATCACTTATCTATGAATGACGAACATCTCAGGGATATTTTTGCTGTGCTTCCTTACAAATGTTGTCCTCTTGATCAAGGCTTTAAATATCTCGGTTTTAACCTAAAGCCTAATAACTATCTCATCAAGGATTGGTTTTGGCTATTGAGGAAAATTGAATCTCGAGTCGCTCATTGGTCTTACAGACTATTATCTATTGGGGGCAAACTTATTCTTGTTAAGTCTGTTCTCACGAGCATTCCCATCTACTGGTTTTCATTACTTGAAGTGCCCGCTTTCATAATCAAAGCCATCAAGAAATGTTTTTTTAACTTTCTCTGGTCGGGATCAACAGAGAATGCAAAGATTCCTATGGTTGTTGCTGAGGCTCTCGCAAGACCTTATATGTTTGGTGGTTGGGATATTAAAGATCTTGATATTAGTATGTGGTGGGGTATATTTGGTAATACTCTCTGGTCTCGACTCATTCAAAGCAAATATTTAAATATGGATGTCCATATTTGGATAAGAAATCCAAAGTTATCCAATTGGAACTTTTCTCCAATTTGGAGGGGCTTTATGAAAATATTCAATTGGATAAAAAATGATCTCTTCTGGCAGGTTAGCTCCGGTGTGAAAATCCGTGTTGGTATAGATCCCGTACTAGGGATGGATGACTCGTTCCTCCTTCCTCCGATCATCCCACAGTACTTACAGGTTATCGGTCTGTCTACATTGAATAAGCTGCAACTGAACAGGCATGGTGATGACGGGACTTCTGTATGGATGTCTGCTAGAGATCTCGGTCTTTCAGGTTTCTTAGCTCGGGTTTGGGATAACTATATCATGAAGCTCAAGGCTACTGGTGTTAAATTAAATCATGAATCTGATCAGTTAGTTTGGGGAGGGAATCCAACTACAGGTATTGTAACAGCCAAGTCTGCATATTGGAGAATCATTCAAGACAAATATATCTTTCCCCCAGATTGGTGGTATAAGGGTTTATGGACTTGGTCTATTCCTTTAAAATTAAAATGTTTTATATGGCTTGCTCTTCAGGACAAATTGAAGACTTGGGAAAACTTGAGCAAGCATGGATGGATTGGCCCTAGTTGCTGTTCTCTTTGCTTCAATGATGCCGAAACAAAGCAGCATTTATTTGTTTCCTGCAGTTTCACCCAAAAAATCTGGAGTTTTGTTACCAAAAACCTGAATATTTCTCTTCAATGGGATGTTGGTGACTTCAATGTTTGCCTTCTGAATTGGTACAGGCATTGCAAACAATTTTTTAATATTGCCATTTGCATTACTTGGGTAATTTGGCACACTAGAAATTGTGCTCTGTTCCAGAATATTCCCCCAGATATCTTGAGATGCAGTTTGATAGCTCAGAAGATGTTTTCAGCATATGAGTCTAATGATCCTAAATAGAATATTGTCAAAGAACGAAATTTCTCTCTTATAGTGGATCAGCCTGTTCTTTTCTTTGATGGTGCTGCACAAAATGGGATATGTGCAGTAGGGGGTGTGATATATCTGAATGATTCTCATCATTTCTCAGTCAGGCTCAATTGTGGTGTTGGCAGTAGTATGAAAGCGGAGCTTATGGCTCTTTGGTGCATTTTGAAAGTGGCCAATGTCTTTGGTTTGGTCAATATTAAAGTTTATGGTGACTCCAGGGTTACAATCAAGTGGGCAGCTAGTGAATTCAAGTTGAATGTGACAAATCTGAGGCATTGGATTTCTCGTGCTCAAAATGAAATATCAAAGCAACAAAATATTATGTTTGAGCATATTTATAGAGAGCATAACTCTCTTGCAGATGAGTTATCAAAGCAAGCTTTGTCAGATCCGGAAGGTATTCTTGCATGGGAGGAATGGTGTGATAATTGCATGCTGGATAGTGGTTCCATTTTCTTTTTTGATTAAGAACTCAGGATATTTTGAGTCTGTCGGATAGCCACTTCGTATGGTCTGTTTTTCTGTTTATAGTTTCAATTTTGGTGGGCTGACCTTCTTTTTGAGGTTGTTCTTTGTACTATTTGATTCAATCCAATATCAATAGTAGTTTTTTTTCGCTGGTAAACGTGTATGTAACATTACATCTAATAAAAAGTAAAAAGGGTTACATCTAATAGTAAAAAGTGATAATGTGATAAACTAATAATTAATATTTTGTCGGCCATTATAATAAAAGGATGTGTATTTTCCATAATAGAAATCTTTCATGTCGGCTCATAAATCTATCAAGACAGATCAAATGTCTTGAGTTTAAATTTTAAAAAAGAAATACACCTCAAGATGCTTGATAGATACCCATTTAAGATGGATCTATGCTGGTTAAAGGCCTCAAAATTGATGACTTCTGAAACCAAAAAATCTGTCTATGTTGAAGCTCCAACTAGTTCTAATAATTTGACGAAAGTCAGGTCCTTTGCCCCCGCCGAATTTATTGGATTCCTGGTTTAAAGGTGCGTGATCCTAATGGAAATTTTAGATGGTGCAAGTCGTGTTAGTAATCACTAAATGCGACAAACTTGAAGGACATTACTGTGTCCATTTATAAGCCACACTCTCCTTTTCTTCTCGATAAGTTTTGTCGAGGGAGCGTTGCCACAATTCCCCGAAGTGATTTATATGTGAATACGAGGGGCGTTGAAATGTGAGCCGGCGGAGCTAGAGAAATCTGAACAATGTCTCATTTCCAAGTTCCAGCATTGTGCTCGTCCATGTTCACTTCAATTGGAGTCACCAAACAATACTTTCCCAACCCAATTACGAGAACAAGCAAGCACACAGTATGGAGACATGGCCTTGGACTGAAATCCGAAAGCAAACACACAGTCTGGAAACATGACCTTGGACTGAAATTCGATGGGTGGAGGGAACCCACGATCGCACTCAACTGCATATGCAAAGCTGAAATGGATTCCGGAGAAAGAGAACTTTCAGAGGTGGAAACAAGAAACCAGAGGGTATTGCAGGTGGCCTTGTGGGTCATGGAAGGTGTTTACATATGTTGGCTGTTCCTTCTGCCTTATGCTCCGGTACATACACTCTATTCTCTGCTTCCACTTCAATCTGTTTATTAATTAGTTCTAAATTACAGCGTTTTTTCTTGGTTTGGTTTGGGGTCACGGGTTTATCAATGTTTTGATAACATGTAATCGAGCTTGTAGAAATGTGAAGAGAGTGAGGTACCTGACTATGAGATGTAGGGTTAACCTCTTGCTTTTTATTTGTCCCAGAGAGTGGAATTTGGATTGGAGAGACTCTGAAACAGGAAAACAGCATTGAGTCACATGTCCTTATTAAGATAATGTGTTTTCATGTTTCATGTTATGAATTTATGACTTTTGGTCAAGGTTAGTCAATGATAAGCATTATGGTAACGCAGTTCTTAATGGTGGAGAAGGTAAGAATAGCTAGGGAAGTTGAGCTGCTAGAAATTCCTTGCTATCTGTGAAAGAGACCTGGATTTGTGTGAGAGTCTACACCCTTATTTGTGTAAAGTTACCTTCAATGGTATCGGTCTCCTTGTCTTGAAGATTGCCCTACTCGTTCTTCATCATTGGATGATTGTGCTGTAGTTCCAATTGACAGGGACACTTTCCTTGCCAGCATACATTAAAAAGAAGGATTAGATTTATTTCTCTGAACAAATTAGGTCCAGGACAAGTCCAAATCCCCAACTGGGCAATAAGTTGAAACAAAAAAGATCATACTACTGTCTTGCATAATTGACTTGCCAGTCCTTTTGCGAGGTAAAATACTTGATCTATTAATCCTAAGTAAGGTATGGTGGAGCTTTGGTTAGTCTCCATTCCATCATTGACATCCTTTTGTGTCTTTAATGCACAAGCAATGCTTTTGGAGCCACCTATGTTTGGTTGCAACTATGTTTTACCCCAAGATGAAAATGCTCATTTTAGGTAGACTGCTATTGTAGCCAATGAAGTGATAAGCAACTGCAAAGCAGAATGTTAATTGCCACTGGAATGTGCCACAGTACAATTAATCTACATTAATAGCAGCCTTCTTAAATCGATAAATCAATGACAAACTGGTTGGATTGGTCTCCTTCTCCTTGAAATACATGCTCAAACAAAATTAAGTTCCTGGGTATGTTTTGTCAATCCAAGGCCCCCTATATCTTTCTCCATTGAGCGAACCTCACATGATACTAGTTGAAGACCCTGTTTCCCTTTTGGTTTGCATTGAGGGTAACTGTGCAAAACGCTGTTCAATTTGGAATAATAAGAGGCATTGGGTAGCAAGTCAAGGAATAATAAACATGACGAGTAGCAAGGATCTTGGAAACAACTGTTAACTTCCTTGCTGGAGAAGTGCTGGCTGTACTAGTTACTGATCTTGTTCTCTACTATGTTTGAAAACCTGTCCCACGTAATAATAAACATGACGAGTAGCAAGGATCTTGGAAACAACTGTTAACTTCCTTGCTGGAGAAGTGTTGGCTGTACTAGTTACTGATCTTGGTCTCTACTATGTTTGAAAACCTGTCCCATGTGTCCTTGAGAGAACATATAGCCAAATGGAATCCTCAAGTATTTGGCAATAATTCATTGCGCTACTCTGTTCCAGCTTCCAGGAAGGGTGCAAGTTGCAACCAATTAGGAATATTAGCTTAGCCAATAAGGCAAATATTTGTTATTGACCACTGATTCTAGCACTTGAAGCAGAACAGAAAGTCTCTAAATAGTTAATTGTGCCAGTGATAAAATACTTAGTTAGCTTGGGAGAAAGCATCGAATCTTTCTCAAAATCAACATTCAACATTTCTTGCCCCTTGGAAGAGAGATGCCCTTAATCTACCTTTGAATTCTTGCAACCTGTCAGAAATAGTCTAGTTCATCTACAGTAATAGCATATAAGAGAAGGGCTAGTGGACAACCCTGTTTCATAGATCAGCTGGAAAACAATAAGATGGGTTAGATGTCCATTAACCCTGACATTAATAGAGGCTCTGGAAAATAAAACATTCACCGTCGAGCTCTGAACTTTGGACCAAGTCCAAACCATGTTATCGTGTCTAGGATACAGTTCTCCTCTATGTTGTCACGGGCCTTGTTAAAGTCAAGTTTAAAAAACAAGGCTTTCTAACGAGTCTTCTTTGCCTACTCAATTGCTTCCTTGGCTGGCAAACTGATCTATATTCAAATGCACACAACCCAGACAACCACATGCTCAATTCTCCTGGCTGAAACTTAAGCAAGAACCTATATGGTATAAGTAAAGTGGTTGATCTCCAACCGCTTATTAAGTTTCTGTTAGAGGTTTTAGGAATCAGCTTGATAATACCAACATTAGTCTGTTCTCCGAGAGATCTTGACTATTAGGCTTCGTCACATATCCTCAAAAGGTCCTCCTCTGTGATGTCCCACACTGTTTTATAGAACTCAACTAAAAGTCTGTTTTCTCTTGGAGACTCATCATCTTTCTTGGCCCTAATTGTAGCTTTAATCTCCTCAATTGAAGAGTAGAATCTATGGACTTGACATCTCAATAGGAAAGTGTGGGGAGAACAACTAGGGTGCATTTATCTTTGGCTCAAACTTGCTCTTCTAAGATTGGAGGGGAAGAAAATATGTTCTAAAAATGCTCCTACAAGACATCCCTTGTCTCCTCTGAGCCCTCCGTTATCCTGTCATCATTGGGACATAGCAAAGAATTTTTTTTTTGAGAGTGTTTAAAGAAGACAATCTTGGATGGTTCGTCACCTCTTTAGTCAATTAAACCTGCCCCCTAACTTTACTCCTCTGGATTTATACTTCTCCATCTTCCAAAGATTATGTTCCAAGTTAGCCACTTCTTCATTGGTACTATCCAAGTCAAGTATTCTCCCTTCTAGTAGACGATTGAGTTTAAAGATGTATGCCTTTGTTTCTTCTTTGTTTGGCTATCTATTCTGTTACCCTAGATAAATTATGCATCGAACCTGTGCATCTCAGACAGACCCTAACCCATGTCTCTGTTCTTGGGTCATCCTGTCTGTTACACAACTACCTTCAATAGGCAAGTTTTGTAATAAGCGGATTTGAAGATGCCTCTAATTCTCATGAAACCCCTAGATGAGTATTGCAATTCGCAATTATGGGTTTATTCTCATATTGAGTCACCCTGTGAGCCCACGTTGACCCCATTTTCTATGTAGGACCTGCCTTTCTCAATGCAGATCGGTTACAGAAGGGTCTCTCCTGGCCTGTTTCTGAATCTGCTGGGAACATGGCTAACTTAATTGACATCCCCCCACCCTGGGCCAAGAGTCTGCTCCAGGTGTTGATGCCCTGTCTGCAGTATCAGAGATTAGAAAATTGGGTAAGAGAACTGCAACAAGTTAGAGATGAATTGCTCGATGTCATACATAAATTACCAACACAAATTATAGAGAGAGACACTAACCACAGATTTGAAGTTGCAAATATCTTTGTAGGATTTGGAGAGTTCAAAACTTGAGCTTTGAATAGGAGCACTCAAATATGGAACAAAAGCACCTGTAACTTGAACAAAAATCCTCTAAACCCTAACAAACACTAACAAGATCCATAAAAATAGTGGTCAAAACCACAAGTACAATGTCTCAAGAGAGAATGAGGCCAAAGGAGGGTGCCTCCATCAAGTGAGGAAAGTTAACAAGTAGAAGTCCCGAACATAGCCCCCAAAGGCTCTCCAAGAGGTAGTACTCCAAGGAAATGGTCCAAAAGTGATGCATGAAACCCTAGATCTAGGGTTTGCCCCCCTAGATCTCCTCCAAATGAATCAACCTCCTCAAAGTAGGGCATAGAACCATGCAAGAAACCTCCAAAGTGGACATCTTAATAAATAGCCTCCAAAAGAGTGGAACGGTCCTCCTAAATTGGGCTCCAAAAGGCACGCACAACAAAAAATAGAGTGCAACTCTTTAAATGGCAATTCTGGAAATGCTAACTTCCTCAATATTTATTGGATTTTCTATTATAACTGATGTTTGGAAATGCTGCAACAACTTTGCATCTAATGGCATCGAGATGGCACAATTTTGGGCACTCTGTCAAAATATAATTGCTTTCAAAGCTAGGATACCCTTCCAAAAGGCTCAAAATGATGTCCACATGCCAACAATAGTCCTTCAATCCAACTCATCAAGCTATAAACCAAGGAGACAATCAATCCATGATAGGATCATCAAAACCAAGGAGAAAGTGTCCACAATAAACAACCGTAACCATGAAGGAGGGAATAACCCCCTCTACAATCCAAGAATATGTCCCTACATGCCAAAGATGAAGAAAACAAGATGGCACTCAACTAAAGATGGTACCTAATAAAGTTATTAAGTCATCCATGTGATAAAAAGCAAGAGAACTAAACAAGTGAAAGGTCTCCACATCATCAAACAAATGCCACAAGGAAGGTGCTCTATGGAAAATCACCAACAAAGGGGCCTCAAGTGAAATCCTTGTGTCATGAACTAGAACGCTCCACAAAGATAGGCCTTCAAAGGCCACCATAACCATATCAACTATGTTACGCCTCAGAGTGTCTAAAGCAGTGTTACAAATATCGGCGATTTATCGCCGAAATCGCGAGACGAACTCGCCGGCGATATTATCGCCAAACATTGCGCGATTTTTTAAGCGATTTTTTCGGCGATTTTATCGCGATAATATCGTGATGTTTTCAAAAAAATCGCGAGTCGATAACTCCCGCGCGGGCAAAAAAAACTAAAAAGTTAAAAGTTAAAAACCGTTTTTTTTGTTTGTTTGTTTTGTTCGGTTTCGGGTTGGCTGCATCTGCATTCGTCAATCGTCTTCGAGTTCGAGCAGAGAGTGTGGATAGGGCATGGGAGTCGGGACTGCGGACGGTGCTACTGTTGACTGTGGCAGAGCTAGGGCATGGGACCGGGACGGTGGCAGAGCTGTGAGGGCACGGGACTGGGATGGTGGCAGAGCTGTGAGGGCACGGGACCGGGACGGTGGCAGAGTTGTGAGTGCCGGGACGGTGCTACTGTTGACCGTGGCTGCTGTGCTGAGGAGCCCTCGGTTGAGGAGAAAGGGCATTCCAACTTCCAAGTTTTCCAACCCCATTCCAGGTATGTGCTCACTGTTTTTTTTAAATTTTTTTAAAATTTTTTCTCCATGAATGCAGAACTTAGAAGTTAGAAGACAGTAGAACCAGGAATATAGGCTTAATGTGCCCGAATCCGGTGCCATGGACGGTGGGGCCTGAGCCAGGTTTTTAATTGAAAAAAAATTTAAAATTAACAGTAACAAATTAATAGTAACAGTGACAGTAATAGTAACAGTAACAAATTAATGTAAATTAATTTTTTGTTTGTAATTTGTATGACTATGATTTGTTATTTTTAATTTTTTTAACAAATTTACAGTAACAGTGAAGTTGTGAACACAGTTGACTGTTTTTAACAAATTAACAGTGAACACAGTTTATTGTTTTTTGCTTGTATGACTATGATTTGTTATTTTTAATTTTTTTGCAATAACATTATAAAAGTATGCTAAAAAAACGTTTTTTTTTATGTTGCAGCGTGCAGGTTCAAAGTTTCAAGTTTCAACAAACATGCCGAAGACTTTGGATTCATTTTGGGAGTACGCAGAGCCTGTTGATCAAAATAATCGACAAAGGCTAAAATGCAATTTGTGTGGGAAGGAGATGACGGGGGGGATAAATAGGCTCAAATACCACCTCGCACAACTTTCAGGGCATGAGGTGGATATTTGCAAAAACTCCACGCCTGAAATTATTCATAGGGCCAAACTCGCAATTGAAAGTATTGGCAAGAAGAAAGATGAAAGGGAAGCTCTCAGGCAGGAGCTTGGAATGAGAGTGTCATTAGGATCCGGGACAGTCGGCCACACTTTAGGGGGAGTGGGGAATGAGACCTTTTCCTCATCTTCCGCCATGCCTTCAACAACATCTAATTTCTTTGTTTCGAGATCCGGGCCTGGTGGACAACTAGGTATAAAGTCATTGTACAAGATAAATGAGAAAAAGGAAGCAGACAAACTTGTGAGTCGGTGCCTTTTATGGAGTGATATACCATTCCACTTTGCGAGGAACCCATTCTACGTTCCTATGTTTGATGCCGTTGCTATTGTTGGGCCGGGGTATAAGCCCCCCACTTATGAGGATCTAAGAGGGCCCCTCCTTGATAATGAAAAGGTTGATTGCACTACCAGGTTGGAGGAGCTTCGAGGTTCATGGGAGGTCACGGGATGCACAGTGATGTCAGATGGTTGGACTGATACGAAGGGTAGGACCCTTCTCAATTTCTTGGTTCATTGTCCCAGGGGCATAATGTTTATAAAATCCATGGATGCATCTGCACATATCAAAGATGCAACATTACTATGTGAGTTGTTGGATGGGTTCATCTAGGAGATAGGACCGCAACATGTTGTCCAAGTTATATCGGACAATGCTGCGAATTATGTGGCAGCTGGAAGGATGCTTATGGACAGGTATCCTTCTTTGTTTTGGACCCCTTGTGCTACACACTGTATCGACTTGATCTTAGAGGATATATGAAAGATTGAGTTTATCAGGGATGTCATTGATCCAACAAGAAGCATCACCAAATTTATATACAAGCATGCTTCTGTGCTTAGCTTGATGAGGCAGTTTACTCATGACAAGGAGTTGGTTCATCCCGCCATTATTCGCTTTGCCACTTGTTTCATCTCTCTTCAGTCTCTCCATACTTCTAAGTGGGACTTGTAGACTATGTTCCTTTCAGCTGAGTGGTGTGCTTTATCGATTAGCACTAAACCAGAGGGACTTGCCATAGCCAGACTAATGTCATACCAGGAGAGCTTCTGGGATGGGGTGAAGGAGGTGTGTGCCATCTATGAACCTTTGGTAAGGGTTCTTCGCTTGGTTGATGGAGACAAGCCCGCAATGGGCTACCTATATGAGGCCATGGATAGGGCCAAAGAGGCCATTCATGCCTACTGTGAGGACAAGGGAGAGGATGGGCAAGCGAAGCAACAATTGATATGGGCGGTGATTGATCAGCGATGGAACAACACACTTCATCGCCCCATTCATGCTGCAGGGCTATTCCTCAACCCCGCATTCTCTTACTCCTGTGGCTTCCGGTTTGATGGAGAGGTAATGGATGGGTTCTTGGAATGTGTCGAGAGGATGGTGCCAAGTGAAGATGATCATTCAGAGATTTCCAAAGAGTTGGAAATCTATAAGAGGGCCGTGGGAACATTTGGGTTTGCTATGGCTATCAAGGACAGGAAGAACATAATGCCAAGTAAGCTTCACCTTGTTTCAAGTTCAACTTTCAAGAATGAAAATTCAATTTATTTATTTCTTTGTTTTAAATTTTAAATTTTCAATGTCTTCTCTTATGTTTCTAACTTTCTCCAATTCATTGTAGATAATTGGTGGGAAAACTATGGCGCACGAGTACCCCATCTCCAAAGTCTTGCTGTTCGGATCCTTAGCCAGACATGCAGCTCTTCTGGTTGTGAGCGCAACTAGAGTGTATTTGAAAAAATACACACCAAGAAGTGCAACAAGTTAGAGAGTTTGAAATTAAATTCGAAATTCATTATCTATTGTAATTTATGTCCCATGGGTAATTATAATTTATGTATTCTAAATTCTAATTTAATAAATTTACTATCTTCATATAGGTTGGATACCCAATGCCTGAATGATCTAGTGTACGTCTCCTACAATCTCAGGTTGTGGGTGAAGCAGCCTGAGAAAAAACTTGAGGTGGATGACATTGACACCACTACTGCGTGGAGAGTGGAGATTGAGGAACCTGTTATGGAGGCAGCCCCTGATTGGTTAGAGGATGATCATGATACACATGATCCCCAGAGTGAGATATGGGGGGATGAGGGGTTTGGCTTTGAGAGTGTGCCACCACCGGAGCCACCAGTAGCACAGCCACTAGTAGACTGTCCAGTTGCACAGCCACCGGTTGGACGACCACCGGTTGCATGGCCACCGGTTTCACGACCACCGTCTTAGCCAGAGGGACCCAGATATAGGGGCAGTGGTAGAGGACTTGATGAGGGTGACCTAGTACCTTATCATTCTTCTAGTTCTTCTATAGTACATCAGAGACCAGGCACTTCTAGAGGCAGAGGACGCCATAGTCCACGATGATCCCCACGAGTACCTGGGCTTTCGAGCTCTAGAGGTAGAGCCATTACTAGAGTGATTATGTTTACCCGTAGAAGGGGTACAGGGAATCCATAGTTTACTTTATTCAGTTGATTTCATTGCATATGACAGTTGACTCTATGAGATACATTGATTGTATTTTTTTGGTGATTCATGAGTCGGGGACTCAAGATCTAGGACATGATTAATTTTTGATGTGTGATGTCTAGACTATAGCAATACGTCTTATTATTTATGCATCTTATATATCAGTTTTCTTTCCATATGCATGTGGCAATGTGTTTAAACTTTATTTGATGTTCTTGTTGCTTTAGAATCTTAGATGTTTAGAAAATTGAAAAAAAATGAAGGACACGATTCATTTTTGATGTGTGATGTCTAGCAATACATCTTATATATCAGTTTTATTTCCATATGCATGTGGCAATGTGTTTATTTGATGTTCTTGTTGCTTTAGATGTTTAGAAAATTGAAAAAAAATGAATATTTTTGTATTTTTTTAAGTTTGCCGATATATTGCCGATGTTTGCCGACATTTTCGCCAATAAATCCGATAATTTCTTTTTGGACCCTCAGCGATATATTCGCCGACACGATATTTGTAACATTGGTCTAAAGCATTCCTTCCAGATGTACCAGAGTGGGGGGTTTCTTTTTCTTTTGTAAAGGCCAAGTTTTTGGGGCTATATTATGTAGCGTGTTGATTTTGGGGTTAAATACCCCTAATCAGGTCATGGAAGGTCCTCTTGGTTTTCATTCCAGGAAGCGTTGGCTTAGTGGTATTGCTGACAACCTCTTGATGGGCCGAAGTCCCCCATCTTGTTGAGCCATTTGGGCCCTGGGTTGGTGTCCGATGCTTCTTGAGATGCGTCCATTAGGACACATGGCCACACTCATATTTTTCTTTGTAGAGGTGATTGTGCGTGTAAGGGTTGTCATACTCGGTTTAACACATCTCATTTTTCCCACTTGGGCCTATTGTTTTGATGCAAAACCCCTCCTCCTAGTCTTCAAAAGTTCAAACCCATGACACCATTCCTTAAAGAAGAAGCCTACATTGTTAAAAAGGAGGGTGTTGAGGGACAAGCATTTGTTGGGGTTAGTTGGGGCATGACGCCCTCCTTTTGTCTCACCTTGCACTTGGTAGAGCCTATTTGCACATTTCTATTCTTATTTTATGTCATTGTATGGTTTAGTCCCCAGTTTGTGGGTGCACTAACCTTAAATTTTATAATTTGTCATTAACTTTGTAGGCTCAAATTTGTAAAAGGTTGAGGGTTGTCTCATATAAATAAGACAACCTTACCTCATTTGTAGATCATGGACAAGGGTTCAAATTATGTATTCTTTTCTTTTCCTACTGGTTTATTGGAGCATTTGAATCTAGTCGCACCTCTCTCCTGGATGTCTTTTTTGCTTGAAAGATGAATGGATGATGTTCTAGGATTTGATTTTGCACATGACAAGTTGATGCTAAGAATAGTTGTAATAACTCATGCCCAAGGGTGACCTAAGACGCTCTATTTTTCTCATTCTTGATTAATGTTGGCAGTTTATCTCCTAACCCTAGTTTAACGTTGCTCTTGAAGTGCCTTGGACTGAGTTAGAGTTTGTTTGGTAGCATTTTATCGACTTGCTTGAGGAGACCTTCCTATCAAGGATCTCTCCATTGTTTTTTTGTGCCCTGGACTTCTCTATTTTCCCTAATTAGAATTTTGCTACCTAACCCTTGAGGTTGCTAGCTTAGCCCTAGTTGCAAGTATTGAATACCCTCTCAAGAAGAGGGACGTTAGCCTCGATCTCTCATAGCCCTAGGGTTTGAGACAAGAATCTAATGCCTTATCTATCTATCCTCTTTTTATCAAATTTCACATGTTTTATTTTATTTTATGCATATAAATATTTTACTACTGGAAAAAGCCTTAAAAATCTAAATAAATTTAAAAATCCCAAAATAGCTGCGATTTAGTATTTCTGATCCACCCTAAAATTTCGCCCTAGTGTTTTATCCACAAACCCTAGAGGGCATCCTCTTTTAAGGAAGTGCATTGGGATGTACGAAACCCTCGTAATTGGTGAATTAGAGGATGTGTGGTGTTTATGGCATATCCTCCAACTTTGCCCTAGTCCAATTGTCCTCCTTCCCTTGAGGGCACACTTTTTTGGAGTGCCTTCCTTGGGAAGTGTGACATTGCGTTGGGAGATGTGACTTTGTCTCGAAAGGCATGATATTGCTTGGAATTTCTAATAAAGTGAATAACTCCATTATTGCATGATTATTTTGTCTTGATTTGATATTGTTTGACTCCAATAAGGTACTGATCATAGCTATTAAGGTTTCGTGGAAGGTATTTGTGGTTTGTTGGTGGTTGCATGTATCCTTCATTGATTTGGGTCACCGTCTGGGTTTGGAGTTACCCAAAGTGTTGAGAGGTTAGACCGTGTTAACATTGGGTTTAGATTTCTCCTAAGCTTACTGACACTATCCTTGGTCCACAGTCCACACAACCTAGTTGTGTTGGGGCTGCTAGTTTGAGCAGTATCATTTTTGGCGCCATTGCTAGGGACTCAAAGAAAAAGTGACAACATTCCATTTGAGGTGTTCCCGGGTTGAATCCATCTATCTTTCGGATCCTTCTGACATCTTTCGTGTGGCTTAGGTACATTCTTGTTTTGTACTTTGGTGAGATTTGTTTTGATCTAAGTTAACAGGTCTCTCTCGGTGACACCACTGAAGAAAAATAAAGAGGTACTCTATAAGAACGAGTCCAAGAGGTAAGTTTTTCTTTGTACTTTGATAGGATTATTGTTAAGGGATAACCTTGCAGGTCCTATTTGGCGACTCCATTGAAGAAATTAAAGAAGTGCAATTGAAATAGTAAACCTCAACCATGATTTCCATTTCCAACAAGGAGCGTATCCGATAAATCCTTGAAGTTCGTTTTGCCCCTCTTGATTTGTCCAACATATTAGATGAGTTACCATAGACGTTCATGATAGAATTATGTGATCATGATGATGATCCCTTGGACCATGTCAAAGAGTTTATGGAAAATGCTCTAGATTTTAGTATTCAGAAAGATGAAGACACCTACATGAATTCTTTTGTGTTGCATTTGCAAGAAGAGGCCCTTGCTTGGTTTAAACTTTAAAGGCCTACGAAAAGGTACAATATCCTCTCTTGTGGAATTGATAGAGGTATTTTGCAGCTGTTGGTGCCCAAAAAAATGCAAGAGATGGTTTCCCTATGTCGAAGAGGTGAAGAGCTTGTTCAAGAAATAAAGCCAAGAAGACCAAGCCCTTGAAGAAAATATTGAAGAAGAACATAGCAAAGATCATCATATCATCCCAAATCTAGAAGAGCACGAAGTAGACCTCGTCGAAGAAATCCATGATGAATATCAATCCTTGGAAAGCTTGCTTGAAGAAACCATTGATCAAAATCTTATTGATAACATTCTAGGCCCCATGTCCGAAGAAGAAGGTACTCCTGAAGCTGAAGATGATGAGACTCGAAAAGATGAAGACGAAAAGGGTATGATTGAAGAAATTGAAGAACGCGAGAAATTGGTGAGTTCTCCTTACTATCATTTTGAAATTCTTATGATATCTTGGGCATCTTGAAAGAAAATGACATGATTCTTGAAGACAACGATTATTGGAAGTTCCTTGCTCCTCTGATCTATGACTCTTCGAGGCCTGGAAGTGCTATATTAGAAAATTTAGAAGAAATCTACAAACGTTTCATGCCAGTCAAAAAAGAAGAAGAGGTTAGTTTAGATTAGGATGAGCCGGATTTTCATACAAGTTTCAAGCAATATGAAGAGGTCTTTGTCGTAGAATCGCTTCTAGCTAAGAAAGATAACAAAGCTATGGTTGATGAAGGTGTGGTGTAATCTGGATGATTCTCCTTGCCCTTTTGATGATGACGGTTTGGTGAACCTTCCTTTCGCTTTCGCCCGTACAGACAAATCTTTTGAAATATGGGAGGTTTGAGGATATTTCAATTAAAGAAAATGGTTTCCACGGATATAATGATGTGCTTTTCTCTTATGACGATGATGATGTGGGTATGGATTGTTGGAAATTGGTTGAAGAACCCATACATTATTCCTCTAGTAAGGGAAGTCTAAATTTTGAAGACCTTGGGAAATCTAACTTTGAGATCCCTCATGATTTGGTTCGTCCAACCTCATTCATCATTAAGGATGATATAAGGTTGCATGTGGAGAATTCTATTGTTGATCTTGATCGTCCAGGTTTATCCTCTCCTAGGGTGGATCTCAACCAACACTCTCAACTATGCTTCTCAGAAATTGATACAAGCTTTGGACAACCCAAAGATCCAGAGAATGAAATTGTTTTCTCTTGAAGTTATTGACAACTTGTGAAACTGCGATAAATTCCTACAAGGGTCAATATTGTGAACTTGCTTGGTGTAATATCCATAGTTGGATATTCTCAATAAACTCGGAATGGATCCATAATTTATGAAATAACCCACATATCCGTAGATATAAAAATGATATATAAATTTATAGATTGATAAGATGATTTTATAATGAGGATGTAGCCGCATATATAGGGCTTATATGGTGACTACTCACCAAGGGTTATGTCTCTTAGTTAATATAATTAACATTATGTTTTATTTTATTATTTATATTATTATATATATTATTCATATTATTTTAATATTTTTATTTGTTACATTGCCTCTCTCTTTGAAAGGCTTTGTCCTCAAAGCCTTATAATGTTGTTGAATCGTTCCTTGTGACGTCGTAGCTGACGAAACATGTCGATACGAACTTCTAAGTGTAAAGCATAACTTCCGATATGTTGACGGATCAATCCAGCCAAAATTGATTTGTTGCTGACTGTTGGGATTCTCTATTGATCTGTCGTCAGGAGCTTTGAGCACATTAGTACCATTATCTTTCGACAATTCCCACTTTTTAGGATACTGGTTTATATGGTTGGGGTGTCGATAGGGTGTTATTGTTGTTTGTTTTTTACCAGATTGTCTTCTCTCTGAACTGTGATGAGGACTGAATTTGTGTTTGCTTCTTTTTTCTCAACGTAGATTTTTGAGTCCAAGGGCTTTGATGTCCTCTTTTGAATTTCCTCCAACTTATTGTCTAACGAGTCTTTTTCTTTTTTAAGATTTTGGGTCATTTCTTCTTGTGCTTTCTGATCATCTTTAAGCTTCTGAATTTGATCCATTAGATCTTGTTTGTGCATCTTGAGGTGACCATTCTCGTCAATGTTTTGTAATAGTTTCTTCTGAAGATCTTGATTTTCCTCTTCTAGCTTTTGATTCCGTTGTGCTTTATCCTTCCATCTTTTTTATTTGAAGAAGCAATTTCTGACTATGATCTCTTAAACGAGAGATCTCTTCTTCTTTATCTGTGACGATTTTGTTGAAATCTGACTGCATCTTTTGATTTTCTTGCGAAATGACCATGGCGATATCCTTGAAGTCTTTAGATGCCACGACTTTGGAATCTAACTTCATTCTAACATCTTGTAGTGTGACTTGCTTCTTCTTATACAAAAACGTTAAAAACTTTTTCTTCATATTTAAGATAATTGTCTCCAATGTTTCCATCCAAGATAAGCCGAGAATGATGTCAACTTCATTTAGATAAATAGTTGTAATATTGAATTGAGATGTGAACTTATATTCATCAATTTCCAGTTGTAAGTCCCTAATTGCATATTTCTTCTCACCCCATTTATCTTTCTTTTCGATTATACTTAGTTCTGGGACAAATAATTGATTTGCCAAGCTGACGTTAATATGGTTTTCCTCGATGGTTGGGCAAATAGCGATGCTAATAGGCTTCCTTTGAATAATCCCTTCAATTTTTAGTATGTCAACGGCTACCTTTGAGTGGGTCTTCTGGAATCTTTCTCTTTTGTCACATTGAGTCTCCATTTTTTTTCCAAATAATAATAATTATTATTAAAAGTTAATAATTATAATATTATTAATAAATATAATTTTTTTCCAAAAGAAAAAAGCGTAATTCCATTCATCCTTTGAGATCCGAATTACATTCAGTATTCACTGTAAAGTGAATTCAACCATGCCCAAATAATATGGGTTCACTTGATGAGACTGTTACGTCTACTTTCAAAACTGCATATTTCCTGCTATATCAATATAAAATCTGTCCCACCGGACTATTTTGCTTTTACATCTTCTAAAAAAAACAATTAACCTTCATTTTCAAAATTATGAAAACTACAATAGTTTACTCATCCTTCAATAAAGGGTCTGTGAAAGAAATCAGTTCGCTGTCCATTGAAATCTTCAGTTACTTTCCAAGTGCCAAAAGCCATGAGTTGACCATCTTTGGATGCCTGGTCCGCTTTTTGGTTATTTTCCCTGTAAACATGCCGGCAAATGAATGAATCAAAGGATTGTTTGATCAGCTGAATAGAATTGATAATATTTGCAATTCTAAGAACTCTGCAGGCTTGAGTTTGATTGGTCCAATTTATAGCATTCATCGAATCTCCAAAGACCGCCAACCTAGAGATACCCCGCTCATTTGCAAAAATGAGTAATAATTTTAGACTCATGACTTCTGCAAAGTTATTGGTTCCCGCTCCAAGACCCATCGTGAGAGTGTAGAAATGAGAATCAGTAATGTATAAGATTGCTCCCCCACCACAAATCTCATTGCTAGCTGCACCATCAAAGAAGCCCCAAGGAGATGATTTATCTATCTCAACAGCCAAGTCCCGTCTCTGTTTTGCAGCCCTAATGTATTCAGGACAAGCTTGAAAAATGCCCACTGAATTTGCACTGAGCATTTCCGGGATACAAGATTTTTCCTGAAAAATTGCCCCATTCCTAGCCAGCCAGATCCCCCATATAATTAACAATGGTAAGATCTTCTGTTTTTTAACATTTGTCCGTCTCCACCAGTTTTCCCATGCAATGTCCACAGAGTTTCCTTCCCATCTGCAATCAAGACCCATCAATTTAGAGCATTCTTTCCACACAGCAGTCGTAAACTGGCAATGTATGAAAAGATGAGAGATTGTTTCCAATTCCTTCTTGCATAAAACGCACCACCCCGGTCCCTGGAAATTCCTCTTCTGCAGATTATCCCAGGTCGGTACTCGGTTCATAAGAGCACACCACATAAACAAACGGAATTTGGATGGGCATTTAAGTTTCCACAGTGAGCGCCACCACCAGACCTCATCCCCGATCAAATCTCCTGCGCTGAGCACTAAGTATCCCATTTTCGGTGTGTAGACTCCAGCCGGATCGAGTTCCCAAATCAACACGTCCTCCTGATCCGACAGATGAATCTGTGCCTTATTCAGTCCATTGATATAATTATTTAAAAACGCAGCAGCAGGTTCATCCAGACCCAACAGTTCAGCGTGTTTCCAGCGTTGAATCCACGGGTCCTCGGGTCTCTGTACAGCCAGCTGGTTAAGAGTGTATATGCCCCTATTTTCCAGTGCTTCTACAACCAAAACAGGCAGCAAATGAGAGCGTTCACTCCCAAGCCAAGGATCTCTGCCAACTCTCACTTGTTCGCCATTACCAACATCCCACGCCAGATAACTCTCCACCAGATCGAATGATTTAATCACAGCTTTCCAAATCACGGATCCCCCAATATGAGACTTCTGAGGGCTCCTAATCCAATCCTCCAAACTCATTTCTGAAAGATACTTTCCTTTTATAACCCTGGTCCATAAACTGTTAGTTTTGATAAGTCTCCATCCACCCTTGGATGCCAACGCATGTGCAAAATGAAAGATGTTTTTTAATCCCCACCCCCCAAGACCCTTAGGTACAACAATTCTCTTCCAGTTGACCCACGGGGTAACCTGATCCTCCTTCTTGCCACTCCACAGGAATCTAAAACATAACCGCCTGATAGTTTCAAGGATACCCTTGGGTATCCAAGATAGAGACATCTAGTAGACTGGAATGGCTTCCAGTACTGACTTTACCAGCACCAGCCTGCCAGCTCGTGACATCCATTTATGACTCCAGCCTTTCAGTCTTTTCTCCACCTTACCAATGAGCCATCGCCAATCCTTCTTATAATATACGTTGGCTTTAAGGGAGAATCCCAGGTATTTCAATCCCTCGTCCAGACCAACATTCTTAAAGGGAAACTGTTCAAATAAAGCCCGTGCCTCATCCGGTCTCAGCAAATGGGTAGTAAGTGTGGATTTCTCAACATTTATATCCATCCCCGTAGCATTAGAAAATAGTTCCAAGATCTCCTTCAGTGTTCTAGTATCTCTTCGATCTCCAGAGCAGAAGATGATAATGTCATCCACAAATAACAGATGTGTAAGAGATAGCTGATCACAAATGCCAATGCCACGAAATCTCCCCTGTAATTTTGCATCAAGTATAGCCCTGCTCAGTCCTTCAGCTACCAGGAGAAAAAGGAGGGGAGAAAGTGGACAGCCTTGCCTAAGGCCTCTCTCCGCGTGAAAAAAAGGTGTAGCCGCTCCATTCAATAAAACAGAGAAAGATACAGTAGTTATACAGGACATGATCCACCTGATAAAATCGATACAAAAACCTAAATGTGTGAGAAGCAGCCGTATATATATCCAACTCACCTTGTCGTAGGCCTTGGACAAGTCAATTTTGAGAATAGCACCTTTGATGTGGTGAGTCTTCAAACTGTGTAGACCCTCCTGAGCCACTCCTATAGCCTCATGTATCTGACGACCTTCCAGAAAGCCAAATTGTTCATCAGAAATATTTTCTGATAAGTTGACTTTAAGTCTCCGAGCAATGACCTTCGAAACAATCTTGTAGATACAATTGCACAATGAAATAGGCCTGAATTCAGTAAGAGTAGTCGGATTATCAGTTTTAGGAATGAGAGCTATAAAAGTAGAATTGAAACAATCCGGTATCTTCCCATTAATACGAGTATCTTCAACCACCTGTAGAAGATCCATCCCCAAGACATCATATAGATCCAGAAAAAATTCCACCGTCCAACCATCCGGCCCAGGACTCTTGTCTTTCTGGAAGCTACCAAGGACCTCCTTTAGCTCCTCCTCAGAAATAGCACACATGAGTTTCCTATTGTCCTCCTCCTCAGCAAACCTCGGAAATAATTGAGCCACCCTGATAACTTCAGCGATAGAGGCCTGGGCAGGTGCCTTAAATAAATTTTGAAAGTGTCCCACCCCACATCTAGCCTTATCTTCAAAATCAAAATGTTTAATGCCATCTTCATCTTTCAAGCTCCAGATTGTATTGACCGACTTCCTTCCCCTGGCATATGCATGAAAGAATTTAGTATTCTCATCACCACATTCCAGCCAAATCGCCCTACTCTTGAGTCGCCAAGTTTCCTCCTGTTCCATCAAAAGTTTATTTCGAGTACCTTCCAATCTGACCATAGCATCCTTAGATTCCAGAGATAATAGTCCTCCTCCATCCCCTTCATAGATCATTAGTAATTCAGCCTCAGTCTGTTTCAAAGCAGTATCCTCCCTTCTTCTCTTATCAATAGCCCACGTCTTGACAGCTCCCTTTAAACGATGGATGTTCTCAGCAAATTGGAAAGCTGCTGTGCGTTCTTGATCCGCATCATACGTCCTCCATAGGTCCAGAAAAAGTTTTTTAAAGGATTCATCTCTTAACCAGTTCTTGTTAAATTTAAGAGAGCTAGGAGGATTGTTGGGTCCTCTCCTAATCTCTAAAAAGATAGGGAAGTGATCAGAATCCCCACTGCTCCCAACCCACTGTCTGAGTTGAAAAAACCTGTCCACCAGCCTCTCAGCCACCAGGAACCGGTCCAGTCTTTTAGCCACCCGAGCCTCTCCACTCCTATTGTTCCTCCAGGTGGGTTTCAGCTTGATAGGTTCAATGTCCAGAAGATTTTTACGAACCAGCATCTGTTGAAAGTATCCAGCCAATGGATCCACATGCGCTCGAGGGCCCCAAATTTCAGTTTGCCCTAAAGTGAAATTTAAATCTCCCCCCACCACTACCGAATCACCATCCAAGAGCTGATCCTGCAGAATTGAATCCCAAAAAATACTTAATAAATATAATATAATAATTATTACGATAATAATAATTATTAATGATAATAATAATTATTAATTATTATAATAATTGTTTTTGGAGTTGAAGGATAATAAAAATGGTGTGGATTGAGTGGTTGGGAGGAATGATTGTTACCTTCCCCACCTAGGTTCAAATCTCACTTTTTGTTTGTTGTTAGAGATTAAAACCAAAAACACTTATGAAGAAACCACGTGCGGTTTCACTTCTTTTTTTAACTTTACTTTTTTCTTTTCTTTTTCTTAGGACAAGGTCCTATTTTTTAGCAAAACTTTACTTTTACTTTTTTTTTTTTCCCTTTTTACTTCTTCTCACTTCTTTTTTCTTTATTTCTATATTCTCGTTTCTTTTTTCTTATTTTACTTTTTTTTTTTACTTGTCTTTCTTTTCTTCTTTTTATTTTCTTTAACTTTTGCCTTTTTATTTTCTTTCTTTTTTTCTTTTTTTACTTCTTTGGGCCAAGGGCCTGGTCTTTTTGGACAAGGTCCTAGATTGGTGGCTACAAGCCTGGCTCTGATACCAATGTAATATCCATAGTCGGATATTCTCAATAAACTTGGAATGGATCCATAATTTATGAAATAACCCACATATCCGTAGATATAAAAATGATATATAAATTTATAGATTGATAAGATGATTTTACAATGAGGATGTAGCCGCATATATAGGGCTTATATGGTGACTACTCACCAAGGGTTATGTCTCTTAGTTAATATAATTAACATTATGTTTTATTTTTTTATTTATATTATTATATATATTATTCATATTATTTTAATATTTTTATTTGTTACACTTGGTGTAGGGATTGACAACTTGTTAACAGAAAGTAATTGTTGAACAATTACTAAGGTATTGGAGAGGACAAAAAGATTAAAATCCTCTAAGTTAGGATTGAAGTTCGCATTTGGAGTTAGTATCTGTAAAGTTAGATGCAAAAATTGAAAATGTATGAAAGTGACTCGGGGGGTAGGGGGATGTGAAACTACCGCTCCACCAGGTTTATTACAAACTGAAATAAGAGCTATTAGGAAGTGCTTAATGTTGGTTCTTAGTGGCCAACAATCAAGCTTACAAATGAAAGAAGAAACTGAGGAAAATGAGCAAGAAATAATGCTTTTTTGACGAGTTAAACTGACCGAACTAGAGGGTGTTAGGGATTCCTCTTTGGACTGTGTACCTGATGTCCAAAAACAATGAGCATAAAAGTGGAAAGCGAGCTAAAAAATTAGTGGCAAATGCACTCCTTCGATGCCTTTACCTGCAAAACTAGAATAACTCAAAGGCATATGTCTAGGGGTGTTAAAATGCAAATCTAAGTAGACGTAAGTGTCCATAACACACTAAATTATGGAAGTGTCCATAACACACTATATTATGACTGTCCAAACAGTGGAAAGCGAACAAAAGATGCCAAAAAAGATGATTGCAAGTGAATTAGGACACCTTTCATGTACTAGCCTATATGGGTAACTGATAAGACTTAGTAAACACATGATTTAAGCTTAATACTTATAGATCTATGCAAAAATAACACTTTTAAATGCAGATCTATGGCATGCATGCACATGCAAGCTATCTTAAAGATAGATCTTTGACATGCAAATAGCTTAAAGATGGGATAGAAAATTTTCCTTTAAGATATGGAAGGTTTGAGAACAGAAGAGAAGAGAAAGTTTAGAAGAAGAATAATGGAGTTAATTTGGTTCTTGCTTTGCAATGCTTTGCCTTGAATGAATCCAAGAGGTTAGGAGAGATCTAGGAAAGCCCTGATCTACGTGGAGTTTGTAGTAAACCTGCAAAAACTAAGCTTATACAAGGAGATAGATCTCCTCTTCATGTTTCCTAGTGGTATAGTCTACCTAAAAAATGTTAATGTAGCAATATCCAAACTAGGAAAAGAGCTAAAATAACTATCGTTTAGATAACCTAGCACTAAGATACATCAAACTAGAATGAATCTACGCCAACTGGGTAGCAATACCACTTCAATGGCCAATCATGCATCATAAATAAGTATATGAAAAGCTAAAGCACACTAACTAAACATGAATGAACAAGCAAGGGACATATACCATACACATAGAACCAACTGATATGACCTCCAAAGTCTTCACTTTATTCCAAAAGCTCTTCAAAAAAGAGAGAGATACAATACAATAGCTCTGTTTTCAAACAATAACCAACAAAGGAATGAGGAGGGAAAGCTTGCTTAAATAGCAAAAGGACTAGGGGAGGCAACCCTCCAAGTGTGGGAGGCACCACCTCTCCAAGCTTCCATGAGTCAACTCAAGACAAAGCGCGACCTCTAGGAGCGTGAGTGAGGAAAATCACCACAAATCTAGTGAGTTTGTCTCCAAGAGGTGCGCCCCCCTAGAGAAGGCATATTCGTCAACAAAAATCCATCAAAAATCAATTTTGAGGCCTATAATTAGGGGATTTTGTCCCCAAAATCCAAAAATCATGGAAATTTGTCTCAGATACCATAAATTAAGGGATTTTGTCTCTGGGGAGCGAATTAGCTTGATTTCATGATTTTTGAGGGTCCAAAATGGGGTGTATGAAGTGTATTAAGGTGTTTAACACCCCCCTTGATCATATAATACCACACTAGGACATATTTACCTCCCCAAGGGACCTAAAATGTCATATTTTACAAGGATAAACATGGTGATAGACTCAAATTTTGACATCAAACTCTAAGGACTTAGAGACTAGCCTGAGGCATTTGCATTTTGACATACTTTGGCTTTGGAGGTGTGTGAAAAACTTAGAGGAACTTAGAAAGTTCTAACTTCTTGTAAGTGAAAAAACACTCCAAAGTTGCCATAATATGAATGACTCATTCGGGCTAGCCCTTTTACACATGTAATGGATGTCAAAATTATTACAATCATCTTCCTTTGGCCATGACAAAGGAAGTCTATAATATAGCTGGACAGAAGATTGCTTGATCTAGATGAGGAACTGAAGGTTCCCTGGCTAACTGGTGTCTTCTGTGTGCTGAGCATCCAGTGCAAACTAGGTGTTAACACAATGGATTATTGGACCTTATGAAAGAATAGTGAGGAATTACTTGGTTTGTTTTAGAATTTTATTTCTATGCTTGAAAAAATTGGAGAGAGGCTTTCCTAAATAATAAATTATCCATAGTTTTGCTGACTTAAGAAGTTAGGAAGGTTGGTATTGATCAGTGAAGCACGACTGAGACTCGGGGGTACTCATGAGTCTCCACGAGTCAGCTCGGACGACGATTAACCGCTCCGGACTTGGCCCCATACTCAGCAAAACCCGAAAACTCGCCTGAACTCGCATAACCGACGGACTCGCCACGAAAGGAAATAAAAAGCCCGCAAAAGTTTGACGGACGCGAAGTTATTATACTCGTTGGTTGAGCATTGGAGCCCGTGAACAGAGTTTTTGGAGGGAAATGAGCCCGCAAGGAGGCTATAAGGGGGTCTCTCCCTCTTGTTAATCCATCAAGCACAGGATCAGATTGTCGAGTTAAGTTCGTAGAGTGTTTCAAGTTTTCAACTTTCTGGTGTTCATGGTCGTGGTCGTAGTCGTGCAGTGTGCAACAAGGTCGAGTGTTCGAGGTTGTGGTGCAATGTGCAGCAAGGTTGAGTGTTCGATGTCATGGTCATGGTCGTGGTCGTGGTGTAGCGTGGTCAGTCGACTTTGCGGGTCTACTCAGTGCTGGACCGTGGTCGTTGATCAGTGCCGGAGTCCAGACCGTGGTCGCCTTTCTGCTCTCCCGTCTACGTCTCTCGACTCCTCGAGTCTCCAGTTTAGTAACTTAGTATTCAGTTACACTATAGTATGGTGACTATACTATATTAAAAATTTAAAATGCATTTTTTAAATTTTTTTTTGTTATAAATTATTAAACTATAGCATTTTTTTTAAAATTTTTTTGGTTATAATTATAAATTACATAATTTTAATTTTTAACATGGTAAATTTAAAATGCAATTTTTTTTCATATTTTTTTGGGTTATAAATTATTAAATTATAGCATTTTTTTTTAATTTTTTGGTTATAATTATAAATTATATAATTTTGATTTTTAACTATTTTTAAAATGCAATTTTTTATATTTTTTTTGGGTTATAAATTATTGAATTATAACATTTAAATTTATATTTTTTAAATTTTTTGATTATAAATTATATAATTTTTATTTTTAAGTGTTGTTTAATTTTAAATTTTCTATTATAAAATTTAAAATTTAAAATTAAACAATAGTTACAAATGAAAATTATATTATAAGTTTTTAAGTTTAATTTAATTATTATTTAATTTTAGTTTATAAGTTTTTTTTATGGGCAATGGCCTGTGGTTGAGTATCTCAGCCACACAAGGATTGTGGGCTGAGATACTTAGCCACATGGCAACCACAAGCCATTTGCCATAACAAAAAATTATAAATTTAAAATTAAACAATGGTATAAAAAGCTAGTAATCAATGCTTTTTTTCATTTTTTTGTTATAAATCTAAATTTAGATTTGTAGAACATTAATATAGAACATATTCTTTTTTGCAATCCAGATTCCATGGCACCCAAGGCTAGAAGGCCGTTTGATCCGGCATGGAAATATTGTGTCCGAGCGAATCCCAATGATGACCAGAAGGCCATTTGCAATTTCTGCTCCACCCAAATGTCTGGGGGCATAAACAGGTTGAAGTACCACCTAGCAAGAATTGTCTGCAAAGATGTGGTGGTTTGTGACAAATGCCCATATGGAGTCACAGCAAAAATGCCAAGTTGCTTTGGATGCCATTAGAGAACAGAGTGAAAAGAGGGCAAGATGCAAGTTTGAAACTTCCATTATAGGTAGATCTTCGATGGGACCACCGAATGCAATCCCAAGCACAGGAGTGTCCGCATCAGCTACTGCAGCAAACAAAAGTGTAACTTCTTCTTTCTTCCTTCCTCATACTACTCTAGGATCTAAGCTATCCTTGGAGAGCTTCAATGAAAAGAAGAAAAAAGAGGCAGATATGGCAGTGAGGAGGTTTTGGTACCATAATAGCCTTTCATTTAACTATGCAAAGTCTTATTTTTATCAGTCCATGGTAGATGCCATTGCAGGTGTTGGCCCTAGATACAAAGCCCCCTCCTATAATGCACTTAGGGGGAAAGAGCTAGATGAGGAGCTTGAGTGTGTTAAGAAACAATTGGAGACCATTAAAAAGTCATGGAAGTTTATAGGTTGCACAGTTTTGTCTGATGGGTGGACAAATCAAAGGGGTAGAACAATCATCAATTTTGTTATAGCTTGCCCTAAAGGAATCATGTTCCTAAGATCTATTGATGCATCCTCGCATGTAAAGGATGCAAATCTGATTTTATCATTGTTGTCTGATGTTGTGGAGGAAGTCGGGGTAACAAATGTTGTCCAAGTAATCACATACAACGCTGCAAATTATGTGGCAGCTGGAAGGTTGATTTCTGCAAAATACCCCACCATTTTTTGGATTCCATGTGCTGCCCATTGCATAGACTTGATGTTGGAGGACATTGGAAAGATGGAATGGGTGCAAGCAGTTGTGTAAGAGTGTAGACAAATAACCAAGTTCATTTATAACCATGCTTGGGCATTGAGCCTTATGAGGGAATACACAGAGGGTGAAATCAGTCGCCCTGCTATCACACGGTTTGCCACAACCTTTCTTTCCCTCCAAAGCCTTCTGAATGAGTACGAAGCTTTGAGACAGATGTTTTGTAGCTAGGAATGGATATTTTGGAAAGATAGCACAAGGCCAAATGCAATTGCTGTGAAGCTGTCTCTCTTAGGAGATGGTTTGTGGGAGAAAGTCACTGAGATTGCAGCTTCATTGAGCCACTTGTAAAAGTCTTGAGGATCATGGATGGAGAGAAACCTACAATGGGATACATATATGAGGGCATGGATAGGGCCAAAGAGGTCATCAAGATTTTCTACAAGGGGGATTCATCAAAATATCTCCCTATATGGCAAATTATTGATTCCAGGTGGGACAGGCAGCTACATTCACCATTGCATGCAGTTAGAGCATATCTCAATCCAAGCTTATTCTATCATCCAGATTCTAGCATTCAAAGAGATCAGGAGGTGATGAGAGGTGTCATGATATGCATTGAGAAGATGTTCCCGGATCCAAAAATTCAAAACTTGCAACGTGATATGTACAAATAAGCATCTGGCATGTTTGGATTTAGCTCAACCCAGCGACTCAAGGACAAGAAAATGCCATGTAAGATTCAATTTGTAAAAACTAAATTGTTAGACTTAGAACTTAGCTTGTAAATTTGCTAGTTCTCTTTTTCAATTTTGGCATTGCAAAAATTGTAATCGTCATTGTTTTTAACTTTTACAGCCCATTGGTGGATAGATTGTGGCTCTGAAGCACCACAATTACAAGAATTCACCATCAGAGTTCTAAGTCAACCCTGCAGTGCTTCAGGTTGTGAGTGCAATTGGTTAGTATTTGAGCACATCCACAACAAGAAGTGGAACAGGTTGGAGCACGAGAGGTTGGAAAAGTTGGTTTTCATCTACTACAGCCTTCGGATGCTCACAAAACAAATGCAACTAAAGGACCTAGATCCAATTTTATTGGATGATATTGATTTAGACTTTAGAGTCTGAGTGGGTTGTGGAGGAAGAGTTCCTTGATGATTTGGCTTGGCTTGATAAAGAGACTCAGGATCCCTCTAGTCTGCTATCTCAAATGGAAACTCCAAATACACCTGCTTCACAGTTGCTTCAGTCTGCCGATGTTGGCACTAGCTCCTCGAGGGCTTATTGTAGGCGTGCTCGTGGTTGGGCATGAGACTCGAGTACATGGAGACATTATCTATTTTGGTTTTCTATTTCTGTTATGAGTGTATTTTAAACTTGCACCAATCTGATTTTTAAATCAATATGGTTTATGTTTATGGTTATGATTTATGGTTTATGAACACTATGGTTTCTGATCACTTTTTAAATTTTTGCATACAAAAATTGATTGTGTTATGTCGTATAATCATAGTTTTTGAGACATTGTTATGAATTATTGCATAAATTGTGGTTTTATAGCTTATATGGATTGAAAATGCCTTTAACCTCTTTTTGTGCCCAAAATGTACAATATTATTATTTTTTTCCTATTTGCCGAGTCTTCCCGAGTGTTTCCCGAGTTTTTCCAGAGTCTACGAGTCATATGCCAGCCAAGTCTTTGCCAAGTCCGAGTCGTGCAACATTGGTATTGATACAAATATTTTGAAATGTGGGCATACGCAGGACATTCTAAGTGAAAGTGCTTTTCATTCTCCACCTTCTTAATATCACAAAGATGACAAATTTTTTCATCCTATGGCATTATAGTGACCATCAATCTCAACTCTGAAATGGAAGAGGAAAGGTTCATCTTTAGTGCTCCTCTCAATACCCAAGCAAAATTGTTTGAAGTTCGCTGAAGTTAATGTAATTTATGGACCTTGTATTTTAGTGATTTGAAATACAAAGTTGTGTCATTTTAGCAAATGTAGCCTTATGAGTAATAATGACATTTTTCTCTTTGTAGAGCAACATATTTTTCTTTATGTAGAATAACTTGAACAACAATTGATACTGCTGCTTTTTAAGTATGTGTATCAACTTGACGTTTTGGATGTGTATTCCATTCGTCTGAGATATATGTACGGTAAAGGGTTAAATAATGAGCACCTCTATCTGTTTTAAACTTTTATGCTGTAAAGTTTATAACATTTTCATATAATGCTATTTGCACACCAGAATGTATCATCATTTGACCTAAGTGGCTGCATTTACTGTATGTAGGGTGATCCTGTTTGGGCAATCAAACCATATACAATCAAAATTCTGTTGGACCTTTCACTGAATTTTTTCTTTATTCTGCCACTAGCTAATTCAGGTATATTTTTTTTTCATTATTTGCATTGGTGACATCTTTCTAGAACTGAATTTACATACATTATTTTCTTCCATTTTAATTTTAGAATATTCTAAATTGCATTAGTTTAGATTGGTGTTGATTTGGTGGTTCTTCTGAATCCCTGACAATTGTACCTGTGTACAAGTTGTTCTCTTACCCAAACTTCTAAGATGACTGATACCTGTGAATACATGTGATGAGACTAGCACGAGAGTGATGCTAAATTGCCTTTGATGTGTTTATTTTGTATTTTTGGCCAGAACAGCAGGCTTTCATTTAATGGAGGCTCCTGTGCTGCATCCTGTAAGTTCTTCAATGATCAATATTAATATTTTCATAATATTAAATTCCCATTTTTCGCAGAATGGGTTGTTCCATATATTTTTGAGAACTCATTTTAAAGTTACCACAATAATATATATAACTGATTGTAACTGTATTATGAAGATAGACTGTTGAAGCTTTATTCAACTTTGTCATCGCTTGGACGATGATGTTTGCTCCCCTGCTTTTTACGGACTGCAAGAGGGATAGATTTGGAGGATCTCTCGAGGCTCTATGGGTTGTTCAAATGTTCTTGACAAACAGTATGCCAAAGCCTGGCCCATTACCTGTTAAGTTATTTATTATGTTGCCGTTTGTATGCTTTCTGTTGTGTGCCTCTTCTCTTTGACTGTAAAATACAATCTTTTGTCTTTGTTCCTTTTACAGCTTTGTTGATACCCTACATGGCAATTCGCCTTGGTGCAAGTAGAAGCAGTTCTTTGTCAAAGTCCCAAAAGGTCAAGTCTGGAATTCAAGCGGTAATGACATCTGGTGCTCGTATAGTAGGAACTTTGGGTGGCTTGATAGGATTCATCTCTATACTTTGGGCCCTATTTGGCAGAGATGATGCTGGATTTGGCAGCCTGGAAGATCGGTGGGACTTCTTTCTGGATTATATCAAGTCTGATCGTCCAGGTTATGCCTTCATTTGGGATATTTGTCTGTACAGCATATTTCAACCCTGGTTGATAGGTAACAATCTTCAGAATGTGGAGGAGGATAAAATTCAATCAGTTCGTTATTTGAGGTTTGTTCCATATGTAGGATTAGTTGCATACCTTTGGGGTTTGCGTAAGAATGACGATTAATGAGACTACATTGATTCAAATTCTAACACTAGATGCTGGTTATTCAAGTTCGATAGTCTTTCAGACCACATATTCTAAGGTCAGCATTCTGATATGTAACGAATGTTTGTTAATTTAATTTCAGCCTGTAAAAATACAAATTTTGTTAATACAAGGTTTCCTTTTTGCGAAGGTAACACACCTGATGTCTGAAGTCCTTTCCCTTACTACTTCAAGTTCAGTTTCTAGCCAGTTAAACTGCTACTTTATTATTTGTAATGGAACATTTCAAGTTATAGCTAATTATTGGATCCATTTGGCGAGTCTTACTGGCATTTACCATGAACTATTTCAAATGATCAAATGCAAAGATATTAGTTGATAACTTGATAACTAGAGTGAACCTACTATTTTTTTGGTTGTAATGGAAAACTTCAAATTATAGCTTATTATTGGATCTATTTGGTGCAAAGTGTGAGTGGCATTTACTAGAAATGGTTTTAAATGATTAAATGAAAAATATTAACTGATAACTATGATTAGTGTAGGGAGCTAGAGTCCGGACGAATTTAGGGTTTTGGAGAGATTTGCAGTCTGTTAATGGAGATTTTGACTAGGGTTGGGGTTCTAGGTTGGCTTTACATTTGTCTTAAGCTTCTTGCTCTTCCGACTCAATCATGGGGAAGAAAAAACGTGGTTAGTACAAAGGGGCCCTGTCAAATCAATGGGGGAGCTGTATATCCTCCACGATTTCAGTTTACTGAAGGAACCGAATCATGGAAGAGGAAGGTTTTCTTGTCATCATGTCAAAATCAGGAATATTATCTAGCAGCTAGGGGTTCAACTCTCTCTTGTATCAGTGATGGAAAAGATTGGTGGTCAGGTCAAGGTAAAGGTTATGGAAAATGATGAGAGGTGTAGGGTGGCACCAGTCCGTCGCCAGCCCATGATCATAAATGATGGCTCTCAAATATCATTGGAGGTGGTGGACTCAGGTATAAGGAGATTGGTAAGAAAGGTGGTGAAAAAGAGGAGATTATTGGGCAGATAATTCTTGATGTTGTGGTTAATATTTCTTAGGAGGTGGAGATTACTAATCTTGCTACTAGAGTGGAGGTTTTTGTAAAAAGGAAGAAAAGAAAGCTGAGGTGTGTAAAGCTTAGATCAGAAGGGATGGAGCTTGTAATGGGTTAAGACGTTCTGATGGAGCATGTGCAGATATACCAGGCTATGGATTTGGTTGGAACTTGCGTGGTACATTGATTACTAAGAACTTAAGAAGTCCATGAGCATGTGGACAAAGAAGGTATGGAGACAATAGTTGGGTTATGCTCCAATATTTCGTTTGTTGGCTAGAGGATTGATTGCTTTCATTTTCCAGTTTGTAAAGATAAGGAGACTATCTTGAAGGGGAAATGGTACCAGGACAGCTCAATCCTGTCTCTCAAGGATTGGTTGTCATTGACTAATCCTATGTGTGGGAGGGTAGCTGTTGGATATTCAACCTCTATGGGTGAAACTTCATTCACTCCCATTGGAATTGTGGTCCGAAGTCCAATGTTTTAAAACTTGGACTCAAACTTGGACTTGGACAAGGGTCAACTCGGACTCAAACTCAGACTCGGACTTGGCCAAGGGTCAACTCGGACTCAAACTCAGATTCGGCCATGACTTGGACCGGTTTCAATTTAATGACTCATTTTTATAAAAATACATAAATATTCAATTTTTTTAGAATTTTAAGGATTCCAAACCATTAGAGACAAAATATGCAAAGTCTACTCATGCATATACCATGTAAGGGTTAATATCAAAATGGCACCAAGTGCAATACATATCTGAAACAAAATGCATAATCAACGAGACACTAAATGGCCTCTAGAGTCCAAAAAACAACATGCTATGCCTATAAGATCAACATGATCAAACATCAAACTCATCACCATTGTTGGAAATGCCATCCTAGACATCAACATTTAGCTCAGATTCCTCAGAGTCCTCACCCTTGTCGGATTGCGCAGGAACATCTGCAAGAGAAGTAGTAGAAGTATGACTATGTTGTTGGTAGCTAGTGCCTGGCATGTTTGGATGTATGGCTTCATCCCCTACTGCTTCTGGATCCACATCCAAATCAACCCACCCCAAGTCCTTTGCATCAAAATCATGATCAAGATCACAATCTACCGATTGAGACTCCTCTACCCATTATGAGGTTGGAACAATATCATCCAACACAATGGGATCTATCTTAGGTCTTCTGTTCAATCATTGGTTGTGCCTTAGTCGAAGGTTGTATTGCACGAAGGTGAGATCATTTAACCGTTTTTTTGCCAAACGGTTTCTTTTCTTCATGTGAATCCGCTCAAAGACAGATCAATTGCGCTCACACCTAGATGCACTACAAGTTTGACTTAAGATTCGAATTGAAAACTTTTGCAATTGAGAACATTGGCTACCAAATGACTCCCACCAATGTGCTGCAAAGACAAAGTGAGTTCAAGAAATTAGATTGTGGATTTGGCTAAAATTTCAAGTATTCAAAGATTAAACAACTGAACTTAATAAAACTTTGGAATTGTTTACCTAGTTGGTCCACATCTCTTGCAATCTTTGCTAGGTTTTTGCCAAGGGTACTTGTTGCTCTAGTGAAAGCACTGATTTGCTGGTGTATCTATAGCTTCTCAGTCTCATTAGGGACCATGCACTCTAGGCACTCATACAATCCATGTTTGACCTCCGCAATTTGATCTTCTCCCAACTGATCTTTGCAATGATAATTTGGGTTTAAAAAATAACTAGTTGCAAGTATAGGGCAATGTAGTTGATTGTTCCATCTGTTATCAATGATCTCTTGGATAGGCCCATACTTATCTACTTTATCCTTGTAAGTTGTCGTTATCTTCTCCTTTGCCTGATCCATAGCCTCATATATGTAACCCATGGCCAATTTTCCCATCGACCAACTGCAACACCTTAACAAGGGGCTCGGCAATTTTCACAACCCTTGATGCTTTTTTCTAAAACATGGTCTCATAAACTTTCATTTTGGTGTCTTTTCCATCCATTTTGCAAGCCCACTCAGATGCATTCCATTTATCACCAGAAAACATATTTTGCAAGTTTTGTGCTAGGGAGAGGATAGATTGCAACATGAGGAAGTGAGCTGCAAATCTTGTGATGGTAGGCCTAGCAAGTTCCTTGCCCCCGATGTTTTTCCTCATTAGGTTCAATAACCATGAGTTGTTGTAGATGTATTTTGTAATGCTCTTAGCATGCTCTACAGTATTCTTGATCCAATACTATTTGTGATATCCTCAAGCATGAGGTCTATGCAATGTGCAACACATGAGGCCTAAAATATGGTTGTGTATTTGCTCTCTAACATCTTACCAGCAAGAAAATGATTAGGGGCATTATCTGTGATGATCTGAACAACATTTGCCACCCTCACCTCCACAACAATCTCACCCAAAAGCTCAAATAATAAGTTTGCGACTTTCACCTGATCAGATGCATCAACTAATTTCAGGAACATGGTTCCCTGTGGGAAAGAGACAAGGAAATTTATTATAGTGTGGTTCCTTCCACCATTCCATTCATTTGACATGATGGTACATCCCGTTCTAACCTATGAACTTCTTTGTGCAAAAGTGATCGCCTCCGGTCATGCATACTAGGGTCTTTGAAGTCCCTACCAACAACAATAATGGAATCCCCCATGGATTGGTAATAAGGTGAGTAGGAAGCATTGAAGGGGATATCTACATCATACCATGATCTAGCTATGTATTCATGATCAACTTCTTTGTATTGCTTCCTCCAATAGTTATCTAAGGTGGGTTGAGTTTGGCTCAGTTGAGCGGCACTAGCAGAGTTGAGGGAAGGTGTAAGGAAATGGCTTTGAATGGTTTTCTTCTTCTTTTTAGGATGGTTATCATGAGTCGGGGGAACATAACGAAAGGGGTCTGTAACATTGGAAGAAGGGATAGCGGAAGAGTCTTTAAAACCAAAGCTGAGATTTGAACCGGATCCCCTAACCATGGCAAATTGCTTCTTCCTTCCTATTTCAGCATTTATTTTAGGCTATTTAGTCTAGTCTTGTTCAAATTATTCAAACTGCGGTTGCAATTCCAATCTTATTTCTCCTATCTCTTCATTTTGTGCTTTGCAAGGGGCAACTTGCCCTCTTATACCATCCAAGTGTTGCTTCAGCCTATGAATAACCCCCCCCCTCTGATCAATTCCTTGCGAAATTTGCAATACATCTTAGCTTCATCAATGATATCAACATGGATCCATGCAGGTCTCTCACTCTTGGGGCCATGGGAAGTGCAAAGTTGAAGTTTTGAAGAAATCTGCAATGCAAAATGTTCCTATCTTAAAAAAAATTCAACAAAACTTGAAACTAAAAGATAAATTTCAAAATTCAGACCTCTTCTAAATTTTTTTATGACAAAAAAACAGGGACAGTTTGAGTCTTTAATTGTCAACATACCTGGATAACAGCCTAGAAAATATCTCAATGGGCACCAAAAGATGGACAACAACTCCTCCAAGCTTGAAGATGGGTTGCAGCCTCCTCAATGAGATGCCCGATCCATTGCAAACAGGCCAAGAAGACTTCCCAAGAAACTCTAAATGCTCACAAGTTGCACGACTACTCCGGAAGGTCCAAGCCTGCTCACTGGGATGGCCAATCCACTACAAACAACCCAAGAAATTACAGCCCAACAAACTCTAAATGCTCACAATCTCACTAGATGCACTGCTGCTCCAAAAGCTTCAAGCCTCCAAGCCTCCAAATGTTCACAATTGCTCAATGAAAATGGTGTGAGCCTTGAGGCAAATAGATGGTGGGGGTTTCTCTTTACAAGTTTGAAATAATGTCTTAGGTCAAATTTTAAAAAAGGTATATTTCCTCCACAGATGCGCCCAGGCCAGTCCCGCACCAACTCGACGAGTTAAGACAAAACCAGCTGATTTGACTGGGTTGGTACCGAACTGGCTGAGCCAGACCTTGATTTGACTGATTCGGTGCCAAACCGGTTAACCGAATTAGTTTGAAGATAAAGTCGAAGTCCAAGGGGGTGAACTCGGTCAACTCAATTGGTTCTAAATTTGAGTTGATTGGCTTTAAAAATTGCCCTTACTTTCATTGGAAACAAGTTGGGAAAGATGCTGCATATTGATGAGAAAACCCAAAAAGTGGAGAGGACAGCCATGGCTAAGATTAGAAGATATGCATGAAGATGAATCTTGGACATGGCTTGCCTTATGGAGTAGATAATCAAGAGGTAAACAGGTCTTATTGTCAAGAGATAGATTATGTGAAGATATTGTTTAGGTTTTCCACATGTTATCCTTATGGTCATCTAAGGTGAACTTGCCCAAAGAAGGATTTATTCGATGAGGATATAGCTGAAGAGGAGAATAGAGGATTGAGCATACTTTCCACATGAGGCTCCAAAGATCTGCTAGTGAGGATTTCAAGTTCCAAAGGTAAATTTATGTCTGAAGAGCCTACATCCATGATTGTGGAATTATTTTTACAAGATAAAGCTAGAGAAAAGGAGATCCCCCCAATCCATGATTGTGGAATTTTTTTTACAAGATAAAGCTAGAGAAAAGGAGATCCCCCAAATCCAAGAAAGAGACATTTGAGAGATGTAGAAGAAGAGGATATATGGAGGTTTGGGGGCTCACTTGCTGAGAAATATTCCTTTGGTAAAATCAAAACTATTGCCTTTGTGGATATGATAAGAAAGGGCTCCCATTTGAAAAAGAATAAAACCTTGCATAAGGCTCCACCCTTAGTTGATCTAGACATTCAAGATGATTAGGAAGAGGATATTTAGATATGTTTTTGGAGGGGCAAAATATTCCACTAAAAGGGATTGCGGGTAGAAAGGTTGATAAGGCCACACATCCCCATGAGGATTTTCCCACTTACTCGAAGGCCAGGATTCCCATGAAGGGGAAGAAATGCTGTCCATAAAAGAAAGAAGTTGAACTCACTGATATCCTTAGTACTTTGTATTTGTCGGATGAAGAATATGTTCTACTAGTTAATAAAAAAATACCTCCTCAGTGATCTGAATGGATCCAAACAAACAATGGTTATAAGAATCAGTGCTTTGAGTGTAATTCAACAATTAATGAGGTTAGAAAAAACATAGAGGACAATGCAAATTTTAGTGACTAATGAGGCAAAAAAGAGGAAAATAATTAAATTAGAAAATTGAATTTAAGAGAGAGAGGAATGGGCACTGAAAGGTCAGTCTCGTGGCCTTCCCATTATCCCATCTCTTTTGTAACTTATTGTAATTTGACTCTCAAAGGGATTTTGGCTTTTTGGATAGACAAAGAAAGGAGGATGCCCAGAGAGCCACGCGTTGCATTGTAACCAGAGACTGTCTAATAGAGAACTGAGAAACCTTTGAATGTTGGTTATACCATTTGGGTTTCCAGGGTTAAATCACAATGTCCATTATGTTCTTGATATATTGCTCTTATTCATTTTTAATTTCTACTTTTGTTTTAATGGATGTTACTCTATGTTAATGTCTGCCTGGGTATTTTAAATTGTGGGAGAATTAGTTTCTGTTTAAGCTTGGTAGAATTACTCCATTATTTCATTCACTTAGCAAATAGAGAATTCCAAAAATGATTTTCTCTCTACCGCTCGGTGTATTATGAGCTAAGAAATTAAGGGATGCCATTACAGATTTGTTGAAATTTTTTAGGGAGTTTCTAATTCTGGTTGCCAAGCCTTGTGACTATTGAAGCCACTCACAAAATAAATTATTCCTTCACATGGTCGTACATTTTGTTCTACACTTCCTAGAGACTGCACGCAGTCTGTTCAGTGCCTCAGAAGGTTGTACGCATTTTCTAAGTGAGAGAGAGAGGCCGTACGTTGCCTGGTAGTTGCCCCCCTCATTCCTAAGTGCATGTGAGTGTTGGATTTGCATCAGCATTGGGCAGTGCGCTATCATGGGAAGGATATTTGTGCGTGTGATGAATCTTAAGTATTTAATTTCTCTTCCCCTCGTGTATTTTGGTTTTTGTGGATAATTCAATGCGTATGGCATGGTGTGGCGTTGTTTATAGTTACCCTCTATAAAAGTCAATTAATGCAATCTCTCACATATTTTAATGGATGTCCATCTCTCATATGGCTTCATTAAGGGGGATTTCATATGCTTTAATTAAGGACCATCTAACATATGTTTTAAAGGATTGCCATCTCATAAAGTGAGTGCACAAACCATCTCACTAGCCTTAGTGAATGCCCAATCATACGTTTTAAATGAATTGGCATTTCATATATGTTTTGATAAGTGCCAACAATATATGTTAAATTAATGGTGTTTAAATGCATTGGAGGATGATTAGGAACCTGGAGTAGTTTGGTGAATGGTATGCTAATTTTTAGTATAGCTTCATTGGCCATCGCATACATGTTAATGAATGGTATTTAAGTTTGAATTGGAATTGAGTGTGAGCATAAGAATCTAAGGTATGAGACATGCCTTCCCTTGGTTTCTTTGAGTGGATGTAGCTATTGCATCGAAACCTACACTGTAGAACTATCCAAGGATGAGATACCATAGGTAGATTCACGAAATATCTTGCCTCTTAGTCTTAACAACACCTACATGAATTGGAGAAGGTTGAAAGTTACTCATTCTTTTGCTTAGTGGCTACATCCATATTTTTGTTAATTAGAGCTTGGCACTTCATCACTTAGCCCAACCAACTATGCCCTGCTTAGTAAGTTGTGGGATAGTATTGTATTGATGAAGTAGTGTCATTATGATAAGAGGAGGATAACCATTTTATTTTTTCAAGTGATTGATGGTAAGCTTGAGTATTGGGTTCAAGCACCATTGATAATAGCTCCTTCTTGTACTTGCATTGGGTTGGAAACATAGCACCACAATCAAAATTGAACACACATCGAACCATAATGGTGTCTCAACCTTGAGCATTTTGAGTTATTTAGTTTAGTTGGATATCAACATGCAATGGAGTTGCACTGAAGACATAGTTCTAGTTCAGTGACAGAGCATTGACAATCTTGATTTTTATTGGCATTGCCAAGTGGTTGTTGTGTGTAGGTTACACTCGAGAACATAGACCTTGTAACCATTTTGAAGACTGATATCTTTGCATAAGTTTGAGAACAAAGACCATATATTTAATTCCACATAGTATCTATGTTGGTGAAGCAAGTGGGCTATAAGTCCCTTGTCTATGGATCACTTGGATCATCTAGAAAACATGGGTTAGGGTTGGAGGATGAAGGCTTGGAGGGTGGACTTGGATTGGATCATAGTGGAAGTTAAGTAGGGCCTGGTATGAAATCTTGTCTCACCCATGCAATGAAGCAATCTGATAGAGAGGTTTCATTGCAGAAACAAATGACCATTCAAGGGGCCCTTAGAGTAGACAAACCACACTTTAAGGGTTTTAATGATTGTACTCTCTTACAATATCAGTGGCTTGGTGATTTCCCACTAGAGAAGCTTGGGAGTTATCCTTGGCGATAGTCCATGAGGCTACTAAGGATAAAGACCTTTTTCATGTTGCATTTGCTCAGTGGAGTTTTGAAGCTATTAGTTCTAAGGGTGAAGCATTAGCTATAGGTTGGTATAAGACTCTTTTGGCCATAAGTTTTTCCTTTCTTCAATCTGCTATTTGGGTGGAGATTCTCTCACTGGAGGTAGATACAATTTATAATGTCAATAATGTATATGGTGTTAGCTTTTAGGGTTACTTTGAAGGTGTTTACACCATGTTTGGGGTGCTTTATGAGATTTGGGATACATGGTGTATGTTCAACCCCCATATGGTCCAAGATGGATTAGTCGATGGCAGATGGTCTATGATGGCTTTGCACGGTGGAGATAACTTGCTCAATGATTGGTTGAACTTGGTTAGGTGTCGACTTGGTATTCTTCCCTAGGGCATCCCAGTTCTCTTAACAACTTGGTGGATGTCCCTCCTTGTGGCCACATGGATTGGTTCACTTTCTTGGAGAACACCCTGCTTGGGAGGAGTGTTGTGCATCTTGGAGGAGAGCATCAAGCCCCAAATAGCACGGGATAGCTTCGATTCCTATTTGGAGGTTTGGAGTTGACTTGGGGATGCCTAGGATATGATGATGTTATTGTAGGGGTAGTTTACCCAATGGAGTACATTGCTTGTGAGGATCGATGGAGTCTGTGGAGACTTGTAACAAGGTATGTGGATTGTACCTTGTGTAGCTACACCATCTCATATCCCTTTGTGTATGACATCACCTTGGAGCATGACATGTGTACTTTGGAGTGGAGTGCTTCACCTGTGTTGGCCTACAAGTGCTCATTATAAGTTGTTTGTAAGGGCTTGGGCCCACATTGTATTGTTGTATTCTCTTACCTCTCATATGTGTAGAGGAAGGAGAGAATCCTCATTCATAGCTTTGTACTCAATTCATATCCACTATTGTGTTGAGATTTGACCTTGGAGAGATGTGCGCATTAGTCTTCTCTCTCTTATAATTTTCATTTGTACTCTCTCTCTCTCTCTTGATTCACTAGGGTTTCTTTGTCTTCTTGGAGCATCTTGGAAGTCTACGGTTAGGGTTCATCTCTTGGAGGTTTGATATTATGGTTTTGTGATAAAACCCTAGGGTATATTTGGTGGAGAAGAAGAAAAAGAGGACATCTTGCCTCAGAGGACTTGTTGAAGTAATTATTGCATGTTGTAACTTAGTTGCGCTTGGGTTTTCATTATTTTCCCTAGCTAGGGTTTTGGAGAGTTATTGGTTTGTACTTGACTTAAGAGAAGGCTACGGTATGTTATATGAACTTCATCTTGAGCATATTAATGAAGTTTTCAGTTGTCCAAGAACTATATTTACAACTATACATGTGTTGTTGGTTTGACATAAGTAAAAGGATAATTTATCGAGTGATTTGACATCATCATTAAAGAATTAAAGGGTTGTATTGTTGTTTCTATACTTGTTGTTTACTGTTGTTATCATTGTTGTAAAAATGAATTTTCAGATCTTGTTTATGTGGTATAATTGCTCTACATGATTGAAACTTATCTACATGGTTTGATATGTTTTCCCCTTATATTTCCTAGAAGATTCGGTTGTTAGAAAGTGAAATATTGTTCTCTTTCCATTGTTGTTTTATATTCTATTTCATATTGTTAAGATCCGAGATACTTCTATGTTTAGAGGTTAAATTTTATGTTTATATTAAAAGTCCAATTTGGAAATTTTTAACATGGTATCAATGCTTGTTGTGGCTGAGATCACACTAGAGTAAGAGGGAGCTTGTATTTCCGCTAGAGATTACCTAGGAGAGGTACTTGACCTTGTTGAGGTTGTGGGGTTCCAGGCCCTAAGTTGCTTGAGATGAACACTTGCACCTATATGAGATTTTTTCGGGTTTCTCTTGTGATGAGAGGTGAGCCTTACTTAGAAGGACCTGTGATAGTTGGTTGATTTGTTTAGGTAGATGCCATTTTTTTTTTGTCTGTGTGATAGGTACGAGATCTTCTTTGTATTGTAGATTTTCGATAATGGATATTGCTATTGTCTCTTGCTTGTCCTCTAACATTATTTCCAATGTTAGATGTGGTCAGAACAAGTGGCATGTATAGGTTACTTGTCGATCTAATAACACTTGTATATTCCATTGGAAGATGGAAGAGCCTTCTAGGTTTGAGGAGTTGTTTTCATGGTGGGATACCATGGAGACAAGTTCAAAATCTATTATAAATGTTGTGATAATATCTTCTGTTGATGGATACAATGATACTTATACAACTTATAGGATTGGTATTTCGACATTGTATGAGACTGTGATGAGCATATATGTGATATTTGATGAGAATATCAAATCTTCTAGTTCACAAGATTCTCCTTCAAAGAGGAGAATGTGGAGGTTTTTGTTTCAAAGGCTGCTTTAAAGACTCGTGATGAGTCATATTCAAAGGGAGTTGATGTGAGATTGAGTATGGATATGCCCTAACCTACTCTAACTTATAGGAAGTTGAGATGGCTCATGCAAACATTATAAGAGGCTTGAGAGCACATATGATCATCTAGATTTTCAATGAGGGCAAGTAAACCTCATAGGAGATATGCTAGTCATGTTGCATAGGTTTCTTCCATCCAATGAGTCTTTCAATTGTTCATTGGAGGAGACGTTTGATACCTTCATGGAGGATGCTGCTGAGATTGATTCCAAGTTTGTAGTTGATGGGAGTATTGTAGAGTACATCGATAGGGTTGATGGATTCTCTCAAACAAAGGGAGTTTCACAAGGATTCTCTTATAGAAAGGGAGTTTCCCATGATGCTATCTTGCATTAGGATTCTTTTGGGATGAGGGAATTGACCTAGTTTAGGTTGATGTTTCACTTGATGGAGGAGCTGAGGTACATGAAAGGGATTCTCATGTTAATAGGTTGTTCATGGCCTTGCATAGTTTGTTGCCTATACCATGACCTTTGTATTTCAGGATCAAGGAATTGAGTTGTGTAGATTTCTATCTTTGTGATTTTAATAGATGTGATCCACGTGTCTTGATATTGTATGGAAATGTGATCTTCTCTACTAGATGTCTTGGACAAATCAGGATGTGATGTCCATTGGTTTTAGTTCGTGATGTTGACGTGGAGGTTGATGGAGTTTGCAGGGGTTTTTTTGTTGTCTAGGGTTATATTCTGTCATATTCATCGGTGATCATTATTCTTTGGATCAAGATGTTGAAATAGCATGGATGACATCTTCTTTACATGAGGCAATGCTTGATTCTAGGACTAGAATGGTTACACATTTGTAGTGGTATGTTTAGTGGAGTTGCAAAGGGAGTCTATAGGTGTCGATGTAAACAATTTCCTTGTAAAGAGGGAGTAGCTTTTAGGGTTACTTTGAAAGTGTTTACACCATGTTCGGGGTGCTTCATGAGATTTGGGGTACGTGGTGTATGTTGAGCCCTTGGATGGTTCGAGATGGATTGGTGCATGGGAGATGGTCTATGATGGATTTGCATAGTGGAGATAACTTGCTTAGTGACTAGTTGACCTTAGCTAGGTCTTGTCTTGGTATTTCTCTTTAGGGTGTTGGAGTTCTATTGACGGCTTGGTGGATGTCCTTTATTATGGCTACTTGGAAGGAGGAGCATTGTGCATCTTGGAAGAGGGTATCAAGCCCTATAAAGCATGTGATAGATTGGATTCATGTTTGGAGACTTAGAGTTGGCTTGGAGATGCATTGGATGTGACAATATTCTTGCATGTGTTGTTGACCTAGTGGATTACATTACTTAGGATGATTGATGGAGCATATGGAGACTTGTGATGAAGGGATGTGGACATACCTTGTGTAGCTACAACATCTGGTGCTCTTATTGTGTGTGAAATCACCTTGGAGTATGACACTTGTATTTTGAAGTGGAGCACTTCATTTGTGTTGGCCTACAAGTTCTCATTTTTGAACATGTGTTGCAGTTTTTGTAGGTTCTTAAAGCAAGGGGGTCCAAGGGACCATTGCCCCTGAAAGAATTTTTTTCGGTCCATTTTGGGTCTATTTTGAGTTGTTTTCAGTCCATGGTTTTGCGGCCCATTGTAAACTAGTTCCGGTAAGGAATTGGGGTTGTAATCTAATCCAGGTTAATTGATTATGGTTTTGGATGTTATAATATTGTATTGTAAATAAAAAGGTACTACAATGAGATAGAGAATGGAGAAACTCTCATGAATTCTAGTTTTCTTGGTTTTGGGTTTCCAAGGTAAATCTCTACGTAATGTGTGTGTGAGCCATTGTTAATTATGGTGCTTTAGATTTTGTTTGGCATTGTTTTTATTTACACAAGTTTATCAAAATTCTTCATTTGGAATCAGATTGAGCTTATTATCTTGAAAGAGATACTTTTGTTGCTAGGGTTTAGCTCATCCTATGAAGAGCAAGGGTATCTTGGGTCTGTGATAAACCCACATTTGAGTTGGAGCTTTGTGTAGTGAATCTTGTGAAAGAAAAATGGTGAGCAATTGAAGAATATAATTCGAGAATTTTAATAGCTAGATATCCGAGTTATGGAAGCTGAAGATGGAATATCTTCTTATAGGTAGAGATTAATGGAGTGTTGTGAATCCAAGTGAAAATCCCACTAGTATGTCAAAATAATATTGGGAACATATGGAGAGAAAAGCGAGAAGCATGATTTGACTCTTCTTGTCATATTCAATGTTATTCAACGTTTATGGAGAAGACAATGTAAAGAAGCAATGGGATAAGATGGGAAATTTGTATTAGTGAAAGTCCATGTTAAACAAGTTATTTCTTCGAAATAAATTGTTTCACGTGTTTCATCTTAGGATGGAGGATGGTGACACCGTGGTAGATCATTAAATTGTCTTTAATAATTTGGTAAGTCAACTAGTCTTTGTTGATATTAAGATGGAGGAAGAAGGTAAGTGTATTTCCTTTCTATGTTCTTTGTCAGTCTCTTAGGATAATCTGGTTGTAGCAATTGGTAGTGCCACTCAATCCACGTTAAATTTTGATGATGTAGTTGCATCCTTGTTATCAAAGGAAATGAGGAGAGAATCCATGGAGGGTGTGACCAAGGATGTTTGATCTATGAGAGGTCATTCCCAAGGGAGAAAAAATGTCTTATGGGGGCAGGTCTAAGTCTAGAGGTAGATCTAAATCTCTAGGACAATTTGAAAAGAAATGTTGGAAATGCAGTAAAGCTGGGCAATATAAGAAAAATTGTAGATCTAAGAGTGTTGATAAAGGTAAGGGATCTAATGGTGTCCCTTCGACAGAAACAAAACCCTCTATAGACAAAGGAGGTGATGTTTACTTGGCATCTACATGTACACACATAAATCATGATGTATTTTTTATCGACTTAGGTGCTTCATTTCATATGACTCCTCATAGGGAGTAGTTTTGTGAATATGAAAAGCACAATGGAGGTGATATTTTCCTAGGAGATGACTTGAAAACCAAAATCATAGGATGTGGAAGGGTTGAGCTACTTCTCAAAGATGGAAGGATTAGAAATCTTCTTGGGGTTTCTCACATTCCAAATATGGTCAGAAACTTGATACTTGTAGGTAACATCAGAGATGCAATTGTACATACTGTATTTGAAAAGGACAGTGCAAGATGGTTCGAGGAGCAATGGTGTTGATGCAAGGAGTTCGGATTGAAACTTTGTAAAAGTTGTTGGGAAGCACTTTCATTGATGAGTGTAACAATTGTTCTTGAGGATAGCAATGCAAAAGACAAGACCCCTATTGTTCCTGTAGACAAAACAATGTCATAACATCAAAGACTGGGACATGTTGGAGTGAAGGGCCTTCGAGGATTACATGGTAAAGGTATGGTTGATGGTATGTCTGATTTCCCATTAGATTTTGATTTTTGTGAACATTGCATATATGTAAACATAATTGGGCGAGATTCGCATTTGGTGCTACAAGAGAAAAATGAATCTTGGAGTTAATACACAGTGATGTGTTTGGACCTGTACATGTTCTATCACTAGGTAAATATGTGTATTATGTTTGATTCCTTGATGATTTATTGAGGAAGACAAGGGTCTATTTCCTCCATAATAAATTTGAGTTTTTCAGTAAATTTAAAGAGTTTAAATCTCTTTTAGAAAACCAAGCAAAGAAGAAAATTAAGGTGTTGAGGACATATAATAGTGGAGAGTTCTACGGAAATGAATTCGAGGAATTCTGTAAGAAGTGTGGAATGGTGAGGCAAAACACTACTTCCATACACACCCCACCAAAATGGAGTTCCAAAAAGATGAACATGACACTGATGGAGAAGGTGAGGCATTAGAGCAATTTTTTGAGGTTAAAAATGGCTCTCAAAACAAAAAAAAATGTACTATCAAAATCAATTTTATAAGAACCAATAGGATTCAAGATGATGATGTCAATCGTACAGGTAAATAGTTTTGGCGGGAGATGGAAACCAATACTTTTTTTTTTCTATCGTATTTTCAACTTATCTCTTTGTAGGTTTACTCAAATTTCAAGTTCACACTTGAAATTTGAATAAACCTACAAAGAGATAAGTTGAAAATACACTTAAAATTTGAGTAAACCTATAAAGAGATAAGTTGAAAATATGATAGAAAAAAGTAGTTTTTTTATTATCTTTCATTAAAATATTAATAACTTTTATTTTATTATTTTATCTCTTATTTTATTATTTTCCTTAGGAGGCCCATTTTAGATCTCAAAATTTCTCTAATGAACATGCTAAGGGGTGCATGGTTATCACAGGAATTTTGGGCATAGATAGTGGGTACTACATGTTACTTGGTAAATTGATCACCTACATTGGCATTGGTTGACGAAAATCCACGTGGGGCATGGACTGGTAAAAAGTCCTCTCTTCAATATCTTAGAGTTTCGGGCTGTGATGTTCATGTGCATGTCCCAAAGAAAAATAAGAGTAAGTTGGATAATAAACTTGAAAAATGTATTTTTATTGGTTATAAAGATGGTATAAATGTTATAAACTTTGGAACCCAGTAACTAAAAAGACTATTTATAGTCGGGATGTTGCATTTAGAGAGGTTAAAGTTCCTCCCAAAAAGGAAGTGCAACTCAAGGAAGAAGAACCAACGACAATAGAGTTTGAGTTGGAGGATGTCGAAGTATCTAACTCAATAGAAGAAGGTGAACCAAAAGAGGAAGATCCTCAAGTTCCAACCTTGAGGAGATCTCTTCGTGAAAGAAGGAAACTAGAAAGGTACATGCCCTAGAAATTTATATCCCACTTTATCTATTACTGATGATGATCCTATATTTGCTAGGGAGGAAGTGGACTCAAAGGATAGTAAACTTTGGAAGAAGGCCATGGTTGAAGAAATGGATGCCTTGGATAAAAATAAGACTTGAGATCTAGTTGAGTTGCCATCTTGAAGAAAACCTATTGGTAGAAAATGAGTGTTTAAGAAGAAGTTGAATTTAGAAGGTAAGGTGGAGAAGTACAAATCTCGTTTAGTAGCTAAGGGTTATTCCCAGGTGGAGGAAATTGGTTTTGGTGAGATTTTTTCTCTTGTTGCTAAATTAAATTCCATTAGATTTCTTCTGTCTATCGCTGTTGCTTTTGATCTTGAAGTAGTGCAAATGGGTGTGAAGACAAAATTTTGGCATGGTGATTTGGAAGAGCAAATCTACATGAAACAACTAGAGGGTTTGTAGTGAAGGGAAAGAAGGAGTTGGTTTGCAAGCTGAAGAAGGCCGTATATGGATTAAAACAATCACCAAGAATGTGGTATCAAAAGTTTGATACTTTTATGTTGGGACTTGGTTTCTCAAGAAGAAAAGTTGACCACTGTGTGTATTCCAAACATGTTGGTGATGATTTTATTTGTGTGGTCATGTATGTTGATTGGTAATAACATGGAAATCAACAAGGATGTCAAAGCCTACTTGTCTTCTAATTTTGATATGAAATATGTTGGTGCTATAAGTTTTATTTTGTGTGTGGAAATTAAAAAAGATTGGGCCAACATAAGACCCTGGTTGATTTAGAGACAATATGTTGAGACAATATTACAAAGGTTTAATATGTGGGAATGTAAACCGGTAAAGGTCCCTACTATCATAGTTGTAAAGTTATAGGTAGATTAGTGTCCCAAGAATAATGAAGAGGTAGAAGACATGTCACGTGTTCCCTATGCTAGTGTTGTTGGAAGTTTGATGCATGCTATGGTCTCTACTATACTAGACATAACCCATGTAGTGGGAGTTTTGAGAAGGTAATAGGCATATGCCAAAAATAGGGAAGGAACATTGGACAATGGTTAAGAGGGTCTTCAAATATTTGTGTGGCACTTCGAATTATGTAATCTTCTACCAAGGAAAGCATGGACATCACAGGGAGATAGATACACTTGAAGGTTTTGTTTATGCAGACTAGGTTGGAAGATCTAGATCGTAGAAGATCTACAAGTGGTTATTTTTTAAAATTATTTGGTGGAGAAATTAGTTGGATGAGTAAGAGGCAAGGTGTAGTTGCATTGTCAACGACATAAGCAAAATACATGGAAACCACTCGTGGAAGTAAGACATCCATATGGTTGTGAAGATTGTGTTCATGTATTTCTTTTGTTTAGAATGTGGTGAGAATAGTTTGTGATAGCTCAAGTGCAATTTTTTTGGCAAAGACCCCTGCTTACCATTCCAAGACAAAGCATGTTGATGTTTAATACCATTTTGTTAGAGACATGGTTGAATAGAGCAAAGTATTGTTAGAGAAGGTCAATACCTTGAATAATGTTGCAGATTCATTGACAAAGTATGTTAGTACTGAAAAGTTCTCTTGGTGTAGAGAGGCAATGTCGACATTGTTTCCTTTAGTAGTTGGTTTCATGAATGCTTCCCCTTTGACCCCTTGTTTCAAAGAATTCAATAAGTGAAATAATGATGGACATGTGTTATAGATTTTGTAGGTTCCTAGAGTAAGGGGGCCTAAGGGCGTTGATCAACACCCCTTGGCTAGTGGGGCACAAAGGCATGGTACCCATGAAAGAAATTGCTTTAGGTATGTTTTGAGTCATTTCAGCCCATGGTTTTGTGGTCCATTGTAAACTAATTCTGGTCAAATAATTACAATTGTAATATAATCTGAGTTAATGGATTAGGGTTTTGGATTCTATAATATTGTATTGGAAACAAAAAATATAATACAATGAGATAGGGAGTGGAGAAACTCTTACTAATGTTGGTTTTCTTGGTTTTGGGTTTCCAGGGTAAATCTTTGTGTAATGCATTGTTAATTGTTGTGTTTTAGGTTTGGTTTGGTATTGTTTTTCTTTACATAATCAATTCTCTTCACTCATTGTAGGTTGCTTGTAAGGGCTTGGGACGACATTGTATTGCCGGCCTCCCTTACCTCTCATATAAATAGTAGGAGAGAGTCCTCATTTATATCTTTGTATTCAATACATATTCACTCATGTATTGAGATGTCACCTTGGAGAGGAGTGCATATTAGTCTCTCTCTCTCTCTCTCTCTCTTCATTTGTACTTGATCTCTTCCCCTCTCTTGACTAACTAGGGTTTCTTTTTCTTCACTGGAATCATCTTAAAAGTCTAGGGTTAGAGTTTACCCCTTGGATCTTTGAGGTTACGGTTTGTAATAAAACCCAGGGTATATTTGGTGGAAAAGAAGAAGAAAATAAAACTTCTTGTCTTGGAGGACTTCTTGGAGTGTTTCTTGCATGTTGTAGCTCATTGGTTGAGCTGAAATTTTCATTGTTTTACCTATCTAGGGTTTTGGAGAATTAGTGGTTTGTACTAGCCTTGAGAGAAGGATTTGGTATGTAAATGATTTTCGTCTTGAGCATATTAATGAAATTTTTAGCTATCCAAAACTTGTGCAATTTCCACATTTCATTTCTTTTACAAGAAAGAGTAGGAATTTTATATTAAATGGAGGGAAGAAACCCTCATTAGTACAAAAATTCAAAGTTCAAAAAAAGGACTTTGTCCTGCAAATTCAAAACTATTCTTAACTTTGATTTCCTAATCCTAGGAGACACCTGACTACTCATGAGCTTCATAAATTCAAATTCAAAACTATAAATCCTAATATATTGGCCTAATATAAATCTATATTGACATAACATAAAAGAGCCTAGTACAAATTCCTGGGAACTTGGTCTTCAAACTTCACCGGAGGTTGACGAGAGGAGGATTTAGCAACGACCTCTTTGTCCTTTAACTTCACCTGCAACTATTTCACCATCTTTTCCAGCTCTGAGATTCTGGTCTTGATTTCGGTATTGAGGGCTTGCCTCTATTTGAAATTGGAACCCAAGATTGCAATTTGGCATTGGACGTCCCCACACTTTGCAACTCGAACTTGATCTTCTTCCTCCATCCATTCTTCCAAACTTTGGTCTCAACTCCGTAGGTCCTGCCGAAGGATGCACTCTTTTCTTTTGAGACATTTGTGGCTCACCGAAGACCTTTGGATTCCATGCCCAACACAACAATCATCCTCGTCAACCCAACTATAATTGTCCATCTCGATGCTAAAGAAAGGAGGGAGAGAACATAGTGATGAATTGACCCACTTCCAGACCGCCACCCTACTCTTATTCTTCCCGAGCTTGAGAAACTGTTGGAGAATTCCTCCCCTGATTTTGACTAAGGAGCGCAAATCAAAATTACTAACTTTGGCCCTAGAGGAGTGCGGATTTATAAAACAATGCCCATCATGAAAGAAAGATGATGTCATAGCAGTTTCCACGAGAGAAGAGCGCCTACCCTTATGCCCAAATCTAGACTCATTTTTCTACTTGATTCACCATCTTTGGAAATTGAAACTGCATGCATATTAATGAAGACATCTATAACTCTCAACTCATGGGAGGGATTACAGATTAGGGCCCATGATTCTAACCCTTGGCATGTCCTGTCAAGATAAATTCCCACAAGAATCTATCATGTTTGCAAGCAAGGGAGGGTATGATCCTACAAAAGATATAAATGCAACGATATGTGAGACTACATGACGCAACCCCCACAACATGTCCACCTACCCTTTCTTGGAACCAAATACAAAGGCCACGTGACAATTCAGATATCCTGCCTAGGCCTTTCGATGTATTCTTGAGAGTGAAATTGAGATCCTAGTTTCAGTCTCTCTAGGATTAAGATTCATTCCTAACAAAGTCCCAATTAGGAATAGAGATCTAAGGGATAGGTTTGTGTTCCAATCTACCATTGAGAAATTGCAGAGTTCCTTCAGATCGGGCTGCAACATGGTTATCCAACTTGTCCACCTCTGCATTATTTCCTCTAAGGACACGGAAGAAATCCTTTTTCTCCATTGCTTCTAAGTTCTGCCTTATTCTGACCAAAATTCGGTCCATTTTAACGTTCTTGAGCGATCGATTAGATATTAAGGTACTTATAATGATCCTGAAGTCTCCAATGATGATAACTTCCTTGATCCCTTCATTGATAAGTAAAGTTGGACCCTTGGAGTAAAGCTAAAAGCTCTCCTATATTGTTAGTTTCATTTCCTATCCCCTAGGAGAATGTTTCATTTGTAGTTCCTCTAGGATCGAAAATAAGCCCACCCTCACATGCCGCCCATGGGTTACCTTTTGTTGCACCATAAAAAATAAGATCTATCTCTTTTGTCTATCTCTCCATTGATTAAACTCATCCGGGGGCATTCTTAATTCCCAATTCTACAAGAGCTTGGCAACTGAATTCATATTTCCCCTATCTTGATAATGAAAGGAATCCAACCATTCCTATTCTTCAGGGTGGAGGAGAGAACTGCTTTGAAGATTCGTCTTCTTTTGTCTAGAGAATTCCACCATCAATGTCTTAGCTTTCTTTACCACTTGCTGTGGTGAGGACTGGGAGTCTTGGAAAATGAGATGGTTCCTTTCCAACCATACCTTCTAAATGATAAATTTAGGAAGAGTCAAACATAACCATTTTAATAATGGCTTGTTTTTAAGAGGAAGGGAGAATTCCTTCTCCGAAGAGCTTAAGAAAGCGCCAAATGAAAGCCTTGGAGAAAAATGAGGGAAGAGTGGGCCCATGGCCACTTCCCCAACCTTATGAACGAATGAACAATGCATAAAGAGATGGGAGATTGATTCTTCATTTTCCCGACATAGAACACATCTGGAAGGGACGAGAAAACCCCTTATTTTTCAAGTTTTCTCCTGTGATAATTTTCCCATGAGACACCGACCAACAAAATAAGATAATTTTAGGGGGCGCATTGGATTTCTAGACTCCTTTCCAAATATTGAATTGAGTGGGAACACTTTGGAGTGTTAGAATTTTAAATGCAGTAACATAAAGGATCACTGAAAGATAAAAAAGCACAACATAGACAATAGTACACAACAATTTACCCCGGGAAACCCTCGTGGGGCAGAAAACCTATCAAAACGTCTTCAGTATAGATTTGTCAGAAAGTACAATGTCAATCCTTGTGCAATAGACCAAAACAAGAATTATTCAAAAGAAACTACTTTCCTTGACTCTATCTCTCTACTCATGCGAATTTGATGAGTGAGTGAGGTGACCAAATGAGGAGGGCGAGCCTCCTATTTATACTAATTAGTGACTTGACCTTTTTCCTTAACAAGGCCGACTTGACCTCTCAAATAGGACCGACTTGTCAATTACACGATAAAATATTATTTTTCTGGATTCTTCTAGGTCGACATAACTATTAGGGTTTACATTGACTCTGTCAATGACTTTTACATGATCAAATACAACATCAATAATTCCCGAAGGAAGTACAATACAAATAATACAAATAAACCAAATAAGACTATCTTCTAAAGTTACATTCTTCAACACTCCCTCTTAACAAGGAAGGTATTCTTCTGTCACTTCCACCATCATCATTCAGAGGCTGCACTTCTGTACTCTGACCATTGACTTATGACATCTCTTGAATCTATACGTCACTAGAAGTTTTGAACCATCACATCATCTAGTGGGTCCAACCCAAGAGCATGCATTACGTTGCACACAGCGAAAACTTGCGTTACCTCACCACATGTCGTAAATTGAGAAATCCATTTGGTGGGTCCAGCGCAGGATCGTACATTACGTTGCATACCGCAACCACCTGCGTTACCTCACCATGTGTCTAGATCATCTTGTGAGTGTAGCCTAGGAGGCTCAATTACATCATAGAACCCATGACTACTTGCTACCACGTCACAAATCAATATTGGGACAACAAAACCTTATGAGTATATCCCGAGAGACTTCATTACGTCACATAACCCATGACTACCTGCTACCACGTCACCCCATGTGGAGAACATCCCAGGTCCAAAACCTGCGTCTTCACACATGTGTGTTGTCCAACATAGCACTATAGTCAAGAGACTCAATGACGTCACACACAGTGACTAGCTACTTACTGCATCTTATGGGGTGTAGTCCAGGAGACTCGATTACGTCACATGACCCGTGACTACCTGCTACAACCCCGTGAGTGTAGTCCAGAGATTCAATTGCGTCACATGACCCGTGACTACCCGCTACAACTCAAATCTCAAGTGGAGATGCCCATGAGACTCAATTATGTCACATGACCTGTGACTACCTACGTCTCACACGTGCTATGTTACTCATCAATCCCTCTTGATCTAGACCACCCCAAGCTTGTCCCTAAAGTACTCAAACTTCACTCTTGACAGAGGCTTGGTCAACACATCGGCTATAAGCTCCTCTGTCGGTATATACTAGAGCCTCACTGCTCCCTTCTGCACCATATCCTGGATATAGTGATACCTTATCTCAATGTGCTTCGACTTGTCATGAAACACTGGGTTCTCAAACAACTTCACACAACTCTAGTTCTCACAAAAGACACAAGTCGCCTCTAACTCGAGATCGAATAACCCTGCAAGCAACTTCTGAAGCCACACTACCTCACAGCTTGCTGAACAATCTTCCATATACTCTGCTTCGGCTGTACTAAGTGCCACACTTGTCTTCTTCCTAATGAACCATAATATCATACCGGATCCCAAACTGAAGCAACACCCTGTTGTGCTCTTTCTATTCATGACACTACCGGCCCAATCCACATCAACATAACCCTGCAGGTTAATCCTCTGATTTGATGCATATCTAAGGCCATAATCAACTGTACCCTTCAAGTACCTCAATACATGCTTTTCCGAAACCAGGTGAACTCGTCTCGACTCCACCATATACTGACTCATAGTGTTCACCGCAAAGCATGAATCTAGCCTCTTGTTCATTAAGTACATCAAAGAACCAATCATCTTCCTGTATACCATGGAATCCACCAATTATGAAGAAGTATCAGACAACAAATTCAGATTCGATGCCATAAGTGTGGCCATAGCCTTGCAATCCATCATCTCGAATCTCTTCCATATCTATAATTCATATTTTCCCTGACTCAGGAAAAGTTCCTCTGGGTTCTACAACACCTCAAGACCCAAAAAATAGTGCATCATACCCAGGTCTTTCATCTCAAACTCTACGGCAAGCTTCTTCTTTGTTTCTGCTATGAGCTTCTCATCACCTGTCAGAAACAGATCATCTACATACAAGAGTAGTATCACTGGATTTCCCTCTTGAACCTTGTATTTAAGGTTGGAATCCGCTTTACTCTTGGTAAATCCCAAGCTCATCAGAAATCCATCAATCCTGTCGTACCCCGTCCTAGGTTCATGTTTCAAACTGTACAAGGCCTTCTTCAATATGCACACATGCGTCTTCCTGTCATGTGCCTCAAATCCTAGTGGCTGCTCCACATACACTTCCTCCTCTACTACGCCATTCAAGAAGGAAATATTTACATCCATCTGATGTACCTTCCAATTCATCACTACGGCTATAACAAGTATAGATCTGATCGAAGTGTATCTAGCCATGGGAGCAAATGTCTCCTCATAATCCATGCCTTCTTTCTAGGAGAATCCTCGAGCCACAAATCTTTCCTTGTATTTCTCGACACTTCCATATGCTACATGCTTTATATTATATTTCCATTTGGAAGACACTACTTTCCTTTTGGTCTCAGAACCACATCCCATATGTCATTCTTCATGATCGACCGATACTCCTCAATTATAGCATCCTTCCATACTTTCTTTTCGGGTGCCTCTTCATAACTAGAAGGCTCTGCATCAATGATATCACACAATAAGGCTACATAGTTGGAATATGGTCGAGGTCTCTTACTTTCTCTGGAAGTCTCTTCTGGAGCACCATACTTCTCAGCATCTTAAATAATCTATCATGCCCAAGCTGGTATTCTCTTGTGAGTGTTCACCTCTCGAGGTGGATCTACAGGTCTTTGTGGTTATGTCATATCATGGTCTTCATGTTCTTCTGGAATCATCTCTTCCATAACTGTATCTCTAAGTCTAGGAGCTTTAGGTTCTTCTTCTTATGCTTCGTTGGAGTGAATTTGCCTCGATCTGCTGAAAGCTGTATCTTCATCAAAGGTAACATCTCTGTTGGTCTCGATATTCTTGAAGCCTTGTATATAGATTCTGTAAGCCTTTGATGAGTCACTTTATCCGACGAAGATGCCCTTCTTCCATGAAGGCTCCAACTTGGTTCTTTTCTCTTTTTGGAACATGTCTGTATACATGACAACCAAATATTCTGAGATGGATAAATTCTGACTTCTCTCCTGCGATCATCTCTTTAGGGGTCTTGTTCTCAAGTACAGAGTGTGGAGTTCTGTTTTGTACATAGATTGCTATTCTTGCTGCTTCCACCCATAAGTGCATTGGAAGGTCCTAATCATGGATCATGGCCTTCACTGCTTCCATTATTGTTCTATTATTTCTTTCTACAACACCATTTTGTTGTGGGTTGTAAGGAGTACTCATCTCCCTCTTAATTCTTGATTCTTTACATAAGGTTTTGAAATCCATCGAAGTAAATTCTCCTCCATTATCTGATCTTAAGGTATTTATTTTCTTTTCAATATAATTTTCTACAAGTTCTTTGAATTTGCTAAATACTTCATCTTTAGTTTTCAAGAAATAAATCCAGGTTTTGCGAGAATAATCATCAATAAAAGAAACATAGTATGCATACTCGCTTAGTGAGTTGGAAGACACAGGTCCACATACGTCCAAGTGAATAATACCTAAGATCTCCTTGGCTTTGCTGTCACTTCTTGGGAATGGTTTCTTTACATTCTTCCCTTTTGCACATCCTTTGCATATGCCTTCATGTTTTGTTGGGATCTCAGGTAGACCAGTCACCATCTTGCTCAAGATCGGTAATGCCTTGTAGTTGATATGAGAAAACCTTCTATGCCATAGATCACTTGGTCCCATAGCTTCATGAACCAATGCTTTTTTTGGTTGTCCCTTGAGTTTGTACAATCCTCCCTCTTGCACTCCAATTACTACTGCATTATCAAAGGTTTTACCCTTAGGCCACATAAGTACTTGGCCATCAACAATTGCAAATCGAAATCCTTTCTCATCTAAGGCTAAGATGGAAAGTAGATTCTTCTTCAGTCCTAGTCAATATAGGACATATTTCATCTTGATAGGATTCCCTAATTCTAGCTTGTAAGAATATTCTCCTACCCCTTTTATGGGATATTGGTAATTGTCTCCAAGTTTCACCTTGTGAGGTGAGTCCCTTTCTATCAAGTTGTTGAGGGAATCCTTGAAACCTGTCATGTTCTTGGAAGAAACACTATCAACAATCCAACCATTGTTTGCAAGAGAAAAAGTACCCGTGAGTGCTGAAATTGGAACATATTCTTCATCACTTGAAGAATATTCCCTTGCTTTCTTCTTTACTAGTTCATCATCCTCCGCAGCATGAGCATGATGCCTCTTTTGATTTCCTTTCTTTTTGTTTCCTTTCTTCTTGGGACAATTTCTTGGAATGTGTCCCATCTCATCACAATTGTAGCATTTGAAGTTTGAGTAGTCTCTGGGAGGTATTTGATTCTTGTGAAATCTTCTAGAATTGTGAGAATGATCTTCTTTCTTCTTCCTCTTTGTATGAGATGCCAGAGCTTGATTATCTTCTTCACCTGACTTCTCTTCTCTGACTTCAATCCTTTCCTCTTCTTGAGTGCAAGTTTTCCAAAGTGCACTTAATATGATAAGTTTCTTTTTGGAACATATTCCTTCGATAAATGACTCCCATGATCTTGGAAGACCATTCAAGGTGGTCATTGCAAGTTTTGCATTCTCAACATGGTATCCAATAGCTTCCTGTTGATCTCTTATATGGGAGATCCTTGTGAAGTAAGATTGATTTTTTCACATCTTTGCATATTCAAACCCTTGAGTTGAGTTCTCAAGGTCATCTTTCTATTAATGTTCTTTCCTTCAAACAATCTCTTCAGTGCATCAAAAATCTATTTCAAAGGTTGTAGAGATGAGATGTGGGGTATCAAGCAATCCTTGATAGAATCAACAATGATCCTATTGGCCTTAATCAGGTTCTTCTTATGCTTGGCTTTGTCTTCATCTCCCTCTGGCTCCACAACTTATTCTTTTATATAATTGTCCAACTCATTCTCTTTTAGAATGAGCATCACTCTATACTTCCAAGCATGGAAGTTATATGCTCCTTCAAGCTTATCCTAAAGCTTGGTATAGTTTGTCTGCAACTTGATAAAATGAGAACCGCAAATGGAAATAGATATAGTAGGACTTACCAATTGAGATGCTCCAATCAAGTGTTTTATTCAAAGTATTTTGGGATCTGACTTCAGGATGACCTAGGTTTTTTAGAGAAACCCTAATGTTTCAACTTCGAGATCTTGAAAAACTGAGTGGAGGAAAAGATGTGCCTCCCTAAGGCGATTTGAGAAAAGGTCCTTTTCCCCCAAAACTGTGGATAGAGCTTCCAAAAACTTGATGCCCTAGTTTTCCCAAGCTGTACTGGTAGGCCCAAAATTGAAAGTTCTCTAATATGAATTCTGTCTCCACAGAAAAATGCGCCCTACTAGGGAGATTTTCCTTGACCTACTTTTTCATCCAAACTAAGGTGAAAAAGCCTCTGGAAAAATAAACCCTAGTTTTCACTTCCGGTAGTTGCAGCTACACAATGTTTTCTTCCAGGCTAACTTTGATACCATGTTAGAATTTTAAATGCAGTAACATAAAGGATCCATGAAAGATAAAAAAGCTCAACATAGACAATAGTACACAACAATTTATCCTGGGAAACCCTCGTGGGGCAGAAAACCCAACAAAACTTCTTCAGTATAGATTTGTCAGAAAGTACAATGTCAATCCTCTTGCAATAACCCAAAACAAGAAATATTCAAAAGAAACTACTCTCCTTGACTCTATCTCTCTACTCATGCGAACTTGATGAGTGAACGAGGTGACCAAGTGAGGAGGGCGAGCCTCCTATTTATACTAATTAGTGACTTGACCTTTTTCCCTAACAGGGCCGACTTGACCTCTCAAACAAGGCCGACTAGTCAATTACACAATAAAATATTCTTTTCTGGATTCTTCTATGATGTCATAACTATTAGGGTTTACATTGAATCTTTCAATGAATTTTACATGATCAAATACAACATCAATATTTCCCAAAGGAAGTACAATACAAATAATACAAATAAACCAAATAAGAATATCTTCCGAAGTTACATTCTTCAACATGGAGTTGCTTCAAGTGGGCATATCCTTAACTGACCAAATAAGAAACTTCCCTAGTTCTCCATCCCTAACAATCTTGAGTGAATTTGTTGATTGGAACCTTTCCATTGAGTCGATGCATCAACAACTAGAGAGTCGTGAGGAGTTGGATTGGCGGTGACAACAGAATCCATGTGATCCAACGTTGATTTGAACCGTTCCATAAGCAAATGTCTCCCACTTCTCAAAACCTTGGTTTATCATCCATTCTTTGAGATCTTGTAGTTCTGGGGTTGATCCAAGCGAAGAGTTGTTAGTTTTTCAGAATTTACTTCAATCCGATCTAGGATCTTAACTGAGAGAACAACATGTACAACATATCTACAGCATAACAATCATGGACACAATAATGCAAGCACACAAGAGATAAAGAGTTTCACCGGGGAAAACCAAGAAGGTGAAAAACCCTGCAACTTCCTCAGAGATAGAAGAGCAATGACACAAACCAAGTACAGGAGATAGTCTTCTCCTAGCAGCAGCTTCTCCTCCTCCACAAGTGTGCCACTCTCCCATGAGTGTGTGAGTGAGAAAGTGAATGATCAAATAGAGTGCCTCCCGCACTCTATTTATACTTGACTTGACTTGCCTAATAACCTTTACTAGGTCGGCCTTAACTTAACCACATAACATAATGTTGATAGGGCTGACCCCCAATATGGTGGTCTAATAACCCTTTTACCCACATGACTCATACAGGGCCGACCCCATCAAGGTGGTCTAATAACCCATCAAGTATAAGTTACAACACTTACAATATAAATGACGACACTTCCGTATAGAGGAATAATAACATCTCTATAGGAATACAAACACTTCCGTATAGAGGAATAATAACATCTCTATATGAATACAAACACTTCCGTATAGAGGAATAATAACATCTCTATAGGAATACAATATACATAGGTGAAATACATTCTGAAGTTACAATTACATCAACAATCCCTCTTAACTAGGAAGGTATTTCTCGACATAGGTCTTCTAGCACAAGTCTTCTTCTCTGGATCATCGTCACTGGATCATCGACATCGAATCATCGTCATCGTCACTGATGCTGCTATCTCAATCAATCTCTGAACTACTTGTCATAGAAAGTTCTACAGATCCAGTCCTTTTTCATACTGGATGTAGGCCCACCACCTGTAGGTCTTCATCATCATTGGTCATACTGTGGAATCCTCAGGACTGATTACGTGTGTCAACAAAACCTCGAAAGAGCATCCTAGGCATTTTACGAGCACACAGCTCAACCTATCGGATCTCCCAGGATCTTTTACATGTGACTGTCACAAAACCTTAAAAGAGTGTCTTGCCCAGCAAGATCTCTAAAGAACATCAGAGGCCTTTTACGTGTTTAGGACAACCTGTCCAGATCTCCAGGACTTATTACATGTGACCCCTACCACAAAACCTTAAAAGAGTGTCTTGCCAAGCAAGATCTCTAAAGAGCATCTGAGGCCTTTTTCATCCTGTCCAGATCTCCAGGACTTATTACATGTGGTCCCCACAAAACCTTAAAAGAGTGTCCTGCCAAGCAAGATCTCTAAAGAGAATCTGAGGCCTTTTTCATCCTTTCCAGATCTCCAGTACTTATTACATGTGGTCTAGTAAAACCTTCAAAGAGTGTCTTGCCAAGCAAGATCTCTAAAGAGCATCATCTGAGGCCTTTTTCAACCTGTCCAGATCTCCAGAACTTATTACATGCTACCCTTGCATAACCTGTCCACGGCCACAGAGTATCAACCTGATACTCACCATACATCGTCATGATGTACATTATCATCCTGATCATCATCACTGCATCGTCCTGATGCATGTCATCTGGAGCAACATCCTGAAGCTTGTCATCCATGATCATCCTGATCATACAATGCATCCACCTGATGGATACCAAGTATCTACCTGATACATATCATCATACATGATCCACTTGATCATAGAATGTATCCACCTGATACATATATAGATACATGATCCACCTGATCATATAATGTATCCACCTGATATATATCAACATACATGATCCACCTGATCATACAATGTATCCACCTGATACATATACAGATACATGATCCACCTAATCATATAATGTATCCACCTGATATATATCAACATACATGATCTACCTGATCATACAATGTATCCACTTGATACATATATAGATACATGGTCCAAGCATCCAACATGATGCATATACATATACATGATCCAACTGATCATAAAAAGCATCCAACATGATGCATATACATATACATGATCCAACTGATCATATATATCATCTAACATGATGCATATACAGAGCAGTAATTGGAGCATTGTCCTGATGCTCATCATCCAGCGCTTATATCCACAGCCATGTGAAGGATCCTCCTCTCACCATGCTTGGCATGGCTTCAACAAATGTGTCCATCACTTCTTCCTCGAAGTGTTGTCAATATGAAGAACACCAAGCCTCTCTATGAAGTACTTGAACTTCACTCTGGCTAGTGGTTTCGTCAGCACATCTACAACCTACTCATCCGTCACAACATACAGGAGCTTCACTACTCCTCTCTGCACCATATCCCTGATATAGTGATATTTGATCTCAATGTGCTTCGACTTGTCATGGAACACCGGGTTCTCAGACAGCTTCACACAACTCTGGCTGTCACAAAAGATACCAGTAGCCTCCAATGGGAGATCAAATAACTCAGACAGTAGCTTCTGGAGCCATACTGCCTCACAACTAGCCGAACAAGCTGCAACATACTTTGCTTCAGCTATACTCAGTGCTACGCATGACTACTTCCTGCTAAACCAAGAGATCACACCTGATCCCATACTGAAGCAACACCCAGATGTGCTCTTCCTATCTGCAGCATTGCCTGCCCAATCTGAATCAACATAACCCTGTAGGTTAAACTTTTGATTCACATCATACTTGAGCCCATAATCAATTGTACCCTTCAAGTACCTTAGAATATGCTTTACAACAACCAGGTGAACACCTCTGGGATTAGTCAGGAACTGGCTCAATGTGTTCACCGCAAAGCAAATATCCGGTCTCGTATTCGTTAGGTACATCAAGGACCCAATCATCTGATGATACATCGTGACATCAATCGGATCATATGAAGCATCACACAGAAGCTTCAGGTTTGATGCCATAGGTGTGGCCATGGACTTGCAGTCCATCATCCCAAACTCTTCAAGATGTCTACTGCATACTTCCCTTGTCCAAGGAAGATTCCATCTGCACTCTGCCACACCTCCATGCCTAAAAAATAGTGCATCATCCCCAATTCCTTCATCTCGAACTCGGAAGCAAGCTTCCTCTTGGTATCAGTAATCAATTCATCCTCACCTGTAACAAACAGGTCATCCACATACGGAAGTAGTATCACAGGATTTCCTTCCTCAACCTTGTAGTAAAGGTTGGAATCCGGTTTACTCTTGGTAAAGCCCAAATTGGATAGAAAGATGTCTATCCTACCATACCAAGTCCTAGGATCTTGCTTCAAGCCATACAAGGCTTTCTTCAGTTTGCACACATGAGTCTCTTTGTCATGTGTCTCACACCCGAGTGGCTGCTCCACATACATTTCCTCTTCGACTACATCATTCAAGAAAGCTGTCTTGACATCCATATGGTGTATCTTCCCTTTCATCACTGCAGCCAGAGCAAGTGTTGATATTATGGAAGTGTATCTGTCTCTTCATAATCTATCCCCACTTTCTAGGAGAAGCCACGAGCAACAACCCTCGGAAATGCTACCATCTGTAGCATGCTTGATCTTATAGATCCACTTGGAAGTCACAAGAGACTTCCCTTCAGGTCTTGGGACTACATCCCAAACATCATTCTTCATGATTAACGGATATTCCTCGATCATGGCTTTCTTCCATGATCCTGGGAACTTCAGACTCTTCAATATCTTCAATAGATAGCTTTGTTGCTGGAACAAATGTTGTAGTCCTTCTTTTGTAGGTGATGGCATACGATCTTTCCTACAAAACAAGTTAAATTGCATGATTAGAAACATCTCATAGTTTTTAGAACAAATTCTTATACGTAAAGAAATATGTCATACATTCATGCAATTATCTTAACCAATGCTTCAATACAACATTTATCCATATCCCGTAACTTTCTAGATGCCTTCCAATCTCTACCAGAACATTGTTAAGAGTGTGCACAACTCCCAACATGTCAGCAAAGAGGTTTCATTCTAGATAAGTAGCAATGGAATGTTGTACAGTGCCATAGGCCACTTATCCATCACATGCATATTAGTAGTATACTGTTCATTAATGCAATTATTCTAATATGCATAATACACACTCTAAGTCTAGGAACATAAGCATATACATCATTGAACAATATTATTTAAACAAACAAGTATGCAAGAAATGACAATTCAAATACTTATCTTTGTTTGGTTGTAGGGTGGACTCCCTCTCAATATTTGCTTCTTTACAAGAACTACTGGAGTGTGCTCCCTCTAGATCTTTGCTTCCTGGATTAACTGTCCTTGAACTTATATCCATCCTTGATCATTATGCATACTTACTAGTATCATCATTGTGTTATCCTCGAGATCTCATACACACTCATACATTCATTAGTATAATCTCAATACTATAAAACATTATGATTCTAAGTAATCTTAAACATGTATGGTCAAGATCATTTCACACACAGATAATTTATCACAAGCATTAGTATTCAAGGTTTCAGGGAGTACTTCCTTTTACTCATGCATATTCTTATTTGACCATAGGACTCTTCTGGTTAGTCATATCATCAATCAAGGTAAGATACATAATATGCATAAACCCATGATTACTAACTTCAATGAATAATCATTATCAAACATGAAACGGTATAAGATCCTAACACAAAGTAGGATTCTAACTTGATATAGGAAAAACATACCTGGTTATCATATTTGCTAGTTATGTCTAGCAATGTCATCTTGTTCTCTTCAATGACTTGTGCTAGTAACTTGCATATCTCATAGGTTAATCATTATAGAACCAAGTTATACATACCTTGTAAGTAGATCTTCTATGTGATCCATGACAATGGATGAATCTTTGTCTTCATGTCAACATGGTCATATGTTCTTAAACTAGAACATGATTTGTCTTTCTTGATGTACCTTTCATGTTAGCGGACAACATCAACCTCATACAACACCACAATGCATTAGTACAATCATAAGTGTCAAAACCCTAATCAATGAATATCTTCTATCATGCATTCATATTTTTATTAAGGTGATACGACAAGTCTAAATTTAATCAAGATTGTACTAATATTAATGAAGACAAACATATCATAAACTTAATCATGAATAGATTTTGAAACATACCCGTAAGTCATACCTGTCGAGTTTGCTTGTAATCTTCTTATGTAAGGTCTTAGCCTCATCTCCCTTTGAAACTGGAACTTCTTCACTTATGCAGTTGACCAATCCATTCTCTTCTAGGATTAACCGAATCCACTTGATTTGTAGAAACTAGATCTGGAGCTGGATTAGGGTTTGTCAGGGAAACCCTAAAAATTCAAACTTTGAATTTCAAACTTCTGAAAGGATAGAAAGATGCGCCTTGATGAACTGATCAACCTGGTATACTCAGAATTTGAAAACTGCACAGTTTCACCTCTCAAAATTGCCTTCGAAACTTCCGGATCTTCTGGACATGATCCCGAACTAGGGTTTGATAAAACCCACCCTTCTGCCCAACCAAAAGGTTCGATCCAAAGCTCTAAACTTCGATTTTTCTCTGGAGCTTCCAGCCGTGGTCACATACTTCAGAAATTCCAACTTTTGCAGAAGCCCTAATTTTCCACCTTTCCGATCAAAATCCCGAGCTAGGGTTTGATCAAGCCCGGCCTTCTACCCAACCAAAAATTTGATCTTTGTCTCTAAATTTTGATTTTGATGAGGAGCATCCAACCGTGGTATCCGATACAAAATATTCCAACATTCTCCGAAACCCTAAATTCCCGGAGCCATGAATGAAGGTGCTCAAAATCCAATTCTGTTTTGACAGAAATATGCACCTGATTGTTTCTAGTGTAACTCCGAAATTTCAGATCTACAGGTTCTGAAAATTCTTCCTGTGGTATCCTGACCTGTTATCTTTCCAACCCCACAAGTATGACCTCAATTGGATTCTCTGAGAGAGAGTTATGCCAAGTGTTGCAATGTGACCTGTTTATGGGATAAAACAAGAGAGCGAACTTGTACGACGTGCCACGTGTCACTGGTTCAGTTTCGGCCTCTGAAAAAATTACCTGAGAAATTGAAGTCCGTGCCCTACCTATCATGTTTTACGAAATTTCATTTGGAGCTTCCTAGCCCAAGTTATGACCTTTTTTCCTAGGTCACCTGTTTATGACTCAGATATGGAAGATGCAGAAACCCTATATTGTACAGATCATAAATCACAAAGTACAATGAATTAGAGGTTGAACTTTGGACACAAGGTACATGGGGATCGTATCTTCGACAGATCCTGAAACCTTGCCGAAATGTATTTATAGCGAAAGTGCTACGATGACTGGTTTTTGCTATATCAAGCCCTAGCTTCGCAAGTGCAACAAGTGTCATAAATGCCATACCATGCCTTCTTTCAGGATAACTTTGATACCATGTTAGTTTTTCAGAATTTACTTCAATCTGATCTAGGATCTTAACTTAGAGAACAAAATGTACAACATATCAATCATGGACACAATAATGCAAGCACACAAGAGAGACAGAGTTTTACCGGGGAAAACCAAGAAGGTGAAAAACCCCGCAACTTCCTCAGAGATATAAGAGCAATGATACAAACCAAGTACAACGGATAGTAGTCTCCTAGCAGTAGCTTCTCCTCCTCCACAAGTGTGCCACTCTCCCATGAGTGTGAGTGAGAAAGTGAATGATCAAATAGAGTGCCTCCCGCACTCTATTTATACTTGACTTGACTTGCCTAATAACCTTTACTAGGTCGGCCTTAACTTAACCACATAACATAATGCTGACAGGGCCGACCCCCAATAGGGTGGTCTAATAACCCTTTTACCCACATGACTCATACAGGGCCGACCCCATCAAGGTGGTCTAATAACCCATCAAGTATAAGTTACGACACTTACAATATAAATGACGTCACTTCCGTATAGAGGAATAATAACATCTCTATAGGAATACAATATACATAGGTGAAATACATTCCGAAGTTACAATTACATTAACAAGAGTCATTAAGAATGTTATCCAACCAGATATGGATCTTCCTTTCATTTCATGGAATCCAATATAGATTCATGTGAAAGAAGTGCTATGTTTTTACACAAAGATTCCAAATTTGGGTACCATTCTGAGAACGAGGATGGGATTCGAGGCATCTGATCTTGTTGCCGTTGAAGTACTTCCTATGAAGCATGTATTTTACCTAGCCTTTCTATGAAGAGACAATTTTACAAAGAATGTTTTTCCCTAGTGCAAGGTTTTTAAGTTTTATGTCTCTAATGTGAAGTTCGCCCCGATCTATTGGACACTAAACATTGTTCTATCCGACTAGGGGAATTTTATTCTCATTCAGTTTGTCCCCTTTCCACAGGAAATATCTGATCATTTTGTTTATCTGATTCAGAATGTTAGCAGGAGCCAAAAGAGTAGAGCATAGGTACAAGGGCATGGAGGATAGCATTGATTTAATCAACGTCACCTTGCCTGCTAGATTTAGCCAGATTACCCCCCATTGATTTATTTTCTTATCCATTTTGTCCAGGGTTTCTTTCCTGTTGAATTTGGAATGCTTCTTCCTCACGATTGGAATTCCCAAATATTTGAAATGGTTCCAATTCCCATTTCCTTGAAAGCCAAACTCCTGCTGGATACTCTAGAGAGTAGAGGGTGAGGAGTTCCATCTATAGATATGATTTTTTTTAGAGTTGATCCTGCTCCTAAAGGCTTTGCAGAAAATTTGTGAGATTTGAGTAAATCTTCGAGCAATGGCTAATGAGGATCCCCCTATTAATAGCGTATCATATGTGAATTGTGAGTGATTGATTTCTTTCACGTTTCTGACTATCTTAATCCCTTGGATATTTCCATCCACTATGGCTGCCTCCAAATCTTGACTCAATGAATCAACCATGATAATATAAAGAAATGGAGAGAGAAAGCATCCTTGCCTGAGACCTCTTGAATATTGGAAGAATCGGGGGACCCTTTCATTTACTAGAGGGAAAATCCATGGATGGCCATGCAAGCTTTGGCCCAAGAAATTAACTTCTCATCCAAGCCAAATTTTTGGAGAACACTGAAGAGAAATCGGTGGTTGACCTTGTCAAAGGAAATGGCCATATCTAGTTTTATGATCAGTCCTTTTTCCTTTCGCTTTCTGTTGGAGTGAATTGCTTCCTGCACTAAGATAATATTATCCAAAATATTGCGCTTGTGCTAAAATATTCCTTTGTTTTCAGAGATAATCGATGGCAGGAGATATTTAAGATGAAGGGAGATAATTTTTGAGAAAATATTGTAGGATACATTACAGAGGGAGATAGGCCTAAACCTGCTGAATGAGGAGGCATTGGATTCCTTAAGAATGAGAGCTAGAAAGGATGATTTTATGGCCCCCCTATTATATAAAAAATATATAACATAATACAATATATATAAATATAAATAATAATAATAATAATAACAACAACAAACAATAAAAATAGTAATAACAATAATTAATTAATAAAGAACTTTTATAAAAAGAGGTGTCTTATCGAAGAGACATGACCATTAGTAAAGGGCGATATATATATATATATATATATATATATATATATATATCCTTCAAGTTCTAATATCATATCTTATCTCTTATTCATATATTTTACTCATGGCTTATCCGATATTCCAAATATTTTGGTAATCTTTGTGTGAGCTAACTTTTTGTTTGGCTCATTTGTTATCAAAGCTACATTCATGAACCAAGCCTTTGGCCATATTGCGGTTTTTAATCATTATCCTAGGGTTTCCCTAAAATTGTGGTCTTTGACCAAGAAGGAAAAAAAGAAGAAGTAAAACAAAAAGAAAAAGAAAGAAAAAAGACAAAAGAAAAAGAAAAGAAAAAGAAGAAAAAAAGAAAAATAAAAACAAAGAAGTAAAAGAAGTAAAAAGAAAAGAGAATATATAAAGAAAAACAAAAGTAAAAACAAAGAAGTAAAAGAAAATATAGAAACCACATGTGGTTTCTTAAAAAGAGTACATGGTTTATTTTCCAACCATATTGGAAGCATTTGTGAAAATAATATATTGGAAATCTAGAAGTGCATAAGAAGTCATAAGGGTGGTTTTATGAAAGCTAATAATAAAGTTAGAACATAAAATCTAGAAGTGCATAATAAATCTTAAGGCTACCAAGAAGCAAGCGAGAATTGAACTTGGGTGGGGAAGGTAACAATCATTCCTTCCAACCGCCCAATCCACACCAATTTTATTATACTTCCACTCCGAAAACAATTATTATAATTATTATCATAATAATTATTATATTATATTTATTATTAATAATAATAATATTAAATTTTAATAATAGTAATAATAATAATAACTGTATCTATTACAATTATTATTAAAAAATATATATTGAAGGAAGTCATTGAAGTGATTATTGAAGAAGTGAGTGGTGAATTATGGATTCCATATACAAGTCCAACTTTTGGACTAAGTTCCCTCATTGCGAATTAGAGTTCGAGTATTTATCATTTTTAAAAAATTGCATTCGCTCATGTCTGATATGTAGAAAATATTCTACTATGGAAGAATATCAAGGACATTCTCAATTGCAATCACAAATAGATAAATTGGAAGGTGAACTATGATATTACCTAGAAATCAATAAAAAATTACAATTTGAAAATGACAAAGATAAGTATTTTAATGATTTAATAAATACACAAGATTGCAAATTGAAAGATCGTATTCAGGAGTCCACCAAACAAAATAAGGAATTTGAAACTACGAGAAAAAATATGACAAGGACATACAAGAACAAGATGAAGATATCTCTCGTCTGAGAGATCATAATAAAAAAAGACTTCTTCAAATAAAGAAGGTGAAGGACAAAGCACAATGCAATCAAAAGTTAGAAAATGAGAATCAAGATCTTCAAAAAGAATTATTAGGCAAAGACAAAGAAAATTCTTCCTTAAAGAAGGTTAATCAAGAATTTCTAGAACAAATAAAAAATTTAAGAGAAGGAGAGCAAGGAAATCGAGATGCTCAAAATGAATTTGACAAGTTAGATTATAAGGAAGAACTCTTACACTTAAGGAGACACAATCAAGATTTACTCATACAAATTAGAAAACTAAAGATTGATAAGAAGACGTTACAAGAAGGGGTAGAGCAACATACTAACAAAGAATCAAAGGTTGACAAAGAAACAATGAACGAAACTATTGAAGTAGCGACATTATCTGAGATACAAGTCCAGAACTTGGAAAAAGGAACTAGTACAGATCCAATCAATGTCCAAATTCTAGAAAATGCTTACATTGAAAGGTATCAACCAATAATTCGCCAGTAGCATGGAAATTTGAAGTTGCTACAAACACTTTGCATGCAACTCACGTACCTTATCGCCATCCGAATCACAAGAGTCATTATGATCGACGACAAAGTCAAGAAGAAAATAAACAATATTATCCCTACAAACAAACAAACTATCACCTTGAAAGAGCGCAAAGACAAAATCGACAACTTGTATGGAATCAGAAAATGAGAATTTCTATTCGAACCATCGATAAACCAACATTGAAGGTTGACCTCGGGCGGACCACTTCATAGATGATGCAACAATTTTACTCAATGTTTAAAAGATCATATCGTCTCATTTCATCAAGTGTCACAACTACCAACACAGAAGATCACAAGAAAGCGTTAAGAGAAAGAGCAAGAGATAAAAGTCTTCTAAAATCATGCTATGATGACAAAGCATCTCTAAGAGGAAGAAAATGTTATATAAAAAATATATAACATAATACAATATATATAAATATAAATAATAATCATAATAATAATAACAACAAACAATAATAATAGTAATAACAATAATTATTAGAGGAAATTTCAATTTAAAATGGGCCTTCCAAAAATAATACAAATTCCATGTCATCATGTATTATCCAATCAAAATGCTTTAAAATTCAAAAAGGGAGCACCTAAAAAAATTGAAGGGAAAAAATAAAAACTACTTTTTTGGATCGTATTTTCAACTTATCTCCCTGTAGGTTTACTCAAATTTCAAGCGGGAGGACTTGTTGGATGCATAATTTCTCGTTGGATGTATAATTAAATTATACATCCAATGAGTTCCCATGTTGCATACTTTTAACAACATCCAGACCATGAAAAATCGAAAATACATTAAAACACGTGTTTTCTCTCACTAGAAACAAGTTTTTTAATGTATTTTCAATTTTTCATGGTGTGGATGTTGTTAAAAGTATGCAACATGGGTACTCGTTGGATGCATAATTTAATTATGCATCCAACGAGTCCTCCCGCTTGAAATTTGAGTAAACCTATAAGGAGATAAGTTGAAAATACGATCCAAAAAAGTAGTTTTTTACTCTCTCTACTATTATTTTATTATTTTATTATTATTTTCCTTAGGAGGTCCATTTTTTACCCAAATTTCCTCTAATGGTGTCTTATCGAAAAGACATGACCATTAGTAAAGGGCGGTATATATATATCAAGTCATATGTCAGAGTAAGTTGGACATTTATGAGGCTACTCTTACTAGAGATCAGAATGGATTTAGAAGTGGTCGATTGGATAATGGGATGCATTCAGTCCACTTCTTTTGCAGTCATGATTAATGGAGCTCCATCCTATTTTTTCTGACCTACTAGAGGAATCCGACAAGGATGTCCTCTCTCTCCTTTCTTATTCCTATTAGTAGAAGATGCTCTAAGTAGATTAATTCATCATGCAAGATGATGCAAAAAAGTCGAGGGAGTGAAAGTAGCCACAAAGGAATTAACACACTCTCTTCGTAGATGATGTATTAGTTTTTGGCAATGGCACTATTTTAAATATCAAAGCCTTTGAGTCATTTCTAGATATTTAGCAAAAAGCTACTGGAATGAGGATAAACACAGAAAAATCAGTGTTGGTTCATAATGATTTACCAGAAAATCTTTTACTTAATACTAAAGAGATTGTATCATTCCCAATTGCTCCTCTTTGAGAAGGTGTGAAATACCTAGGATTCTATCTCAAGTCAAACTGCTATTCTTTTCAAGATTGGATATGGCTATATAAGAAAGTGGAGACTCGGATCTCTTTATGGACAAATAGATTTTTGTCTAGAGGATGTAGATTGGTTCTTTTGAAAGCAATACTGCAAAGTATACCAGTATATTGGGCATCAATTGCATACATTCCCAAAGGAATTTTGAAAAAAATCAGGAAATTATGCATTTCCTTTTTATGGACGCCAAGCAAAAAAAATGAAGGAATTCCTCTAGTGCGCTGGACTACTCTCACCCTTCCAAAAAACCTTGGAGGTTGGGGCATAAAAAACCCAGAACTATTCTGCAGAGAGTTAGCGGCCAAGACACTTTGGATATTGACACAGTGCCCAGACTCTCTGTGGGGCAGGGTAATGAGATCCACATACTGCAGTAATATCCCAATTGATGAATGGTTCTGGGACCCCTCCAAATCATACAAATATGGGTCTGTCGGATGGAAAGCACTGGTACTCGTCTTTCCATTGATATTAAATTGGATTGCTTGGCCGATCGGTGATGGCAGGAAAGTAAGAATAGGTGCAAATCCGTGGGTAGCTGCGGGATTCAGCTTTCATTTATCAGAAAAATTAAGATATCATCTAAGATCACAAAATATTATGGTGATAGTTGATGGCCAAGTGCAACACCCTCAGCACAGAGACAGACAGGGATGGAAAACTTTGTAGGAACTTGCCCTGACAGGAGAATTAGCAGAGGAATGGAACATGTTTATAAGCAAGCTGGTTACCAGCTTCATGCATCTGGAAGATGGTAAATAAGATCTTTTAATTTGGACCAAAAATGGAATTAATGGGGATTTTTCAGCTAAGCTGGGATATGAGGCAAAGATTCAAAATTTACCTCATGGAGAGAATAAATGGTGGTGGAGCACCTTATGGAAAATCCATTGTCCTTTGAAAGCTATCTTGAATCTTTGGATGGCCCTAAATGGAAAACTGTTAACTTGGGAAAATCTAAAGAAGAGAGGTTTTCATGGACTTGGTTTATGCGTTTTGTGTAAATCCAATGAAGAGTTGTCTTCTCACTTGTTCGGTTCGTGTCCTGTTGATGCCTCGGAGATCGCAGCATCAATCAGAAAGGGATTCTCCCCGATAGATTATCCCAATTAGATTATCTACCGTTTGGTATGGGGAATCCGTCCGGTTAGCGGTTCCGGCAACCGTGGGTTTGGAGTTTTATTCCAATTATACCGGTTATGGCCCGATCCACCGTTCTTTTGATTTTATTTTAGAATGATATGCAAGTGCCTAGACTATTTTAATCTAAATGCAGAACTGAAAAACAGATTTATGTCTAAAAACTGAAATAAATCTAACTATCCCCGCAAGGAACAAATTGAAAGCATGAGCAATGAGCTGTAAGAATTATCTAAAGGATAAACAGACATCCATTCAAATCTTAAAGATAAAGCTACAACAAAGGTGAGAGATATCAGAAGATAGCTTCTAATTAAATGTAACACAGTTCATTACTCATGAAAGAGAGAATTCATTTGCACAGAAAGAAGCAAGATCATTCACTACCAAGAAATAATTCAGAAAGTACAGAAAGATCTCACAGTAAAGTATGGAAGTCACCAGAATAATCCAATATACATCCAATCTTCATTTCCATGCAAAAGGGCGTCCTCTCCAGGCTCTTATTAGGTAGGTTTATTTTCTTAATACTAGTCCAAGGTAGCTCGTACCAGTTCAGAAAATATTCTTTCCCTGCCAAAAGTCCTTTACATTCCTTTTTAACTTCTATTTATAATATTACAAAAATGCCCTTTGGGCTGCCACCTGGCCCTTTACACTTGTCACCTACAGATTTTCTCCTTTTAATAGACAAAAAATGTGACCTCCCTTTTAACAGAAAATTATTTAAAAAAAGAAAGGACAGCTGTCCCATAGCTCCACGCTTTCTTATACGTTTGAAAGCCAAAATACAAAATAAAGGAATTAACGCCTTAATATCAGCGCATTCATTCTTGGGTAGGCACTCCAGCTAAGAGAGGAGCACTCGAACTAGCTGTTGCTGCTGCTGCTGCTGGGAGAGAGGAAATCGAGCCAGCTGGTATTGCTGCTGCTTCTGCTACTGCCGGGAGAGAAGAATTCGGGCTGGTTGTTGCTTCTACTACTGCTGCTGCTTTCTTCTCCTCTTCTGCAATGTAACTATACCATACACCAGCGTCCCTTATAACTATATTTGCTGAGGCAAGGAGTAAGATTTTCTGGGAAGTTACATGTTTACCAAGCTCTGCTCCAATACCTTGAATTTCTGTTACTGCAGCTTGATGCACTTCTTTAAGCAAATGATTGTGTATTGATGACATACCAATATAATGATGGAGGTCATCAATGGCTAAGACATCAATCTTCTTCACATATTCAGTTTGGATGCCCAGCTCTTCCTTCAGGTCATATAAACGTTGTTCTTTGCCTGGGAAATCATCAAGGGACTGAGGGAAACTCAACTTGCATTTGTCATGCACTTCATGGATTCTTTGATACAGACCGTTACTTTTGTCCATTGTCCCTCGGATCTTGGCTATCAGCTTAATGCTACAGTTTCTGCAAAATTCCAAAAGGGCTATGTCTTCATTGAAGCCATCTACAGATTTGAATGGGAGATGCTTGGGGAAATCCACCTTTCCTTCTCTCCATTCTATTTGGCTCAGGACGTTTGCCTTAACCCTAGTATATTTGGCTTTAAGCCTATTGGCCTCTACATTAACTTCTTTTAATCTGACCACCATGGCCTTGAGCTTGCATAATTCATCAGTAATTAGTTCCTGTGTGCCATGGACTTGCTTTAGGATGCTACAGGACAACTCATGGAAAGGAGACATGTCTATCGCTCTGTTCTCCGCCTGCTCTAATTGCTCAACCAATGCCAGCTTGTCTGCTTCTAGATGGGACACTCTGGCTCCTCTATCGTTCTTTTCTGCTTCTACAATCATCATCTGGACTGTTAGTTGTTCCTTTTCTTCTTCTAGCTGGTTATACTTGTCTGGCAGTTCTTTATACTCAACAGACAGGCGATTATATCTATTCACCATGAGATCCCTGTAGGCTTTCTCATTAGCCACAGTATGTTGTAGCATGCGAGCTCTCCTCTTTGTCGACTCAACTTCTTTAACTATATCAGCTACATTGTCCGGTGTTGCTTTTGCTGTCTCTACAGCGGCGGATGCCATAGCTAAGGGAGCCTTATTTGTATTTTGCATTACTGTAGTCTCCCGGTGGGTAACGATATCTTCTTGCAAGAGTCTTTTAATCCTCTCTTCCGATTTAAGGACCATTTCCTTCCTTTTCTTATCATAGACAAATTCATCCCACCTGGACACGGTATGTTCTTCTGATGGAGTGTACGGGACGATTGGGAGATTTATAATATCTATTTCTGCTTCTGTGGGGGGGGGTCTGGACTACTTGAGCTGGATCTGTTCCCACATTTTGGGTACCAGAGACACCTGCTTGTGCTACGTCCGCCTCCACATTTTGAGTGCCTGAGACACCTGCTTGAGGTACGTCTATTTCCATATCCTGGGCACCGGAGCCACCTGCATGGGCATCTTCAACCGTCTTGAGTTCTTCTTCCGTTTTCCGCCCTACTTCAGCTTGTTGCCTTCTCTCTTCTTCTTCAGCTTGCCGCTGATTTTCATTTTCTTCCATCTGCTTCGCGTCTTCTGCTTCTTTCTGCCGCTGGGCTTCCTCAGCTTCTTTCCGCAGCTGGGCTTCCTCAGCTTCTTTCTGCAGCCTTTCACTTTCTGCTTCTTGCTGCGCTCTCGCCATCTCGACTTCCTGCTGTAACCTTGCAACTTCAGCCTCTTGTAGTAACCTTGCTTCCTCTCTTAACCTTTGTTCTTCTTGGGCTCGGGCATCATCTGCTTCCTTGTCTTTCTGCTGGCTGGTTTTTTGGGCCTTGGTAGAGCTAGAGGTTGATCTACTTCCTTGGCGACAAATCTACAACTCAGTCATGTTGCTGATGCCTCTGAATGCCTCTTCCTCGGCATCATAATAATGGGCGTACTCAAAATGAGCATAAATTTCTTTACAATGCTCGGCAACTTTTCCCCGCCTATCATTCCTATGGAAAATAACTTCACCAAAGTGAAAGGCTTTCATCTCTTGCACAAACTCCTCAGCCAAGGCAACCCCTGAGAATTTGTATGCTCCTATGCAGAAGGGCAAAGGCGAGAAAGAAGCCTTATGCTGTTTGTTAAGCACCACTCCGATTCCATCCAGGAAAATTTGTCTTACTGCTTCCTTAAGGACTATATAGTCAGTAGCATACTTCAGAAAAATATATGGAGCTTTAGTTCCTCCAAACATTCTGATGTAGGTGCCTTGTTCTGAAAAATAAAAATCTCCATAATTTTCTAGGATCTCCATGGCATTTTCGGACAGACAGTTGGGCTCTTCCTTGAATATCTGCTCATATAGGGGCATGATGAACCCCTCACAGATAAGCTTATAGCTGGCTCTGTAATTTTGAGCCCACATCATCCTGAAAACGGTGTAAACCGGGGTGTTGGCTCTATCCCACGTGTAACCTAAGCTAGGAAAATATAGCTTGGCCAAAATACAATCAATAAGATACGAAGACATGTAAAATTTTGCCTTTTTTAAGGCCAGACCTTCTCTTGCAGCAACCACCATTGATGCCAAACTGTCTGACAGGATAGTAGCCCAGTCAAACACAGTTCCTTTGAATGCCACGAAGTGGATGATGGGGACCGACTGTATCTTGTATACGGTGCCATCGGGCATGCCGAAGATTCTACATAGCATCAGGGCGATTAACCTGAAAGGAGGTCTTAGATTCTGCACATCATATTCGTTGTTACCTCTCTTTCTTAAGTGCTTTCCTGCGACCAATAATTTTTTGGCCATTTCAATATTGTTCATCTGGCCCAACCATTCATCACTCAGAGCTTGCTGGGGACGTGGGAATTTATAGGCTGCGGAAAGATATGCTGGGTGGAATGAGGCGATGGCTATTTTCCCACTGTCATGTAATACTCTTGTCTCCGCATTAGTATGTTCGAGTATCCACCCGATTACTTCAGAAAATGGGAACAGTTCAGGGCGGGTAGAAGCCCTAGCTATGCCTGAAGTCCTGATATTGAGATAGATCTGCTCCTCTTCTAGTAACATATCCGGGATCTCTTGGTCCCTGATCATCCTGTAAATGTCGCCCCAACGAATTTCGGGAGGAATACCGGTGGTGCACCTAGTATCTTGGAACATAGTCTCAGTCCTGTGGTGCTGGCTATGGTTCCATCATTTTAGCCTTCTTCCTACCACCTTTTGGCATCTTGAATTATCCTTGCTAGCAACCAAATACAAGTCATAAAAATGTGCAACCTATTATGATATTTTAACAAAGAGCAGCACCAATTTAAAATGCTAATGAGATATATAAACAAATTAGGAAGCTGCATGTTAGGGAAGCAAAATGGACCATCCCAAGCAAGAAAAATAAGACTTGATTATCCTAAGGAAACAAAGTTTGGAATGTTCCTGAAAGGGTACGCATGCGATGAGGAAACAACCTGCTTCCCATCTATTCATAGGAGAGAGGGTATCCTTCGTCATTGCGCTTCTAATGGTTAGCGGCGGGTGAGTCTGGGGCGAAACAAGCTTACGACGAAATAAGGGGCCGCTTTCCAGATTTATGAGAAGGTGAGGGGTCCAGCTGACCCGACCACTACTGTTAATATCTACCAGACTTTGTATGGATGGCTAGGGGCTTGAATGGGGCGACGACGCCTGGGATATAGCTGGTGAGAACTCGGGTGATTACAGTTTCTGGCTTTTAGCTGGTGGAATGAGAAACCCATTGGGCCTCGGCGGCTTTTGAAAACAAAATAACGGTATATACAACTAGTGCCTGTCGGCCATGTTGAAGACGGGAAAAACCCACAGGTAACTTGACGTGGAAATAAGACAGAAAATAACGGTTAGAAACCTACCTGGCAACGACGAGGTGGCTGAATGAGGTGGATGCGGACTTGGACGAATGAGCTGAGCTGGAGCAGTCTGACGCGGCGTTCCAATGGCGTTTGTTAATCGAAAAAAAAACAATGTAGTCGATCCAAACCCCAACCGTCCATTTAAACAATTTGGGCACGTGCGGTGTTTAATATGGTGGGTGGCGCCATTAAAACGTTTTTAAAGTTTGTACGTCGCGGTCTTTTCAAGCTGCCTCGGTAGTTGTGCGTGACTGTCATCTGCGGGGCGGATTCACGAATTTCACCCGCAACTGCGGAAAGATATAGCGAATGGCTTCGACGTTTCGGAAGAGGTTGGCGTATCCTTCCGAAACGAAACCTTAGGAGAGCTGTTGCGGGCGTTTTTACGGAGTCGTCCCACAGTTTCGGGGAAATATGCGATTTCTTTCCGCAGTTTTAATGAAGATAAGTCGATCGCTTCTGCAATTGCGGAACCATTCCGTGAAGCTTCCCGCCGTTTCAGAAAGGATTGGGGAATGGCTCCCGCAAGTCAAAAGAAATCTAAGTCTGTCCAAAAGCCTTCCGCGGGATTTCGGAAGGCTTTCGCGAACGCTTCCGTAGTTTCGAAAGGATTTCGTGAATGCTTCCGCGGCTTCGAGAGAAGGAAGACTTACGATTTTTTCAAATGAGACCAAGTCCTTCGGCGTCTTCTCGGAAAAAATAAGGTGAATGACTCCCGCAGTTTCGGGAGGATAAGTTGAATGGTTCCGTAAAGTTATGTCTTTCGGCGGGGCTTCGTGAAGGCTTCCGTAGTTACGGAAAGCTTTCGCAATTAGATTCCGCACTTTCGGAACAGATTGGCGATTGGCTCCACAGTTTCGGGAGGATAAGCTGAATGGCTTCCGCAAGTCGAGAGGAAAGACTTAAGATTTTTTAAAGAGAAGACCTTTGGTGTTCCGGGAGAAGATACGCGAATGGCTCCTGCAGTTTCGGGAGGATAAGCCGAAAGGTTCCACCGCTTCAGGAGACTTTCCCAAATAATATCCGCAACTTCGAGAGAAAAAATCTAAGTCCTTTTCGGGACGCTTATGCAAACGGTTCCCGCCGTTTCGGGAGGATAAATTGAATACTTCCGCAATTGCGGGGGGCTTTCTCAAATGCTCCCGCGACTTCAGGAAGATTTCAGGAATTCTATCCTTGTAAGAAAACTTGGAATTCTCAAAGCAGGATTTTCAGTTGAAAAGACAGTAAAAAAGGAGAATTTACCTCTTACAGCAGTCTTTCTAAAAAAATAAAGGAGGGGCCCCAATATGTACAAATTTTTTTTTGGGGGGGGATGTTGCTGCAACAACAATTGGCGAGTCGCTGGCGAACACAGATCTCTGAAAAATTCCTCTCCATGGTCCGAAACCTTATCAAAGACATCCATCTTATGTGCAATATCCAGCTGAGCATTTGAATTTCTGTGAAGGAAAAAGGCACTTTACCTGCTAGGAATTGGGGAAAGGGGAGCTTTGACAGAGACATCTTTAAAACTCTCAAAGGGACAACATATGGGATTCATTTTAGAAGGATCATCTTTCGGATGGCTACTACAGTCGGACTCCACAGGATTTGCAACACTCTCTCATGGACATTATTGCTCTTGTTCCTCATTCCCATGCCGCTTGCATCCTTTTGGATGTTCGTACTTTGGATAGCTTAGCTGTTTGAGCCTTCCAGAGATATCTTCTTTAGACATGATCTTTGATTTAGGCTCCTCAATCCATAATGTCCTTTTGTGTGAGTTAGAGATTTTATTGATTTGATCAAGCCTCATGGACGGAGAGGAGCCCATTTTGGGCTGAGCCTTTTGGACAACCTTTTTGATTTTACATGTCTTTTGCTTTTGTCTCAGCCATGCTTTAATTGAGGCGAGAGTCTCTGGAAAACAGACCCTTGAATATAAGCCATTTTGACTGTTAAATTTGCAGCATGGAGTCATTTCAATACCCATGTCCTCAAGATGTGCTACTTTCCATGGGTCCAACTTTATTAACCTTCTTGAGATGCCTTTAAGTGTGAGAGTGGGTGGAGCCCAAAGATAGTACTAAAGGTGGTCATAGGTCTCCGCTACTTAGACAGGATTATTGTGGCTAGCAGAGTAAGCTTCCTTTTTTCTGAAAAATTTAGCGAGAGCACAATACATAGATCGACTTTATTCGAGCATAGTTCCGGACTCATGGGTTGTGAGATTTATTTAAGAGAGCTATCTTTGATGAGAAACTCCACCACAAGGGCTTTCAGACAACAAACTTGTTGCAAAGGTTCAAATGACAAGAAAAGAAACAAAATGGCCGAAAACAAAGCAAACAAAAGGCTAAAGCAACAATAAAATAAAATTTTATTTATGTACAGAAAGTCTCAGCAAGACTATGCAAAGTATTGCTTCAGGGAGAGGCCATTGAGAGGAAGGGTTACTTCTTCTCCCTCAAGATTTGTCAATTTATAAGTGGATGGGCCTATCTTTGCTGAAATTTGGTACGGGCCTACCCATAAATGTTGGAATTTCGTATGCATTCCTTTGCCTTCATGATTATGGTCCCATTTCAGGACTAAGTCCCCAACTTCAAAATTTATTTTACCGGACTTCCTCTTATCGAACCATCTCTTAACTATGTCTTGGTGTTGATGGAATCGGTCTTTAGCTTTCTGTCGGGCTTCTTCAAGTTGAAGCAGGGTATTGATCCTGGATTGTAAGGCTTGGCTACCCGACCCTCAAGAGGCTTGGGATAACTGTAAGGATGGGAGCAAGATGTTGGGGGGAAGGATGGCTTCCTTTCCATAGACAAGAGTGAAAGGGGAAAACCCTAATGCGTTCTTTGGAGTCACCCTGTCTGCCCATAAGGCGTTTGGGAGAGTTATATGCCAACTTCGCTGGTTTTCTATCACAGTTTTCTTGAGAATCCGAATGAGGTTTTTGTTTGAAGATTCAACTAATCCGTTTCCTTGAGGGTAATAATTGGTTGAATAGTGCAGCTTAATTCCCCATTAATAAACAAATTCATTTATCTTGAAAGACGAAAAATAGGTAGCATTATCAAAAATAAGGGAAATTGGAACCCCAAACCTGGTTATGATGTTCTCTTTCAAGAAGCTGATGACTACGTCTTCATTAATCTTGCGCAACGGGATAGCCTCCGCCCATCTAGTGAAGTAGTCAGTAGCCGTCAGGATGTATCGATGTTGCAATGAAGAATTTGGATTTATCTCTCTGATAACATCTATACCCCACTGCTCAAAAGGCTCAGAGATAATAACCGGCTGCAAGGGTCCTGCTGCCTTAGGTAACTTCCCGCCACTTCTTTGGCATACATCACAGTTTCGTGCATACGTGTGGGAATCTCAGAACAGAGTGGGACAATAATATCCGGCTCTCAGTATCTTGTGTGCTATTATCTCTCCTGAATAATGTCCACCTGCGGGGCCATCGTGTAATTCTTTGACAACTTTACTTGCATCTTCCTTTTCTAGACATCTAAGAAAAACTCCATCATAATTCTTTCTGAAAAGTATCCCATCAATGATTTGATAAGGTGCTGATTTCAAACGGAGTGCCCTCCTTTGTTTGGAGTTCCAGTGCTCAGGCAGATATCCCTGCTGTAAATAGTGCACCAGATCTCTATACCATTACTGAGGAGTTGAGAAGATAGGACATACTTCAACCGAGTTTAGCTCAACTTCATTCTTCCAATGTTGCTCTTCATCAGTTGAGTTTCCCGCAAGTAATTTGCATAGGCCTTTCCCTTTGATGATCATGGCTGGTTTAAATTCTAAATCATATTCTTGAAGAGCTGTGACCCAGTTCCCCCTCCTTTCTCCTAGTTCCTTTTGAACGAAAAGGGATCTAACAGCTGGGTGGGGAACTATAACTTTAGTTCTGTTCTTAAGAATATATGGCCTGAACTGCTTGACTGCTTTGAAGACAGCGTATGCATGCTTTTCAACCATGGGATAGTTCAGCTCAGCCCCTTGCAGATCAGTGCTCATAAACGAAATTGGGTATTCTTCCCCCAGCTCCACCTTTTGCGTGAGTACAGCTGCGAGGGAGTCATCCGAAGCAAAGGTATACAGGATAAAATCCTTATCAAAATCTGGGCTTCTTAAGGAATGAGCCTTAGCTATAGCTGCCTTAATATCTCTAAAAGCATCCTTTTCTAAATCTGTCCACTTGAACTGTATGCTTTGTTTAACCATCTGTTGCAACTGTTTAACAATTTGCGCGAAATCTGGAACAAATCTTCGGAAAAAATTGATAGTGCCCATAAAGGACTGCATAGATTTCTTGTTGTAAGGCATTGGAATCTTATTGATAGCTTGGACTCTTTCCTAATCTATTGACACACCCCCTTTGGAGATGATATGACCCAAGAGTTTACCTTCGGGAACAGCAAACACGCTCTTCTTGGGATTCAAAGAAATACCATATTTCCGCCAGCGATAAAAAATATGCCTCAGATGGACAACATGATCTTCCCTTTTCTTTGAAAAGACTGTCACATCGTCTAAGTATACAACGACACATTGCCCACCCAATCCTCGGAAGGCGATATCCATTGCTCGTTGGAACGTAGCTCCTGCGTTTATCAGACCAAATGGCATCCTTCTGTATGCGAAAGTTCCCCACTTAGTTCGGAAAGTAGTCTTAAGACGATCTTCTTCGGCTACTAATACTTGATTGTAGCCAGAGAAACCATCGAGAAGAGAAAACAGCTTAGATCCTCACACCATTTGAAGGATTTGTTCCATTGAAGGGACATGGTAGTTGTCTTTATCCGAAGCTCTGTTTAAATTTCTGAAATCTACACATAGCCTTATCTCTCCTGACTTATTTCTTACGGGAACCAAGTTAGCAACCCACTCAGAATGCCGGACCTTAAATATTATCTTAGCGTCCAGGAGCTTCTTTAATTCCTTTTGAATCAGCGGTTCTAGAGTAGGATGCATCCTTCTTAACTGCTGCTGAAATGGCTTGACACCCGCTTTCATTGGTATAACATGCTGAATAATGCGGACGTCATACGTTTTCAAATCCTCATAGGTCCATGCAAAAACATCCTTATATTGCTTAAACAGTTTGATAAACCTATCTCTTTCTCCTGGCGAACAACATTTGCCAAGGTTGACAAATTTTGGTTCTGCCTCGGTACCCAAATTAACTAACTCATGTTGCATTGATGAACTGTTAGTCTTGGTATTAGCTAGCCTTTTGAACTTATTTTGAAGATCGAACAACATTTTGAGGGACCTTACCCCTTTGGGGATGAAATTTCCTTTCTCCTCATCCTTCTTCATCAAATCAGCATCGTGTTCTTCTTCATCTATCGCAGCTCCTTGGAAGCTGTCTTCGTTTGTTAGAAAGCTGATAATCTATTCGTCATCATCGAAGACTCTGAAGTTTGTGATGTTATCGGGAACAGAGGGCCTGAAAATCAATTCAATTGAGCATTTATTATTTGATGGCACCAATCTAGAAGCAGATGTTGCTAACAAATTAGCTGCAGAATTTTGCAATCTAGGAATAGATTTTATATTGAAAGCGTCAAAATGCATAATTAAATCCCATACCTTAGCCTGATAACCCTTCAAATGAGGTGAGAGACAATGAATGGTGTCCCTTACCTGTCTTACAACTATCTCTGAGTCACCAAAAACCTTCAGGTACTTAACATTTAAATCAATGGCCTTCTTTAATCCATGTACCAAAGCTTCATATTCAGCGGTGTTGTTAGTACAATCAAATTCTAATCTACAGGACAAAAAATACTTGTTTCCTTTTGGATCCATCAGAACACAACCGGCTCCGGATCCTTCCAGAGTTTTGGAACCATCAAAGTATAATGTCCAGAAAATATCTTTAGATTCAACTAAGTTAGTATCTCTGTGATCTAAATCAATAACTAAACTAACTATATTACAGTCAATATCATCAGTCCGAGAGAAATGAAGGAGATCGGACTGTTCATCAGATTCATGGCTTATGGCTTCAGATTGATAATTACCCGGATCCATTTCTAAGAAGTAATTCCCCATAAACGAGGATGAGAAGGTTACAGCCTCATTCTTTTCCTCTAATTGAGTTACATTTTGCTTCATGTGTGGTTCTCTCAGAACTTTAATATGATTCTGTCGGTTCTGATAAGGCAACCACAGATGAGACCAATCAGTGGCGAAGTAACCATTCAGCTTGGTAGACCAGTCCCTACTTAAGATCAGACCATAGGCTTCAGGAATATCAACCACCATTATGTCAATGAACTGACAGACTCTAGAGTCAGCTGATAATCTAATGAGAACATCTTTCATCTCCCCAATCACTTTGACAGCAGTCCTATCTAACTGGATAATTTGGGCTGGAGATGGCACAGGTTTCCCGTTATTTATTTTACAAATTGACAGTGGCATAACGTTTGAGGATGCTCCAGAATCTACCAAACAATTGTGAACATTATGATTGAAAATTTCAAAAGTCAATAGGAATGGCAATGTTTGAGATTTAGATTTCCCGCCGATACTAGCCTCATTAATTTCGAGATCTTCTTGAGAGTCTGTCCATGGAGTGCTGGGCTGGGGCTGCAGAACATGCAGCAGCTTGTCTCGTTGATGGGGCAAGCTGCACATGTCAAATATTGACACATTTGCTTTGACCTTTTTCATATCTTCAATAATGTCATATCCTATGTCAGATTCGTTCCCAATTCGGGCTGGATGATCTGTTTTTCTCATTGTGACCTTAGGTGGTTGAACTATGGTGTCAGAGTTTGGCTGCTTGGTCGCTGTTTGGTTAACTTTGGGCTGTGGTGGAATAATTGTTATATGCATTCTAGGCAGTTCTTTTGAAACTTTAGGCTCTGGAGGAGCCGAGCTTGGCACAGGATCCGTAATAGGGCCTTTGCTCCCAGTAGCAATGTTCACGGTAGAGGAAGAGCTTTCCCTGGGATCCTCTTCTGCTAATTCAGTCATAGGTACCCAATCCCATAGCACCATAGTAGTGTCCGGGGTTGGTTCCTCTAATTCAGGGCTCGATTCCTCTAGAGAATCATCATGGTCTGGGATCTGTGAATCCAGCATTTGGTTCATGACTAAACTCATGGAGTTAATCCATTGTGGGCAACTCTTTTCCGAATGCGGTTCTTGATGAAAAGTACAGAAGTTTTCCATTCCGATTTCATTGAGGTTTAAAACAGGAGAAGTGTTCATGGGCAGATGAGTTTGATCACCGTCTTCCCTCTTTTTATAAAATGGCTTGAAAGGTTTCCTAGATGTGCTAAGCCTTATCTTTCTCGAGATCTACAATCTTATTGGATAACTTCTGCATCATCTTGACTACATTTTCCATGTCTGTAAATGATTCTTCTTTACCTCTAGTGAGTAACAAGGTCTTTTTATTGGCTGTTGGTTTTGGTTCTGCATCTAAGGCATGTTTAGCAATGCTATCGGCTTCTTCTTCTACCTTTCTAGCTTCTTCGAAGTTCTCTATCAGGGTGGTTTTCTTAGACCTTTTGACGAACATTGCTATGGGTCCTTCAAGAGCTATTGTATAATATTCAATCAGAGATTCCTCTGCTGGTTTATTTGCTTCACTGAAATTATTTAAAAGCATCGTAAATCTTTGATTAAAGTCTTGAACCTTTTCTTTCTTTTCCATTCTCATGGATAAGAGTTCTTTCATAAGTGTTGCCACAGTCTTTTGGTTTCCATATTTCTTTAAGAAACAGTTTTCGAATTCATCCCAACTTGAGATTGAGCTAGGTTGTAGGCTAAAATACCAAGATGATACTTTTGGCTCGAATGTGTATGGAAAAAGCCTGCAGACTACATCCTCATGCTGCACATTCAAAAGATTCAGAGCTAGATAAAAGCTCTTGAGATGATCTTCGGCTGAAATGGCTTTACCTGGGTCAAATTTAGGTAATACCTTCTCTGGATTTTTCGAAAGATTGTGGAATGGCCCAGCTAGATTCAACGCTGCCCTTGCTCTCCAAGCAGGTACAACCATGTTTCTATGTGGAGACCCTGGTGGAGAATTGTAAGGTGAATTCTGTGGAGTATTCTTTGGAGTAATAAGTTCTCCAAGGCCTTCTTGATCTGAAATTTTTTCTGAGTTTTCAAGATCTACCTTGTTTAGAGGGTCTGAGATTTCTTCTAAAGTTAAATTCACAAGTTCTTCAAAACTTTGAACAAGAATCGAATCACGGGTGTATTGTCGCTCTTTTCTAGGGGTACTTTTTCTAGGGAGAAAATTCACCACGTTTAAACCACCTAGCTGTCTAACGTAGGATCGTGTATGCCTCCTCAATTTTTCTATTTTTGTAAAAGGTACAGCGTACAATGATTCTTGAGGCTCAGGATCAGAAACAAGGTTTTCTTGATTTAATATTTCAAGATCTGGGCTGTTTGAAATGCCTTCTTTAAGTGGGTTTTCAGTGACATTTATGACAGTGGGAGATTTTCCTCTATCAGCCATGCACTTTCAGGCCCTCCTTCTAGCGCCAAAAACTGTTGATGCCTCGGAGATCGCAGCATCAATCAGAAAGGGATTCTCCCCGATAGATTATCCCAATTAGATTATCTACCGTTTGGTATGGGGAATTCGTCCGGTTAGCGGTTCCGGCAACCGTGGGTTTGGAGTTTTATTCCAATTATACCGGTTATGGCTCGATCCACCGTTCTTTTGATTTTATTTTAGAATGATATGCAAGTGCCTAGACTATTTTAATCTAAATGAAGAACTGGAAAACAAATCTATGTCTAAAAACTGAAATTAATCTAACTATCCCTACAAGGAGCAAATTGAAAGCATGAGCAATGAGCTGTAAGAATTATCTAAAGGATAAACAGACAGCCATTTAAATCTTAAAGATAAAGCTACAACAAAGGTAAGAGATATCAGAAGATAGCTTCTAATTAAATGTAACACAGTTCATTACTCATGAAAGAGAGAATTCATTTTCACAGAAAGAAGCAAGATCATTCACTACCAAGAAATAATTCAGAAAAGTACAGAAAGATCTCACAGTAAAGTATGGAAGTCACCAAAATAATCCAATATACATCCAATCTTCATTTCCATGCAAAAGGGCGTCCTCTCCAGGCTCTTATTAGGTAGGTTTATTTTCTTAATACAAGTCCAAGGTAGTTCGTACCAGTTAAGAAAATATTCTTTCCCTACCAAAAGTCCTTTACATTCCTTTCTAACTTCTATTTAAACTATTACAAAAATTCCCTTTGGGCTGCCACCTGGCCCTTTACACTTGTCACCTACAGATTTTCTCCTTTTAATAGACAAAAAATGTGACCTCCCTTTTAATAGAAAATTATTTAAAAAAAGAAAGGACAGTTGTCCCATAGCTCCATGCTTTCTTATACATCTGAAAGACAAAATACAAAATAAAGGAATTAACGCCTTAATATCAGCGCATTCATTCTTGGGTAGGCGCTCCAGCTGGGAGAGGAGCACTCGAACTAGCTGTTGCTGCTGCTGCTGCTGGGAGAGAGGAAATCGAGCCAGCTGGTATTACTGCTGCTTCTGCTACTGCCGGGAGAAAAGAATTCGGGCTGGCTGTTGCTTCTGCTACTGCTGCTGCTTTCTTCTCCTCTTCTGCAATGTAACTATACCATACACCAGCGTCCCTTATAACTATATTTTCTGAGGCAGGGAGTAAGATTTTCTGGGAAGTTACATGTTTACCAAGCTCTGCTCCAATACCTTGAATTTCTGTTACTGCAGCTTGATGCACTTCTTTAAGCAAATGATTGTGTATTGATGACATACCAATATAATGATGGAGGTCATCAATGGCTAAGACATCAATCTTCTTCACATATTCAGTTTGGATGCCTAGATCTTCCTTTAGGTCAGATAAACGTTGTTCTTTGCCCGGAAAATCATCAAGGGACTGAGGGAAACTCAACTTGCATTTGTCATGCACTTCATGGATTCTTTGATACAGACCGTTACTTTTGTCCATTGTCCCTCGGATCTTGGCTATCAGCTTAATGCTACAGTTTCTGCAAAATTCCAAAAGGGCTATGTCTTCATTGAAGCCATCTACAGATTTGAATGGGAGATGCTTGGGGAAATCCACCTTTCCTTCTCTCCATTCTATTTGGATCGGGACGTTTGCCTTAACTCGAGTATATTTGGCTTTAAGCCTATTGGCCTCTACATTAACTTCTTTTAATCTGACCACCATGGCCTTGAGCTTGCATACTTCATCAGTAATTATTTCCTGCGTGCCATGGACTTGCTTTAGGATGCTACAGGACAACTCATGGAAAGGAGACATGTCTATCGCTCTGTTCTCCGCCTGCTCTAATTGCTCAACCAATGCCAGCTTGTTTGCTTCTAGATGGGACACTCTGGCTCCTGCATCATTCTTTTTTGCTTCTACAATCATCATCTGGACTGTTAGTTATTCCTTTTCTTCTTCTAGCTAGTTATACTTGTCTGACAGTTCTTTATGCTCAACAGACAGGCGATTATACCTATTCACCACGAGATCCCTGTAGGCTTGCTCATTAGCCACAGTATGTTGTAACATGTGAGCTCTCCTCTTTGTCGACTCAACTTCTTTAACTATATCAGCTACATTGTCCAGCATTGCTTTTGCTGTCTCTATAGCGGCGGATGCCATAGCTAAGGGAGCCTTATTTGTATTTTGCATTACTGTGGTCTCCCGGTGGGTAACGATATCTTCTTGGAAGAGTCTTTTAATCCTCTCTTCCGATTTAAGGACCATTGCCTTCCTTTTCTTATCATAGACAAATTCATCCCACCTGGACACGGTATGTTTTTCTGATGGAGTGTACGGGACGATTGGGAGATCTATCATATCTATTTCTGCTTCCCCGGGTGGGGTCTGGACTACCTGAGCTGGATCTGTTCCCACATTTTGGGTACCAGAGACACCTGCTTGTGCTATGTCCGCCTCCACATTTTGAGTGCCAGAGACACCTGCTTGAGGTACGTCTATTTCCATATCCTGGGCACCGGAGCCACCTGCCTGGGCATCTTCAACGGTCTTGAGTTCTTCTTCCATTTTCCGCCCTACTTCAGCTTGTTTCCTTCTCTCTTCTTCTTCAGCTTGCTGCTGATTTTCATTTTCTTCCATCTGCTTCGCGTCTTCTGCTTCTTTCTGCCGCTGGGATTCCTCAGCTTCTTTCTGCAGCTGGGCTTCCTCAGCTTCTTTCTGCAACCTTTCAATTTCTGCTTCTTGCTGTGCTCTCGCCATCTCGTCTTCCTGCTGTAACCTTGCAACTTCATCCTCTTGCAGTAACCTTACTTCCTCTCTTAACCTTGGTTCTTATTGGGCTCGGGCATCATCTGCTTCCTTGTCTTTCTGCTGGCTGGTTTTTTGGGCCTTGGTAGAGCTAGAGGTTTCTCTACTGCCTTGGAGACAAATCTGCAACTCAGTCATGTTGCTGATGCCTCTGAATGCCTCTTCCTCGGCATCATAATAATGGGCATACTCAAAATGAGCATAAATTTCTTTACAATGCTCGGCAACTTTTCCCTGCCTATCATTCCTATGGAAAATAACTTCACCAAAGTGAAAGGCTTTCAGCTCTTGCACAAACTCCTCAGCCGAGGCAACCCCTGAGAATTTGTATGCTCCTATGCAGAAGGGCAAAGGCGGGAAAGAAGCCTTATGCTGTTTGTTAAGCACCGCTCCGATTCCATCCAGGAAAATTTGTCTTACTGCTTCCATAAGGACTATATAGTCAGTAGCATACTTCAGCAAAATATATGGAGCTTTAGTTCCTCCAAACATTCTGATGTAGGTGCCTTGTTCTGAAAAATAAAAATCTCCATAATTTTCTAGGATCTCCATGGCATTTTCGGACAGACAGTTGGGCTCTTCCTTGAATATCTGCTCATATAGGGGCATGATGAACCCCTCACAGATGAGCTTATAGCTGGCTCTGTAATTTTGAGCCCACATCATCCTGAAAGCGGTGTAAACCTGGGTGTTGGCTCTATCCCACGTGCAACCTAAGCTGGGAAAAGATAGCTTGGCCAAAATACAATCAATAAGATATGAAGACATGTAAAATTCTGCCTTTTTTAAGGCCAGACCTTCTCTTGCAGCAACCACCATTGATGCCAAACTGTCTGACAGGATAGTAGCCCAGTCAAACACAGTTCCTTTGAATGCCACGAAGTGGATGATGGGGACCCACTGTATCTTGTATACAGTGCCATCGGGCATGCCGAAGATTCTACATAGCATCAGGGCGATTAACCTAAAAGGAGGTCTTAGATTCTGCACATCATATTCGTTGTTACCTCTCTTTATTAAGTGCTTTCCTGCGACCAACAATTTTTTGGCCATTTCAATATTGTTCATCTGGCCCAACCATTCATCACTTAGAGCTTGCTGGGGACGTGGGAATTTATAGGATGCGCCAAGATATGCTGGGTGGAATGAGGCGATGGCTATTTTCCCGTTGTCATGTAATACTCTTGTCTCCGCATTAGTATGTTCGAGTATCCACCCGATTACTTCAGAACATGGGAACAGTTCAGGGCGGGTAGAAGCCCTAGCTATGCCTGAAGTCCTGATATTGAGATAGATCTGCTCCTGTTCTAGTAACATATCCGAGATATCTTGGTCCCTGATCATCCTGTAAATGTCGCCCCAGTGGATTTCGGGAGGAATACCGGTGGTGCACCTAGTATCTTGGAACATAGTCTCAGTCCTAAGTGGTGCTGGCTGTGGTTCCATCATTTTAGCCTTCTTCCTTCCACCTTTTGGCATCTTGACTTATCCCTGCTAGCAACCAAATACAAGTCATAAAAATGTGCAACCTGTTATGAGATTTTAACAAAGAGCAGCACAAATTTAAAATGCTAATGAGATATATAAACAAATTAGGAAGCTGCATGTTAGGGAAGCAAAATGGACCATCCCAAGCAAGAAAAAATAGACTTGATTATCCTAAGGAAACAAAGTTTGGAATGTTCCTGAAAGGGTACGCATGCGATGAGGAAACAACCTGCTTCCCATCTATTCCTAGGAGAGAGGGTATCCTTCGTCATTGCGCTTCTAATGGTTAGCGACGGGTGAGTCTGGGGTGAAACAACCTTACGACGAAATAAGGGGCCGCTTTCCAGATTTATGAGAAGGTGAGGGGTCCAGCTGACCTGACCACTATTGTTAATATCTACCAGACTTTGTATGGCCGGCTCGGGGCTTGAATGGGGCGACGGTGCCTGGGATATAGCTGGTGAGAACTCGGGTGATTACAGTTTCTGGCTTTTAGCCAGTGGAACGAGAAACCCATGGGGCCTCGGCGGCTTTTAAAAACAAAATAACAGTATATGCAACTAGTGCCTGTCGGCCACGTTGAAGACGAGAAAAATCCACAGGTAACTCAACGTGGAAATAAGACAGAAAATAATGGTTAGAAACCTACCTGGCAACGACGAGGTGGCTGAATGAGGTGGATGCGGACTTGGACAAACGAGTTGAGCTGGAGCAGTCTGACGCGGCGTTCCAACGGCATTTGTTAATCGAAAAAAAAACAATGTGGTCGATCCAAACCCTAACCGTCCATTTAAATGAGTTGGGCACGTGCGGTGTTTAATACGTTGGGTGGCGCCATTAAAACGTTTTTAAAGTTTGTACGTCGCGGTCTTTTCAAGCTGCCTCGGTAGTTGTGCGTGACCGTCATCTACGGGGTGGATTCGCGAATTTCACCCGCAACTGTGGAAAGATATAGCGAATGGCTTTGACGTTTCACAAGAGGTTGGCGTATCCTTCCGAAACGCAACCTTAGGAGAGCTGTTGCGGGCGTTTTTACGGAGTCGTCCCGCAGTTTTGGGGAAATATGTGATTTCTTTCCGCAGTTTTAACGAAGATAAGTCGATCGCTTCCGCAATTGCGGAACCATTCCGTGAAGCTTCCCGCCGTTTCGGAAAGGATTGGGGAATGGCTCCCGCAAGTCAAAAGAAATCTAAGTCTGTCCAAAAGCGTTCCGCGGGATTTCGGAAGGCTTTCGCGAACGCTTCCGCAGTTTCAGAAGGATTTCTTGAATGCTTCCACGGCTTCGAGAGAAGGAAGACTTACGATTTTTTCGAATGAGACCAAGTCCTTCGGCGTCTTCTCGGAAAAAATAAGGTGAATGACTCCCGCAGTTTCGGGAGTATAAGTTGAATGGTTCCGTAAAGTTATGTCTTTCGGCGGGGCTTTGTGAAGGCTTCCGTAGTTGCGGAAAGCTTTCGCAATTAGCTTCCGCAGTTTCGGAACAGAATTGCGATTGGCTCCGCAGTTTCGGGAGGATAAGCTGAATGGCTTCCGCAAGTCGAGAGGAAAGACTTAAGATTTTTTAAAGAGAAGACCTTTGGTGTTCCCGGAGAAGATACGCTAATGGCTCCCGCAGTTTCGGGAGGATAAGCCGAAAGGTTCCACCGCTTCGGGAGAATTTCCCAAATAATATCCGCAACTTCGAGAGAAAAAATCTAAGTCCTTTTCGGGACGCTTATGCAAACGGTTCCCGCTGTTTCGGGAGGATAACTTGAATACTTCCGCAACTGCGGGGGGATTTCTCAAAAGCTCCCGTGACTTCAGGAAGATTTCAGGAATTCTATCCTTGTAAGAAAACTTGGAATTCTCAAAGCAGGATTTTCAGTTGAAAAGACAGTAAAAAAGGAGAATTTACCTCTTACAGCAGTCTTTCTAAAAAAATAAAGGAGGGGCCCCAATATGTACAAATTTTTTTTTGGGGGGGGATGTTGCTGCAACAACATGTCCTTATGCAGGGGAAGTCTGGGACATAGCATCAAAGAATTTCTCCATCTCTAGGATAAAGCAGAGGGAAGATTCATTAGAGCAGCGTACCCAGGAGTGGTGGCATTCAGCAGGGGTACGTAATTTTGAAGCATTTCCAACACTGTTTGTCTATAGTATTTGGTAAGCGAGAAATCAAGCAATTTTCAATAACAGAATAATCCCATCAGAAATAATAGCGGCAATCCTTGTGCAGAAAAACTTGGAACACAAAACCTCTGATATAACTAAAAAGAAGAGAACAAGTACAACTCCATCCATCAACAAAAATGAGACATGGGATTTCTTCGATAGCGCAAGTAAAGGGACACCGTCATTAGGAGGTGCAGGAGGAGTCTTGTACTTACCAGACACATCTAAAATTTGTATCAAATTCGCACCTGGGAGGGACACTAACAATATAGCAGAGTTATCCTCTCTATGGGAAGTTCTCAAGTCTTCCCAAAGGAAGAATGTATCAAGGATTCAAATCTTTGGGACTCCAAAATGGTGATAGATTGGGAAAATGGAAAATCTCAGATCAAAGCTCCACACTTGCAATACCTTTTAGCAGAAATTAAATTTGTTATATCCTCCTTTGAATCTATCTCCTTCTATCATGTATACAAAAAACTCAATGAAGAAGCAGATAAGCTATCCAAGATGGCTTTGGATTTACAACCTGGGGTGATAATAGAGGAGGAGATCAACAATGGTTTTTATACAGAGTTTATAACAGTGGTATGAGTATACAATGGGCTTGTGTATGGTTACTATTTAAAGAATGGAATACAGTCGGCCAATCTAGGAATTTCATGCATAGAAATGTATGTATTTGAACTTGTACGATTTTTATATGGAACAATGAGATGTGGTTGTATAAAGAACATAAAGATATATGAAAAAAAATGAGGCTGAAGATGTATAACCAAATGTTTTGTTGTAATGTAAGTCCCTAGAGGACAGTTCACGTTCACTCTTTATTTAGAGTGTTTGATATTTTCCTTATGGAAGATATATATATATATATATATATATATATATATATATTGATCCTTCAAGTTGTAATATCATATCTTATCTCTTATTCATATATTTTACTCATGGCTTATCTGATATTCCTGTTAGCCTTATGGCTTACATTAGCAATCACAAATGTTAAATGTCACATTATTGTATTTATTATTTAGGATAATAGTCATTTATGGGTGGATGTTCATTCCAACCAGTACATACACCAGATCCAATAATTATAGTCCGGTCATCAACAAGCTTAAGTATGCGCATAAGGAGCTCCATGGATATGGTGAGCCATGCGAGCATCAACAACAATCTGAACAAGTCTTTCTTCATCACAACCCTCTATTTAATGATGATGATGATGATGATTCATATCAACAAAGAGTGCAACCGAAATTTAGTGGGAAAAATGCAAAAGTAGTATCCAATGAATATGAATCTTCCAATGAAGATGAAGCTATCTTTCAAGCGTTTTCTTTTGAGTTCAATAAAGAAAACATTTCAATGGTGCAGCAACATGCAGAGAATCAACTTCCAATAATGTCAAAGCAACAAATTCAAAATGATCTTTCCAAGCCCATCATCAGACCTTGGGAAGAAATTAGATACAACAGACAAAGAAAAGGACTTGGATATGAAAAAGATGTGACTTTTCATATTCCAGACTACTCCAAACCTATTTAGTTTGTGAGTGCAAGATTCATAAATGGAGAATCCAATCAAAAATTCAATGAAGAAGCTAATAAAAAAGTTGATGAAAATCACATGGAAGAAATTCCTAAATGCCAACATTGTCATCTAGTTGGTCATTTGGAGACAAATTGTTTTGATCTCCATCCTTGTCAATATTGTGGAAAGAAGAATCATTCATCAGAAAAATGTTCCAAGAGAAACAAGTCTACAAAATTAAAAATTCACTATGGGTGGATCAATCCTTGGGAATGGACATCGACAACCAAGAAATTATATCAATCTTACAGAAGAGTGCAATCTTGAGTAAAGACTCATCTTGTAGCACATAGTCTTTTTTGTACGTGATAGAGTATAACTCCAGTGGTACCCTTATGGCATAGCTTTTGAGCATGGACCTCACGGGATGAGATAACATGTGGATGTTTCCACATTCCCACTTTGAGTTGAAATCTAAATGGTACTCTCTTGCATCTTCAACGGGGGGGGGGGGGGTACATTTACAAAATACTCTTTCTTTTAAAGGGGGAGTAGATATGGTACAATGATGAAATGGTTAAGGGTAAACCACATGAAAACCAATAGCTTCTCACCTTTCAGCTGACAAAAGGGGGGAATATTGATAATGGTTGTCATTCTGCAAGTTTTGACATCAAAATTCTGTAGATGGAAGATTCTGAAACAAAACTCTGAATATGGACAAAAGTCTGTAGATGGCAGACTCCAAAATTTTTCAAAATGGGAAACAAACAACAAAAGTATGTAGATGACATACTTCAATACACTACTATGAAGATGGTCAAAAGTCTGAAGATGACAGACTTCAAAATTATCAAAATGGGAAACAACAATAGTCTGTAGATGGCGGACTCCAAATGTCAAAAAGGAAACAATAGTTTGCAGGTGGCAAAATCCAAAATTGCAGATGAAGAATTATAGTTTGCAGATGTCAAACTCAAAATAGTTTGTAGATGGCAGACTAATGAAAACAACAGTCTATGGATGGTAGACTCAAATACATGATGCATTGAGATGTTAATCGATGCATAACAATGTTGATGGCTCATTTTAGAGAGCACTTCATTAATTGTAGCATGGTGATCTTCACCAATTAGCAGAAGACGCCAGCCTCTTCTAGCTAAATCACTTGGTAAATGATGAAATTATCAAGTAGACAGGGAATGTTCAGACATGGCAGTTGTTCACTCCAGAAATTCAGCTCTCTTCAAGTTCATTTCAAATGAACCATTTAGAATCCAGATTTGATGGTTTCTCAGGCATATTTTTCATTGAAGCACGGAGGAAGGCTTCTGAAAGATCCATCATATCAGCTTCAACATTAGTGTTTATTGCTTAGTTGATACAAAAACATAAACTTGTGATTGAGGGGGGAATGTTAGCCTTATGGCTTACATTAGCAATCACAAATGTTAAATGTCACATTAGTGTATTTATTATTTAGGATAATAGTCATTTATCCTAGATAAGTCTCTAGAAGATATGGAGAAGATTTCCTAGCCTAGTCACCATGCAAGGTGTTAGGATCTAGAGAATATCTTTCACTGAGGTGGCATATTGAGAGTACTATATATTTGTACTCTTTAAATGAATAAAGTGATTAGAGTTTTACTATTCTATGTGTATTGTCTTTCATTTTGTCTTTCAATTCCAAATATTTTGGTAATCTTTGTGTGAGCTAACTTTTTGTTTGGCTCACCCCCCAAGTATCAGCTTCCTTTGATCATAATCCATAATGCGCATGAGATATTACCTTATGATACTCCAACAAATTTGTAAAAGTGGATTGAGAACCCATTGGGCCTCGGGGCTTTGTCCGGTTCCATTCCCCATATGACTGCTTTGACTTATTCCTCTTATATATTCTCGGTGAGCTCTTTATTAGTCTCCAAAGAAATGCAGCGGGGAATGAATTGAAGGGAAACCTTATGCGCTTCCTCTTGATCCTAATATTCTTCTCTATAAAGATCGTTGTAGTATCTGAAGTATTCCTCTTTTATAGCTTCAAAGTTTTGAATTTTTTCCCCTTGGTTGTTTTCTATTTCCTTAACTATTTTTTGATGGATTCGTACTTGAGATTGATTGTGGAAGAATTTGGTGTTTTGGTTCCCTGCTTTCAGCCAAAGACTTCAATATTTTATCCTCCAATATTCTTCTTCATTTCTATGAGCTTTATGAAGGTATCCCTGCAACTCTTTCTCCTTTTTCAGGTCTTTATAAGACACCTCTTCGGATTCCATCTCTTCAATATGGATATCCAATGCTTGATGCACTTTCTTTCTCGCTCAAGGAGGAGAGGAAAAGAATTTTCCTAGCCTTTAAGCTCCCGTTTAATGTTCCTCATCTTATCCTACCAAATTAAGAAGGGCAATCCCCTGAAATCTATGCTCTAGGATTTCCTTAACACTTGCATGAAATCCGGGTTCTCTCGCCATGACGGGAGGAAGCAGAAGGGGATAGGACCCATATATGGATTGGATTCGAGCATAAGGGATATAGGCTTATGATTCAATACACTGGATGAGAGGATAAAATAAATCCATAGAGTAGGAAGGAATTATGGACTAGGAACCTATCCATCCTAGCCACAACTTGTCCTGGTGCATTCCTCCGGTTAGTCCAAGTGAACTTCCTATTTTTGGGATGCATATCAAGTAGATTCCAACTATGAATGAGATCTTCAACTAACTCCCGAAAAGGGTCCCTTACTATGGAACCCCCCTTTTTCTCACTACTGGAGAGGGTTAGATTGAAATCCCTAGAAAGGATAAGATTTGGGAAAATGGAGTGGTATGATTGGTTGATTAAGGATTTCTAACATTATTTTTTGTCCAAATAATTGACAGGCATATAAACATTAAGAATGGATACTTGGATATTGGATTGCAGATGGATGATCGAAACAATCACCCATTGTTGAAACTTGAGTTTATTGATAATTCGAAACTTTGAATTGCCCCAAAGGATCGCCAAGCCTCCGGAAGCTCCTATGGAACTGATCGCAAGGCCTACACTTTGTTTCCAAATATGATTTGTCTTATGAAGGAGGTCATGTTCCTCCTCCTTCATCTCCTGGATCAACAAAATTTTGGTCTTTCAGACCTAATGAGATACCTGATCGCTTATTCCTTTTTTTGTATCCCGTCCCTCTACTGTTCCAAGAGATTATCTTCACTATTTACGTTTAGTGGTGGGGGGGGCCTTTTGTCTCAGGGGGTTTCAACTTTTTGGCATTTCTTCCTCCTCTATTACTTTTTCTTATAATATTTTCTAGTGTTGGATGAGCTTCCAAATATTTCTCTTTATATGCTTCTTCTTCCCTCTTCTCCCTGTCTATCTTTCTTCCTTTCCTATTATTCGTCTCTAGATTTGAATTTGTTGGGGTCTGAATCTTGACCTTCTAAAGGATGAAATTCCTGAGATTCCCATTTTGTGGCTAATGGGATGATCGATCCCATTTCCAGGCTTCTTCTTGAAGCAAGCGGGTTGGCTTCCTTGGTTTCCTTTGAATGATGGAGATCCTAGGTCTTCTCCTCCACCTGAGATATGATTTCAAAACAATTTTGAGAGGATTTGTCTACCATGAGTTGAGGATCTCTAGGATTTATTGGGGCCTTCTTTGGTTAAGGGTTTCTCCCTTATAGTCTGTTAGCTCATGGCCCTTGCTTGGACACATTTCCTCTCTAGACCATTTTCCATTATGTCTGTTGTTCTCGCTTCTCGCGATCTAGTGCCTTTTTCTTGCAATCCTTAGAAAAATGGCCATACTTGTGACAAAATCTACATTTGAAAGGGAGTTTCTCATAGTCTAGTTGTTGGATGTATTCCCATGATTTCACCTTTATCTTGATTTCCTCGGGAAACCCACTTCCATATATACCTCAACACAGATTTGGGCACACAAATATTGATCCCTTGGCTCTCCATGATCTATGAATTTACTAAGGGTATTCTCTACGGCCCTCATCGAATCATTATTCCAGCAATAAATCAGGAGATGGGGAAGCCTAATACAAAACGACACTGCAGAAGGGCTATCTTGGGCTAGATCAAAATCAGGGTTCCATTTGTTTAGGTAAAGCCCTCTTGGACTAATAAAATATGGCTCATTCTTGAATATCAAGTCCCTATCTACATTTTCTACAAAATGAAAAATGAAAAACTCCTTTCACCCAGATAAAATGCTCAAATCCCATTTTATCAGTGGCTTCTAATTCTTTTGAACCCAAATTTCAACTGTCTTGGGTGAATGCCATAGGCCTGAAAAATTCCCTATCAAGCCCTTCTTTTCTAAATACAACATGATTTTTTGAGGGCCTTTTCCTGGGAGAGATACTTCCGAAATTGAATCCATACTTTTCACAAACTTAGATTGCGAAGCCTTAGACGTCTTCTTGTATTGTGCCTCCACTAGTCTCCAAAACGCCACAAAATCCTGCGAAAATGGAGGGGGGATCCCCCCCCCCCATAAACCCTCCATGTCGAATGCCCATTGCTTGAAACCGTCCGAACCGCAGAGTGAGCGCTACCTACTTTTTTTATTTCCCATATAATTTAACAATATTCAAAATTCAAGAATCCTCACATTTGAAAACAAGAAAATTGTCCATTTCCATATTTCATTTTCAATCATATATGTTCTTCATATATTGTTATTTAAAATTGTATATGTCTTGATGATTTGACATGAGTAAAATTATAATTTTTTGAGTGATTTGACATCATCATTGAAGAATTAAAGGGTTGTTTAGTATCTTCTATACGTGCTACTTTACTATTGTTATAACTAAATTAAAAGTATTTTTTTTAGATATGGTTGAAGTGGGAAAGTTGCGCTATAGGGCTAAAACTTATCTATATAGTTTGGTAGCTTTTCTCCTTGGACCTCCTAGTAGATTGACCTATTAGAAAGTGAAGTATTGTTCTATTTTTGTTGTTGTTTTATACTCTATTTCATAACATCCCTAATGATGAAATTCATAGAGTTAATATTCAAGAAATCTCTAGGTTTAGAGGTGAAATTTTATATTTTTCATTAAAACTCCAATTCATAAAATTTTCAACATACTTTCCCTTTATTAGGGAAGTATTTTAGGGAAATGTATTTAAGGATATGGCTATTAGGAAGGGAAATATAATAGTGGGAGGTGACATGAATTTTATCTTGAGGAAATGTGAAGTGTGGGGTGAATTGGGGAGGATAGATCCATTGGAAGAGTTCCTACTTCAGAGGATTGAATACTTTGGATTGCATGACATAGAGCCCTCGATCTATAAACCTACTTGGAGGAATAATAGAGAATGAAGTGGAGGCATTTCCAAAATATTATATAGGTTTCTTATAAGAAAGAATATTGTAGACAATGTGGACATAATCAAATCTTGGATAGCTGAGGGTGGCTTCTTTGATCATGAATATATTTTTCTACAAGTCAGTGAGGTGTGTCTCAAGCCTCTTGGTCCTTTGAAATTCAAATCTCATTAGTTGAAGGACCCACATTTTAGGGATTTTTTCTAAAGTGAATGGAAACATATTGAGAGCTACTCGGAGGATACTGCAAGGTTTCAATTCAATGGCAATATCAAGAGGATAAAAATGAAAAACATTGAGTGGGACAAAGGTAAGTATAAAGACTATCAAGAGAAATTGTGGATTTTTGAAGAGGGAATTTCAAATATATACAAATCCAACGCTAGTGGAATTTTCATTAAAGATGCATTAAGTATTTTAAAATAGCCATAAGCTTATATAAAGAGCTACTAGACAAGGAAGAAGTGAAGTGGAGGAAAAATAGTAGAGAAATTTGGTTATCTCATGGTGATGAAAATACTTTTTTTCTTTCACAGTTATGCAAAAACGAGGGAAAACAATAATATGATATGGAGTATAAAGAATGAGGTAGGGAATGAGTTGACAATTTTAGTGATATGGTAGAGGTAAGTATTAATCTTTCAATCAATGCTTTAAGAAAACTACTCGAGCAAATATACCTGAGATAGTTGAAAGTGATAAATTCTTTCCTACCTTTGTGAACCATAACATAATTTGGCTCTTACGATGGAGATAAAAATGGCTAAACCAAAAAGGGTTATAGATTCATCATATAAGGACAAAAGTACAAGTCTATATGGTTGGTTTATTCAAAATTTTATGAAGGCTTTTTCGATTCGTTAGGAAAGGATTTATTGAGGTGGTTGAGGAATCCAAAATTGTTGGTAATGTTTTCAAGGAAATAAATTCTACTTTTCTAGCCACGATTCCTATGAAAGATGTCCCTAAGTTGTTTTGAATATTTTAGACCTCTCTCTCTTTCTAATGTTGTGTATAAGATAATCTCTAGGATTATTACAATAGGACCCAATTCCATGCTAGCTATTTCCATCCCAGACGAACAATTTGGTTTTCCAAATGGTAGATAAATACATGCGACATTAGGGATTACATAAAAGGGTCTTCACACTATCAAAGTAAAGAAGAGTCCCTCCTTTATCATCAAATTAGATTTATCTAACACATATGATAAATTTATTTGGTCATACCTAAGGTTGATGATGCTCCATCTTGGATTCTCATGCAATTTTGTAAATTGGGTGGAAGGTTTCTGTTGATGTGTTTCTTTCTCTTTTCTTTTTAATGGTTCTTATTAACTAGGTATCACGAATTAAAACAAGCCCCCTTAATTCTATCACCTAGGTTGAGATCTAGACCTTACCTCTGATACCATAATAAAAAATCAGGCACCATGAGAGAAAGAAAAATAAACATTAATCATGCACATAGTACGAGTCAATATTTATGTTTGAAAACCTTTACCAGGAAAACCAATCTTAAAAAAATATTTTTCATTACCCTTGTCCAATCCATCCAAGCCATGGCCAACACCAACAACTTGAGACATTTTTTAATGGCTTTCTTGAAATCTTTCTCTACACCAAGAGAACTTTTTTGTACTAACAAACTTTGTCAATGAATCTAAAAAATTCTTCAAGGTATCAATCTTTTCCAAAAATATTTGTTCTATTCAACCATGTCTCCAACAAATTGGTATTGTACATCAATATGCTTTGTCTTGTAATGATACACAAGGTTCTTTGCCAGAGAAATTGCACTTGATTTGTCACAACTTATTCTCACTATTTTTTGAACAAAACCAATACATGAACACAATTTTTTTAGTCATATAGTTTCCTTACATATTTAAGTGGATGTTATGTAGTAAAATTAACTAAGCATGGTGGGAGAAAAAAAAAACAAAATAAGCATGTACATCATAAGAACTAATATTTATTGTGGAAAAAATTTATCGAGAATATCTATTATTTCCTTTTCCAATCCAGGAGAGCTGACCAAACATTGGGATTCTTGAGGAACTTTACAATGGATTATGCCAAGCCTTTTTAAAGGCTCATCACATTAGATACCTGATCCTGATTTTATGAGCAGAACGAAATGAATACAGATTATTATCAGATGCTTAACACAAAATAACAGAGATACAGTAAAACTGGTTTTCTATTCAATAAGGGAAAAGCTAAAACTGTAAAATGCAGCGAAACACAAGCTTGCTGGAATGGTGGCGGCTTATCTCTGAGAAGAGATGTGACGGCTATGCTCATTTCGCAAGAAGATGGTTACAATGAGGCTCTCCAGGCCTTTTAAAATAAACAGGAATGTCAAAAAACCTAGACATCCAAAAACCTAACCCTAGGAGATGAAGCGCCAAAAGTCATGTGGGCCCCGTTTGGGTAAGTTAGTACATCAACTTCCCGGGGTCGTAACTTTTGCATATGATCTCCGTTTGGGGCGCTCGGTATCCTGTTGGAAAGGTCTATCCGAGATTTACAACTTTCGAATGGGACAAAATGAATTCTAGACGCAACTATTTGGCCCCCCAAATCGCCAAAAAAGGTCGTTTAGGGCCTGAAAATGGCCCCAGAAGTTTAGGACCCGAAAAACTGATAAAAATAGTACAATACCAAAATTGCCAGAAAATTGTTTTGAGCCAGTTGGAAAGGTGGGTGGCCATCGATATCCACCTAGATCAATCCTCCCTCCTTAGGAAGCAATGGTCTACATTGCGTTGAGTTCCCCCATCAGATGAGGAAATTTGTGCTGAATTTGGCCACGAGTGAGCCACTTGCCTTGGTGCAGGAGCTGCCCTGCTTTGACAACTCGATAAAGCTGGATCCTTTGATGTTGAGTGACCTTGATCTGTGTGTCTACAATATGATCACTGGATGCTTGTTGTAGGCAGTCAGGGTTGAGCTTTGTTGGTGTCAACTTCTCTGCTATCTCTGAGGTGTCTAATAATGGTGGGAAATATGGCCGAAGGAGAGCCACGTTGAAGACTGGATGCAGACCAAGGAAGGGGGGAATGTTGAGCTCAAAAGCATTGTCACCCACAGCCTTGGTAATGGTGTATAGCCCATAATGGAGTGGGAAAATCTTTCGATGGGGCCCTATAAGGCGTTCTTTCTGCAAATGCAACCAAAATTTGTCTCCCACCTTAAACTTATGTGGCACTCGATGTTGATCATGGTGCTGCTTGTAATTTGCATTAGACTTCTGTAGAATATCCTAAACCTGTTGGCGGATATGCTGGACCGTTCAATGAACCAGGCGGCTTTGTCAGCTTCTGGGGACAAGTCGGCCGAGGTGGTCACAAGGGAAAATGCAACATCCATGGGGCCCAATGGTTGGAATCAAAACCCCACCTGAAAGGGGTTGTGGCCAGTTGAGCTATGCAAGGCTCGGGTGTAGCTATGTTCGACATAGGGAAGACTCTCATCCCATGTGCTGGGGTGTGTTGAATTGTACATGCATAGGATATGTACGACCATCCAGTTGACGACCTCAGTTTGGCCATTGGTCTGGGGGTGGAAGGCAGTGGATTTGGTGAGCTTGGTATCCAACAGTGACAAGAGGCTCGACCAGAATGAGCTGAGGAACCGAATGTCATGGTATAAGATAATGGTCTTTGGGATCCCAAAATGTACCCATACTCGTTCAAAGAAGAGCTTGGCAGTGGCTTCTGCTGTGATTTTCTTCTTGCAAGCGGCTAGAATCGCCATCTTGGAAAAGCGATCAACAACCACAAAAACATAGTCGTTTCCCCTCTTGGTGGATGGGAGGCCCGACATGTAGTCCATTGAGATGGATTCCCACGGCCTATCAGGAGTAGGAAGAGGGGTGTATAGGCCCTGTTTCTTAGTGGTCAGTTTGGCAATAGCGCAAGCGGTGCAGGACCTGATATACTTGCCGACATCCTGTCGAAGTTTCGGCCAATAGAAATGTTTTTGCAGCACTGCCACTATCTTTTCAACGCCAAAGTGTCCTGCCACCCGACTGTAGTGAGCTTCCCAAATCAGCTTTGCGCTCTCGCTTGATGGAATGCAGACATGCCCCAGACGAAACAACAACCCATCCTGAACATGGAAATTAGCAACCACTGAGTTGGTGCCCAACATTCGATAGGTGGTGGAGAAGTCAGGGTATGTATCGTAGAGGTGGGGCCATCCGGAGGTCTCGTGGCCGCAAGAATCTAGCACTGTGGTGAGTGCCGCGACTGGAGGTCGACTGAGGCAGTCAGCAACTCGGTTGGTATTCCCTATTTTATATTTGATGTTGAGGTGGAACTGCTGTAAATATGTTGACCACTTCTGACGGCGGTCATTCTGCAACTTTCCTTGGGTCTGCATGAATTATAGTGGCTTGTGATAAGTGTGGATGACTGTCTCCTTCCCAAGAATGTAATGTCTCCAATGGCGGCAGGCTTGTACAATGGAGTAAATTTCTTTGTCATAGGTAGGGTACTTACGGACAACATCTGATAGTGTCTCACTATGATATGCCACGGGGTGGCTGTGTTGAGTGAGAACGGTGCCCACAGCATAATCTGAAGCATCTGTCTTGATCTCAAAGGGATGTTGCAGATCCGGTAATGAGAGTACCAGCGATGAGCACAAACGCTTCTTCAAGTCATCGAAGGCTTGTTGTTGGGATAGGCCCCACACAAATTTTGCCTTACCGCCACCCCTGGTCACTTGGCTGAGGGCCCATGCGATATGAAAGAATCATAGCACGAACCAACGATAGAAATTGGTGAGGCCCAAGAAGCTCCGAAGTTCAGTGAGTGTGGTTGGGGCTGGCCTAAGTAATGGACCCTGTCCATGCCGAAGGAGCAATTTTCCAAGTTTGAATATAGTTTTTGCTTCCACAGGGTGTGCAGAACCTACTGAATATGTTGCAAGTGTTCCTCCCAAGTGTTGATGTGATGAGGATGTCATCCAGATACACCACTACAAAAGTATTGGTGAAAGGTCGTAGGATATCGTCCATCATCCTCATAAAAGTTATTGGAGCATTTGTATAACCAAAAGGCATGACCAGCGATTCAAAAAGACCTTCTATTTACTTGAAGGTAGTCTTCCATACATCTATTTGTTCTATTGGGATCTGGTGGTAGCCAAACTTCATATCAATCTTACTGAAGTATTTGGCCCTCGTGAGCTGATCAAGGAGGTCGTCGATTCGGGGAATTGGGTACCAGTTGCGGATTATGATTTTATTCAGGGCCCGGTAATCAATGCAGAGTTGCCAGGTCCCATCTTTCGTCTGCACTAGCACGATTGGGATCCCACAAGGTGATGAGCTCGGATGGATGTGCCCCTCGTGGAGCAATTCTTGGATCTGCCTCTTGATCTCCTCGTTTTCCAATAGAGAGGGGCGATAGACTGGCCCATTGGGTAGCGGTGCGTCTGGGGTCAGATCGATGGGATGCTTGACTCGGCAGTGTAGAGGTACCCCGGTAGGAGATGAGAAGATATCTGAGTATCCTTCCACCACCTTATCCACTTGCTTCTGTTGTGTGGAGAGATTGATAGCAGAGGCCCTATATGTGGCTGCGATCTTTCTCTCACTCTGAGAGCGAATCACGAAGAAGACAAATTTCCCGGTCTGAGAGATGACCTTCCTGCATTGCTTGGCAGAGATCAAGGAAATAGCACTAGGAGGGATTGCCTCGGGTATCCTGTACAATTTCCTATTCAAAGAAGTAATAACACTACGAGGCCTAGACTCATATACAACATGACGTTTCCATAAATAAGGTTGGCCCAAAAGAACATCTGAAACTTTGAGAGGAGCAACATCACACAATACCTCGTCCTGGAAGGGCTTGATGTCGTATGACAGTCAGCACTGTTGGTTGACGTAGAGATCGCTTCGTTTGCGGAGCCATCCAATGGTGTAGGGTTGTGGGTGCGGCGTTGTCGGCAGGGCCAGGCGCTTGACGACCTCTGCTGAGATGAGATTCTTCTGGCTACCGCTATCAACAATGAAGTGCAGCTGGGTGCCTTTTACCCACATCTGTGAATGGAAGAGGCGTTCTCCTTCTTCTGGCTCGTCTGGTTCATCAGGCTGGAGCTTGGTGGTAGCAATGGTGGCACTGGGTTCCGCATCAATGATTCGTATTCCCCTTTCTGGTTTGGACTGAGAGTCAGAACCCGCATCTGATTCAGACGCTTTCACTTTGGCCACCAACGACTGCTTTAAGTGGCAATCAACAGTGTTATGCCAAGGGCTCTTATGGAAGTCCTACCAGTTATCGGTATCTTTCTTTGTCTTTTCGGTGTCCTTCTTTGCTTCCGGCTTGGAATGGTTGTCCTGATACTGTCCATCTTTGCTCTATCCTTTATTCTGTGGGTTGGGGTCACCCTTTCCTGTCTTTTACTGTGAGGGGTTCCCAGGCCCAAATTGCCGCGTCTTTTGTTTGAGCTTTTGCTCGATTTTGACGGCATACCAGTAGGCCACGCCCAGGGAAGAGATGTCTAGAAATTCCATTTCAATCTGGATGTATCTATGCAGACCACCGCAATACTTAAGCACCAAATGTCACTCGGAATCTTTGATACCCAGCTTGGTGCGCAAGGTATGGAAGATATTTGTGAACTCTTGCACTGCTTGGTCTCTTTCTTGTCGTAGTTTGGTCCATTTGGTATACAAGTCGTCATAACTTCCAACAGGGTAGTATTGTTCCTTAATAGCATCCCTGAAGGATTCCCAGGTGGCCATGACTGAAAATAATGAGGCTTCTTCTGTCCTTTTACTCGTAGAATGTTTCCCACCAATCTTTGACATGGGGAATGGCTTTGAGGAGCGCAAAAGTAATATTTTCTCTATTCGAAAAGTTATGGACAGAAAAATACCCTTCTAGTATATTCAACCACTTATCTACAGCATCTGCGTCTATTTTCCCTTCAAATATAGGAATATCGAAGTTGATTTGTACCTTGAAGGGGGCGGTGCCTCCGCTCGAGGAAGATGCGTCGCTTGTTGGTAGTTGCCGAAGGATTTGCACGAAACTATCCATCATGTTGTTCCTCTGCTGCGTGAGGGCTTCCTCAAGCAACATTTTGATAGGATATCCTGTCCCATCATCTTTCTTTTCTCCTGCCATGAGAGGTCGCTTGGGCGTGCGAGAGGTTTTGTCCTCAAGAGAAACAAGCTCGAGACCCAATTCTTTGTAGCCTGACCTCGTTGGGGATAGGCATTAAGATGACAAGGAGTAGACCGCTTTGATACCATTGGTCCGGATTTTATGAGAAGAACGAAATGAATACAGATTATTATCATATGCTTAACACAAAATAACAGAGATACAGTAAAATTGGTTTTCTATTCAATAAGGGAATAAGCTAAAATTGTAAAATGCAGCGGAAAACAAGCTTGCTGGAATAGTAGCGGCTTATCTTTGAGAAGAGATGTGACGGCTACGCTCATTTCGCAAGAAGATGGTTACAATGAGGCTCTCCAGGTCTTTTACACTAAACAGGAATGTAAAAAACCCTAGACATCCAAAAACCTAACCATAGGAGATGAAGCGCCAAAAGTCATGTGGGCCCCGTTTGGGTAAGTTAGTACATCAACTTCCCGGGGTCGTAACTTTTGCATACGATCTCCGTTTGAGGCGCTTGGTAGCCCGTTGGAAAGGTCTATCCAAGATTTAAAACTTTCAAATGAAAATCACTTATATTTGGGGGCAGCCATTCGGCCCCCCAAATCGTCAAAAAGGTCGTTTAGGGCCTCAAAATGGCCCCGGAAGTTTAGGACCCGAAAAACTACTAAAAATAGTAGAATACCAAAATTGCCAGAAAACTGTTTTGAGCCAGTTGGAAAGGTGGGTGGCCACCGATATCCACCTAGATCAATCCTCCCTCCTTAGGAAGCAATGGTCTCCATTGCATTGAGTTCCCCCATCCGATGAGGAAAGTTCTGTTGAATTTGGCCTTGGGTGAGCCACTTGCCTTGGTGCAGGAGCTGCCCTGCTTTGACAACTCGATAAAGCTGGATCCTTTGATGTCGAGTGCCCTTGATCTGTGTGTCTACAATATGATCACTGGATGCTTGTTGTAGGAAGTCAGGGTTGAGCTCTGTTGGTGTCAACTTCTCTGCTATCTCTGAGGTGTCTAATAATGGTGGGAAATATGGTCGAAGGAGAGCCACGTTGAAGACTAGATGCAGACCAAGGAAGGGGGGAATGTTGAGCTCAAAAGCATTGTCACCCACCACCTTGGTGATGGTGTACGGCCCAAAACGGAGTGGGTGAAGCTTTCGATGGGGCCCTGTAAGGCGTTCTTTCTAAAAATGCAACCAAACTTTGTCGCCCACCTGAAACTTATGTGGCACCCGATGTTGATCATGGCGCTGCTTGTAATTCGCATTAGATTTTTGTAGAATATCTTGAACCTGTTGGCGGATATGCTGGATCCGTTCAATGAGCCGGGCGGCTTTGTTAGCTTCTGGGGACGAGTCGGCCGAGGTGGTCGTAAGGGGAAGTGCAACATCCATGGGGCCCAATGGTTGGAATCCCAACCCCACCTGAAAGGGGCTGTGGCCAATTGAGCTATGCAGGGCTCAGTTGTAGCTATATTGGACATAGGGAAGACTCTCATCCCATGTGCGGGGGTGTGTTGAATTGTACATGCACAGGATATGCACGACCATCCGGTTGATGACCTCGGTTTGGCCATCGGTCTGGGGGTGGAAGGAAGTGGATTTGGTGAGCTTGGTATCTAGTAGTGACCAGAGGCTCGACCAGAATGAGCTGAGGAATTGACTGTCACGGTCTGAGATAATGATCTGTGGGATCCCAAAATGTACCCATACTCGTTCAAAGAAGAGCTTGGTAGTGGCTTCTGCTGTGATGTTCTTCTTGCAAGCAGCTAGAATCGCCATCTTGGAAAAGCGATCAACAACCACAAAAACACAGTCGTTTCCCCTCTTGGTGGACAGGAGGCCCGACATGTAGTCCATTGAGATGGATTCCCACGACCTGTCAGGATTAGGCAGAGGGGTATATAGGCCCTGTTTCTTTGCGGCCGGTTTGGCAATAGCGCAAGCGGTGCAGGACCTGATATACTTGCCGACATTCTGTCGAAGTTTCAGCCAGTAGAAATGTTTCTGCAGCACTGCCGCTGTCTTTTCGACGCCAAAGTGTCCCGCCACCCGACTGTAGTGAGCTTCCCAAATTAGCTTCGCACGCTCACTTGATGTAACACAGAGATGGCCCATATGACACAACAACCCATCTTGAAGATGGAAATTAGCAACCACTGAGTTGGTGCCCAACATTTGATAGGTGGTGGAGAAGTCAGGGTCTGTCTCATAGAGTGTGATGCACCTGCAACAATTAATTAACAAGAATACGCGAAATAGCAGAAATGACAGAACTCAGAATCACTTTTATATTGATCACAGGCCACTTCGAGGGGGAAACCTCCTTTGAGCAAGCTCAATACAAATAACTTCACCGTGCCTTCATAGGTCTCGACACACACTTATATACTAATTCTAGGCGCCAATACTATGGGTCAAAACCATGGGCCGTTACAAACTATGGATCACAATACTATGGGCGACTTACAAAGCATATGCGCCAACAACAATAACACAAACTATTGATCAACAAATACTACGGGACGACTTATAAAGCATATGCATCCAACAACAACATACTAACAAAGTAAAGACATGGGTTCCTAACATAGAGGTGGGGCCATCCGGAGGTCTTGTGGCCGCAAGATTCTAGCACCGTGATGAGTGCCGCAACTGGAGGTCGACTGAAGCAGTCAGCAACTAGGTTGGTACTCCCTGTTTTATATTTGATGTTGAGGTGGAACTACTGTAAATATGTTGACCACTTCTGATGGCAGTCATTCTGCAACTTTCCTTGGGTCTGCATGAACTGTAGTGGCTTGTGATCAGTGTGGATGAATATCTCCTTCCCAAGAATGTAATGTCTCCACTGGCGGCAGGCTTGTACAATGGAGTACATTTCTTTGTCGTAAGTAGGGTACTTATGGAAAGCATCTGATAGTGTCTCACTATGATATGCCACGGGGTGGCCGTGTTGAGTGATAACGACGCCCACAACATAATTTGAAGCATCTGTCTTGATCTCAAAGGGATGTTGCAGGTACGGTAATGAGAGTACCGACGATGAGCACAAACGCTTCTTCAAGTCATCGAAGGCTTATTGTTGGGACAGGCCCCACACAAATTTTTCCTTACCACCACCCCTGGTCACTTGGCTGAGGGCCCATGTGATATGAAAGAATCCCAGCACGAACCGGTGATAGAAATTGGCGAGGCCCAAGAAGCTCCGAAGTTCAGTGAATGTGGTTGGGGCTGGCTAGTCACGGATGACCTAGATCTTGGCTGGTTCCACATGCACACCATGTCGATCAATGATGTAGCCTAAGTAATGGACCCTGTCCATGCCGAAGGAGCAATTTTCCAAGTTTGGATATAGTTTGTGCTTCCGCAGGGTGTGCAGAACCTGCTGAATATGCTGCAAGTGTTCCTCCAAAGTCTTGCTTTAGATGAGGATGTCATCCAGATACACCACTACAAAATTTTTGGTGAAAGGTTGTAGGATATCGTCCATCATCCTCATAAAATTTGCTGGGGAATTTGTCAAACCAAAAGGCATGACTAGCCATTCAAAAAGACCTTCTTTTGACTTGAAGGCAGTCTTCCATACATCTGTCTGTTCTATTGGGACCTGGTGGTAGCCAGACTTTAGATCAATCTTACTGAAGTATTTGGCCCCCATGAGCTGATCAAGGAGGTCATCGATTCGGGGAATCGGGTACCGCTTTACGGACTGTGATTTTATTCAGGGCTCGGTAATCAATGCAGAGTCTCTAGGTCACATATTTCTTCTGCACAAGCACGATTGGACTCCCACAAGGTGATGAGCTGGGATGGATGTGCCCCTTATTGAGCAATTCTTGGATCTACCTCTTGATCTCCTCGTTTTCCAACAGAGAGCGGGGATAGATTGGCCCATTGGGTAGCGGTGCACCTGGGGTCAGATCGATGGGATGCTTGACCTGGAAGTGTAGAGGTACCTCAGTAGGAGAGGAGAAGATATCTGAGTATCCTTCCATGACCTTATCCACTTGCTTCTGTTGTGTGGAGAGATCTGTCACGGAGGCCCTGGATGTGGCTGCGATCTTTCTCTCACTCTGAGAGCGAATCACGAAGAAGACAAATTTCCTGGTCTGAGAGATGACCTTGCTGCATTGCTTGGGAGAGATCAAGGAAATAACACTAGGAGGGACTGCCTTGGGTATCCTGTACAATTTCCTGTTCAAGGAAATAATAACACTACGAGGCCTAGAATCATATATAGCATGACGTTTCCATAAATAAGGTTGGCCCAAAAGAACATCTGAAACTTCGAGAGGAGAACATCACACAATACCTTGTCCTTGAAGGGCTTGATGTTGTATGATAGTTAGCACTGTTGGCTGATGCGGAGATCGCTTCCTTTGCGGAGCAGTCGAATGGTGTAGGGTTGTGGGTGCAGCGTTGTTGGCAGGGCCATGGGCTTGACGACCTCTGTTGATATGAGATTCTTCTGGCTACCGCTATCAACGATGAAGTGCAGCGGTGTGCCTTTTACCCACATCTGTGAATGGAAGAGGCGTTCTCCTTCTTCTAACTCATCTGGTTCATCAAGCTGGAGCTTGGTGGTAGCAATGGTGGTAATGGTTTCTGCGTCAATGATCCGTCTTAACCTTTTTGGATTGGACTTAGAGTCAGAACCCACATCTGATTCAGACGCTTTCACTTCGGCCACCAGCGACTGCTTTGAGCAGCAATCGGCAGTGTTATGCCAAGGGCTCTTATGGAAGTCGCACCACTTCCCGGTATCTCTCTTTGTCTTTTTGGTGTCCTTCTTTGCTTGCTGATTGGACTGGTTGTCCTCATACTATCCATCTTTGCTCTGTCCTTTATTTTGTCGGTTGGGGCCGCCCTTTCCTGTCTTTTGCTGTGAGGGGTTCCCAGGCCCAAATTTCTGCATCTTTTGTTTGAGCTTCTGCTCGATTTTGACGGCATATCCGTAGGCCGCACCCAAGGAAGAGATATCCAGAAATTCCATTTCGGTCTGGATGTATCTATGCAGACCACCGCGATACTTGAGCACCAGATGTCGCTCTGAATCTTTGATACCTAGCTTGGTGCGCAAGGTATGGAAGATATTTGTGAACTTTGGTACTGCTTGGTCTCTTTCTTGTTGCAGTGTGGTCCATTTGGTATACAAGTCGTCATAACTTCCAACAGGGTAGTGTTGTTCCTTAATAGCATCCCTGAAGGATTCCCAGGTGGCCGTGACTGAAAATAATGGGGCTTCTCTTGTGTCCTTTTGCTCACAGAATGTTTCCCACCAATCTTTGACACGGGGAACGACTTCAAGGAGCGCAAAATTAATCTTTTCTCTATTCGAAAAGTTATGGACAGAAAAATACCCTTCTAGTAGATTCAACCACTTATCTAGAGCATCTGCGTCTATCTATCCTTCAAATATAGGAATATCGAAGTTGATTTGTGCCTTGAAGGGGGCGGCGCCTCCACTCGAGGAAGATGCGACGCTTGTCGGTGGTCGCCGAAGGATTTGCGTGAAACTATCCATCATCTCGTTCCTCTACTGCGTGAGGGCTTCCTCAAGCAACATTTTGATAAGATCTCCTGTCCTGTCATATTTCTTTTCTCTTGCCGTGAGAGGTCGCTTGGGCGTGCGAGAGCTTTTTTCCTCAATAGAAACAAGCTCGAGACCCAATTTTTTGTACCCTGACATCGTTGGGGACATGCATTAAGATGACAAGAAGTAGACCGCTCTGATACCACTGATCCGAATTTTATGAGCAGAACGAAATGAATACAGATTATTATCAGATGCTTAACAAAAAATAAACGAGATTTGGTCCATTGAGATGGATTCCCACGACCTGTCAGGAGTAGGCAGAGGGGTGTATAGGCCCTGTTTCTTAGTGGTCGGTTTGGCAATAGCGCAAGAGGTGCAGGACCTGATATACTTGCCGACATCCTGTCGAATTTTCAGCCAGTAGAAATGTTTCTACAACACTGCCACTGTCTTTTCGACACCAAAGTGTCCCGCCACCCGATAGTAGTGAGCTTCCCAAATCAGTTCGTGCGCTCGCTTGATGGAACACAGAGATGGACCAGATGACACAACAACCCGTCCTAAAGATGGAAATTAGCAACCACTGAGTTGGTTCCCAACATTTGATAGGTGGTGGAGAAGTCAGGGTCTGTCTCATAGAGGTGGGGCCATCCGGAGGTCTCATGGCCGCAAGAGTCTAGCACCATGGTGAGTGCCGCAACTGGAGGTCGACTGAGGCAGTCAGCAATTCGGTTGGTACTCCATGTTTTATATTTGATGTTGAGGTGGAACTACTGTAAATATGTTGACCACTTCTGATGGCAGTCATTCTGCAACTTTCCTTGGGTCTGCATGAACTGTAGTGGCTTGTGATCAGTGTGGATGACTGTCTCCTTCCCAAGAATGTAATGTCTCCATTGGCGATAGGATTGTACAATGGAGTACATTTCTTTATCGTAGGTAGGGAACTTACAGACAACATATGATAGTGTCTCACTATGATATGCCACAAGGTTGCCATGTTGAGTGAGAACGACGTCCATAGCATAGTCTGAAGCATCTGTCTTGATCTCAAAGGGATATTGGAGGTACGGTAATTAGAGTACCGGCGATGAGAACAAACGCTTCTTCAAGTCATCGGAGGATTTTTGTTGGGACAGGCCCCACACAAATTTGGCCTTACCACCACCCCTGGTCACTTGGATGAGGGCCCATGCGATATGAGAGAATCCTAGCACTAACTGGCGATAGAAATTGGCGAGGCCCAAGAAGCTCTGAAGTTCAGTGAGTGTGGTTGGGGCTGGCCAGTCACGAATGACCTGGATCTTGGCTGGGTCCACATGCACACCATGTTGATCAATGATGTAGCCTAAGTAATGGACCTTGTCCATGCCAAAGGAGCATTTTTCCAAGTTTGGATATAGTTTGTGCTTCCGCAGGGTGTGCAGAACCTGCTGAATATGCTGCAAGTGTTCCTCCCAAGTCTTGCTATAGATAAGGATGTCATCTAGATACACCACTACAAAAGTATTGGTGAAAGGTCATAGGATATCGTCCATCATCCTTATAAAAGTTAGTGGAGCATTTGTCAAACCAAAAGGCATGACCAGCCATTCAAAAAGACCTTCTTTTGACTTATAGGCAGTCTTCCATACATCTATCTGTTCTATTGGGACCTTGTGGTAGCCAGACTTCAGATCAATCTTACTGAAGTATTTGGCCCCCGTGAGTTGATCAAGGAGGTCATCGATTCAGGGAATCGGGTACCGGTTGCGAGCTGTGATTTTATTAAGGGCCCGGTAATCAATGTAGAGTCGCCAGGTCCCATCTTTCTTCTGCACCAGCACGATTGGACTCCCACAAGGTGATGAGCTGGGATGGATGTGCCCCATGTGGAGCAATTCTTGGATTTGCCTCTTGATCTCCTCGTTTTCCAATAGAGAGTGGCGATAGACTGGCCCATTGGGTAGTGGCGCATCTGGGGTCAGATCGATGGGATGCTTGACCTGGTAGTGCAGAGGTACCTCGGTAGGAGAGGATAAGATATCTGAGTATCCTTCCACCACCATATCCACTTGCTTTTGTTGTGTCGAGAGATCGATCATGGAGGCCCTGGATGTGGCTACGATCTTTCTCTCACTCTGAGAGCGAATCACGAAGAAGAAAAATTTCCCGGTCTAAGAGATGACCTTCTTGCATTGCTTGGTAGAGACCAAGGAAATAACACTAGGAGGGATTGCCTCGTGTATCCTGTACAATTTCCTGTTCAAAGAAATAATAACACTACGAGGCCTAGACTCATATACAGCATGACGTTTCCATAAATAAGGTTGGCACAAAAGAACATCTGAAACTTCGAGAGGAGCAACATCACACAATACCTCGTCCTTGAAGGGATTGATGCCGTATGACAGTCGGCATTGCTGGCTGACGCAGAGATCGCTTCCTTTGCAGAGCCATCCAATGGTGTAGGGTTGTGGGTGTGGCGTTGTCGGCAGGGCCAGGCACTTTACGACCTCTGCTGAGATGAGATTCTTCTGGCTACCGCTATCAACGATGAAGTGCAGTGGGGTGCCTTTTACCCACATCTATGAATGGAAAAGGCGTTCTCGTTCTTCTGTCTTGTCTGGTTCATCAGGATGGAGCTTGGTGGTAACAATGGTGGCACTGGGTTCCGCATCAATCATCCGTATTCCCCGTTCTGGTTCGGACTCAGAGTCAGAACCCACATCTGATTCAAATGCTTTCACTTCGGCCACCAGTGACTGCTTTGAGCGGCAATCAACAGTGTTATGCCAAGGGCTCTTATGGAAGTCGCACCACTTCTCGGTATCTTTCTTTGTCTTTCCGGTGTCCTTCTTTGCTTGTGGCTTGGACTGGTTTTCCTGATACTGTCCATCTTTTCTCTGTCCTTTATTCTGTGGGTTGGGGCCGCCCTTTCCTGTCTTTTGCTGTGAGGGGTTCCCTGGCCCAAATTGCCACGTCTTTTGTTTGAGCTTCTCGATTTTGACGACATATTAGTAGGGCGTGTTAAATTTTCAGAATTTACTTCATTCTGATCTAGGATCCTAACTGAGAGAACAACATATTAATCATGGACACAATAATGCAAGCACACAAGAGACACATAGTTTACTTAGGGAAAACCATAAAGGTGAAAAACCCCAATAACTTCCTCAGAGATAGATAGAGCAATGATACAACTAGAATCCAAGAGATAGTCTTCTCCTAGCAGCAGAGCCTCCTCCTCCACAAGTGCGCCACTCTCCAAAGTGTGAGTGAGTGAATAGAATGATGAAATAGAGATCTCCCGATCTCTATTTATACTAGACTTGACTTGCCTAATAACCTTTACTAGGTCGGCCTTAACTTAACCACATAACACAATGCTGACTGGGCCGACACCCAATAAGGTGGTATAATAACCCTTTGACCCACATGGACGACCCCCACTAGGGTGGTCTAATAACCCTTCGACCCACATGACTTATACAGGGATGACCCCAACAAGGTGGTCTAATAACCCATCAAGTATAAGTTATGACACTTACAATATAAATGATGACACTTCCATATAGAGGAATAATAACATCTCTATAGGAATACAAACACTTCCGTATAGAGGAATAATAACATCTCTATAGGAATACAATATACATATATGTGAAATACATTCCGAAGTTACATATACATCAACACTCCCTCTTAACTAGGAAGGTATTTCTCGACACAGGTCTTCTAGCACAAGTCTTCATCTCTGGATCATCGTCATTGAATCATCATCCTCGAATCATCATCAGCGTCACTACTTTTGCTATCTCAATCAATCTCTAAATCTACTCGTCATAGGAAGTTCTACAGAGCCAGTCCTTTTTCATACTGGATTTAGGCCCACCACCTACAGGTCTTCATCATCACTGGCCATACTGTGGAATGCTCAGGACTTATTACGTGCGTCACAAAACCTTAAAAGAGTCTCTTGACTAGCAAGAACCCTAAAGAGCATCTGAGGCCTTTTTCATCCTGTCCAGATCTCCAGGACTTATTACATGTGACTGTCACAAAACCTTAAAAGAGTGTCCCAGGAACTTTTATGTGCATAGCACGACTAGCAAGAACTCTAAAGAGGATCCCAGGAACATTTATGTGCCTAAGCACGTCCAGCAAGATCTCCAGGACTGATTACATGTGACCTCTGCTACAAACCCTCAAAAGAGCATCCCAGGACTTATTACGGGCACACAGCCCAACCTATCGGATCTCCCAGGTCTTACATGTAGCAGCCCACCACAAACCCTCGAAAGAGCATCCCAGGACTTATTACAGGTACACAGCCCAACCTATCGGATCTCCCAGGTCTTACATGTGGTCCACTATCACAAACCCTCGAAAGAGCATCCCAGTACTTGTTACGGGCACACAGCCCAACCTATCAGATCTCCCAGGTCTTACATGTGATACACAGTGCCAGTCCTTTTTCATATTGGATGTGACCTAGAACAAATCTAGGATTTCCTTTGCACAACCTGTCCATGGCCACAGAGTATCAACCTGATACTCACCATACATCATCCTGATGTACACATGATCATCCTGATCATCATCCCTGTATCATCCTGATACATATCATCTGGAGAAACATCTTGAAGCTTGTCATCATGATCATCCTGATCATACAATGCATCCACCTGATGCATACCAAGTACCTACCTGATACATATCATCATACATGATCCACCTGATCATACAATGTATCCACCTGATACATACATAGATACATGATCCACACAATGCATCTAACTGATACATATCAACATACATGATCTACCTGATCATACACAGTATCCACCTGATACATTCCAGATACATGGTCCAAGCATCCAACATGATGCATATACATATACAAAGTAGTAACTGGAGCATCGTCCTGATGCTCATCATCCATGATCCTTCTAATCATCATAGCATCGTCCTCTTCAGATCATCTCATTGCCCACGAAGCACAGCCCAGATGCACATCATCTAGCACTTACACCACCAACATGGGAGAACACATCTACCACCATTCGGGGAAGGCTCCAGCCCTTACTTTTTCACCATGGGAGAATACATCTACCTCCATGTGAAAAATGGCTTCATCCCTTACATCTACACCATGGGAGAACACATCTACCACCATGTGAGAATGGCTCCAGCCCTTACATCTACACCATGGGAGAACACATCTACCACCATGTGAGAATGGCTCAGCAATTACATCACGACCATGGGAGAACACATCAACCATGTCAGAAAAGCTCATGTGCATCTGCATCTTCTAGACTCATCACTTCCCTTTGGAATGAACCTCGATATGAAGTGCACCAAGCCTCTCTCTGAAGTACTCAATCTGCACTTTGTCCAATGGCTTGGTCAATACATCTGCAACCTGCTCATCCGTCGCAACATACTCTGCTTTGGCTGTACTCAGTGCTACGCAGGACTGCTTCCTGCTAAGCCAAGAGATCACACCTGATCCCATACTGAAGCAGCACCCAGAAGTGCTCTTCCTATCTGCAACACTGCCTGCCCAATCTGAATCAACATAACCCTGTAGGTTAAACTTTTGATTCGCATCATATTTGAGCCCATAATCAACTATACCCTTCAGTTACCTCAGAATATGCTTTACAGCAACCAGGTGAACACTCCTCGGATCTGTCAGGAACTGGCTCAATGTGTTCACCGCAAAGAAAATATCTAGTCTTGTGTTCGTCAGGTACATCAAGGACCCAATAATTTGACGATACATAGTGACATCAACCGGTTCAGATGAAGCATCACACAGAAGCTTAAGGTTCCATGCCATAGCCTCACAGTCCATCATCCCGAACCTCTTCAGGATCTCTACTGCATACTTCCCTTGTCCAAGGAAGATTCCATCTGCACTCTGCCACACCTCCATACCAAGAAAGTAGTGCATCATACCCAAGTTCTTCATCTCTAACTCGGCAGCAAGCTTCCGCTGCGTGTCAGCAATCAATCTATCCTCACCTGTAACAAACAGGTCATCCACATACAAAAGTAGTATCACTGGATTGCCTTCCTCAACCTTGTAGTAAAGGTTGGAATCCGCTTTACTCTTGGTAAAGCCCAAATTGGATAGAAAGATGTCTACCATACCAAGTTCTGCACATATATGACTCCCTGTCATGTGTCTCTGAACCAAGTGGCTTCTCCACATACACTTCTTCTTCAACTACACCATTCAAGAAGGTTGTCTTGAAATCCATCTGGTGTATCTTCCACTTCATCACTGCAGCCAGAGCAAGTACGGATCTAATGGAAGTGTATCTTGCTACAGGAGCAAAAGTCTCTATGCTACCACCTGCAGCATGCTTGATCTTGTAGATCCTCTTGGAAGTCACTACAGACTACCCTTTGGGACTGCATCCCAAACGTCTTGATGATCGGCTGATACTCCTCGATCATGGCATTCTTCCCAGATCCTGGGAACTTCAATATCTTCAATATTTTCAACAGATAACTTTGTTGCTGAACAAATGTTGTAGTCCTTCTTTTGTAGGTGATGATATACGATCTTTCCTACACAACAAGTTAAATTGCATGATTAGAAAACATCTCATAGTTTTCAGAACAAATTCTTACACATAAAGAAATATGTCATACACTCATGCAATTATCTTTAGCCAATGCTTCAATACAACATTTATCCATATCCCGTAACTTTCTAGATGCCTTCCAATCTCTACCAAAACATTGTTAAGAGTGTGCACAACTCCCAACATGTCAGCAAAGAGGTTTCATTCTAGATAAGTAGCAATGGAATGTTGTACAGTGCCATAGGCCACTTACCCACGTATATTAGTAGTATACTATTCATCAATGCAACTATTCTAATATGCATAATACACTACCTAATTGTAGGAACATCAGTATATACATTATTGAATAACATTATTTAAACAAACAACTATGTAAGAAATGACAATTCAAATACTTATCTTTGTTTGATTGTTGGGTTGACTCCCTCTCAGTCTTTGCTTCTTTTATGCAACTCCATTCTGATGTGGATTGTGAGAAGTGGTCAACTCCCTCTGAATATCTGCATCCTTGTAGAAACTACTGGAGTGTGCTCCCTCTTGATCTTTTCTTCCTGGATTACCTGTCCTTGAACTTATATTCATTCTTGATCCCTATGCATGCTTGTTAGTATCATCATTGTGTTATCCTCTAGGTCTCATACATAATCAAACATTCATTAGTATAATCTTAATATTATCAAAACACAATAATCTCAAGCATGTATAGTCAGGATCATTTCAAACACAGACAATAAACATTAGTATTCAAGGTTTCAGGGAAGTCTTCTTTTACTCATACATATTCTTATTTGATCATAGGACTCTTCTGGTTAGTTAAATCATCAATCAAGATAAGAGATATAATATGCATAAAACCCGTGATTATTCAAACCTATACCTTCATGATTCTTCTGGTTAGTCATATCATCAATTATGGTAAGAAACATAATATGCATACAACCATGACTATTCAAACCTATGACTTCATGAATAATCATTATCAACAACACAACAGTATAAGATCCTAACACAAGGTAGGATTCTAGCTTGATATAGGAAAAACATACCTGGATTAGCATGCTAGCTAGTTATGTCTAACATACCCGCATAATGTCTTTTGGTTCTCTTCAATGACTTGTGCTAGTAACCTGCATATCTCATAAGTTATCCATTGTAGAACCAAGTTATACATACCTCGTAAGTATATCTTCTAAGAGATCCATGACAATGGATGAATCTTTGTCTTCATGTCATCATGATCATATGTTCTTGAAGTAGAACATGATTTGTCTTTCTTGGTGTACCTTTTATGTTAGCGAACAACATAAACCTCATACAACATCACAATGCATTAGTACAATCATAAGTGTCAAAACCTTAATCAATGAATATCTTCTATTAAGGTGATACGACAAGTCTAGTAATTAATCAAGATTGTACAGTAATGATATGAAGACAAACATATCATAAACTTAACCATGAACAGAATTCAAAACATACCTGTAAGCCATACCCGTCAAGATTGCTTGTAATCTTCTTATGGAAGGCCTTCACCTCATCTCCCTCTGAGACAGGAACTTCTTCACTTATGCAGGTGACCAATCCATCTTCTTCTAGGATTAACCCAATCCACTTGATTTGCAAGAACTGGACCTGGAGCTGGATTAGGGTTTGTCAGAGAAACCCACAAAATTCAAACTTTGAATTTCAAACTTCCGAAAGGATAGAAATATGCGCCTTGATGAGCTGATCAAGTTGGTATATTCAGAATTTGAAAACTGCAAAGTTTCACTCCTCAATTTTGCCTTTGAAACTTCCGGATTCACTAGACTTGACTCCGAACTAGGGTTTGATAAAGCCCACTCTTATTCCCAATCAAAAGGTTTGATCCAAATCTCTAAGCTTCTATTTTTCTGAGGAGCTTCCAGCCATGGTCACAGATTTAAAAAATTCCCATTTTTGCAGAAGCCCTAATTTTCCACTTTTCCAATCAAGGTCCCGAACTAGGGTTTGATCAAGATCGGCCTTCTGCCCAACCAAAAATTCTGATCTTGGTCTCTAAATTTCGATTTTTATGAGTAGCATTCATCCATGGTCTCTGATTACAAGAATTCCAACTTTCTCTGAAACCCTAAATTTCGGAAGCCATGAATGAAGGTGCTAAAAAAAAATTCGGTTTTGACAGAAATATGTACCTGATTGTTTCTGGTGTAACTCCGTACTTTTCGATCCACAGGGTCTGAATTTTTTTTTTTGTGGTATCCTGACCTATCATCTTTCCATCCCGATAGGTCTGACCTCAATTGTATTTTCTGAGAGAGAGTTATGCCAAGTGTCGTAACGTGACCTGTTTATGGGATAATATAGGAGAGCAAACTTTTACAGCATGCCACATGTCACTGGTTCAACTTCGGCCTATGGAAACATTTCCTGAGATAGTATAGTCTATGTACTACCTGTCACTTTTTACGAAATTTAATTTGGAGATTCCTAGCCCAAGTTATGACCTTTTTTCCAAGGTCACCTATTTTTGACTCAGATATGGAAGAGGAAGAAACCCTATATTGTACAGATCATAAAGCACAAAGTACAACGAATTAGAGGTTCTACTTTGGCCACAAGGTACATGGGGATCTGATCTTCTACCTGTAAATGTTTGAGATCCGAAAACTTTGCCAAAATGGATTTATAGCGAAAGTGCTACGATGACTGGTTTTTGCTATATCAAGCCCTATCATCGTAAGTGCAACAAGTGTCATACATGCCATATCATGCCTTCTTTTAGGCTAGCTCTGATACCATGTTAAATTTTCAGAATTTACTTCAATTTGATCTAGGATCTTAACTGTGAGAACAACATGTACAACATATCTACAGCATATTAATCATGGACACAATAATGCAAGCACACAAGAGACACAGAGTTTACTTGGGGAAAACCATAAAGGTAAAAAACCCCAATAACTTCCTCAGAGATAGATAGAGCAATGATACAACTAGAATACAAGAGATAGTCTTCTCCTAGTAGCGGAGCATCCTCCTCCACAAGTGCGCCACTCTCCAAAGTGTGAGTGAGTGAATAGAATGATGAAATAGAGATCTCCCGATCTCTATTTATACTAGACTTGACTTGCCTAATAACCTTTACTAGGTCGGCCTTAACTTAACCACATAACACAATGCTGACTGGGTCGACACCCAACAGGGTGGTATAATAACCCTTTGACCCACATGGTCGACCCCCACTAGGGTGGTCTAATAACCCTTCAACCCACATGAATTATACAAGGCCGACCCCAACAAGGTGGTCTAATAACCCATCAAGTATAAGTTACGACACTTACAATATAAATGACGACACTTCCATATAGAGGAATAATAACATCTCTATAGGAATACAAACATTTCCGTATAGAGGAATAATAACATCTCTATAGGAATACAATATACATATATGTGAAATACATTCCGAAGTTACATATACATCAACAGGGCGCGCCCAAGGAAGAGATGTCCAAAAATTCCATTTCGATCTGGATGTATCTATGCATACCACCGCGATACTTGAGCACCAGATGTCGCTCTGAATCTTTGATACCCAGCTTGTTGCGCAAGGTATGGAAGATATTTGTGAACTCTGGCACTGCTTGGTCTCTTTCTTGTCGCAGTGTGGTCCATTTGGTATATAAGTTGTCATAACTTCTAACAAGGTAGTATTGTTCCTTAATAGCATCCCTGAAGGATTCCCAGCTGGCCGTGATTGAAAATAATGAGGCTTATTCTGTGTCCTTTTGCTCTCAGAATGTTTCCCACCAATCTTTGACACGGGGAATGGATTTGAGGAGTGCAAAAGTAATCTTTTCTCTATTCGAAAAGTTATGGACAGAAAAATACCCTTCTAGTAGATTCAACCACTTATCTATAGCATCTGCATCTATCTGTCCTTCAAATATAGGAATATCGAAGTTGATTTGTACCTTGAAGGGGGCAGCGCCTCCGCTCGAGGAAGATGAATCGCTTATTGGTAGTCGCCGAAGGATTTGCGCAAAACTATCCATCATCTTGTTCCTCTGCTACCTGAGGGATTCCTCCAACAACATTTTGATAGGATCTCCTGTCCCGTCATCTTTCTTTTCTCCTGCCATGAGAGGTCGCTTGGGCGTGTGAGAGATTTTGTCCTCAAGAGAAACAAGCTCGAGACCCAATTCTTTGTACCCTGACCTCGTTGGGGACATGCATTAAGACGACAAGGAGCAGACCGCTCTGATACCACTGATCCGGATTTTATGAGCATAACGAAATGAATACAGATTATTATCATATGCTTAACACAAAATAACAGAGATACAGTAAAACTGGTTTTCTATTTAGTAAGGGAATAAGCTAAAACTGTAAATGCAGCGAAAAACAAGCTTGCTGGAACGATGGCGGCTTATCTCTGAGATGAGATGTGACGACTATGCTCATTTCGCAAGAAGATGGTTACAATGAGGCTCTCCAGGCCTTTTACAATAAACAGGAATGTCAAAAACCCTATACATCCAGAAACCTAACCCTAGGAGATGAAGCGCCAAAAGTCATGTGGGCCTCGTTTGGGTAAGTTAGTAGATCAACTTCCCGAGGTCGTAACTTTTGCATAGGATCTCCATTTGGGGTGCTCGGTAGCCCGTTGGAAAGGTCTATCCGAGATTTACAACTTTCCAATGGGGCCAGAAAACTGCTAAAAATAGTACAATACCAAAATTGCCAGAAAACCGTTTTGAGCTAGTTGGAAAGGTGGGTGGCCACCGATATCCACTTGGATCAATCCTCCCTCCTTAGGAAGCAATGGTCTCCATTGCGTTCAGTTCCCCCATCAGATGAGGAAATTTCTGCTGAATTTGGCCCCGGGTGAGCCACTTGCCTTGGTGCAGGAGCTGCCCTGCTTTGACAACTCGATAAAGCTGGATCCTTTGATGTCGAGTGCCCTTGATTTGTGTGTCTACAATATGATCACTGTATTCTTGTTGTAGGTAGCCAGGGTTGAGCTCTGTTGCTATCTCTGAGGTGTCTAATAATGGTGGGAAATATGACTGAAGGAGAGCCACGTTGAAGACTGGATGCAGACCAAGGAAGGGGGGAATGTTGATCTCAAAAGCATTATCACCCACCACCTTGGTGATGGTGTACGACCCATAATGGAGTGGGCGAAGCTTTCGATGGGGCCCTGTAAGGCGTTCTTTCTAAAAATGCAACCAAACTTTGTCGCCCACCTGAAACTTATGTGGCACCCAATGTTGATCATGGTGCTACTTGTACTTGGCATTAGACTTATGTAGAATATCCTGAACTTGTTGGTGGATATGCTGGATCCGTTCAATGAACCGGGCGGCTTTGTCAGCTTCTGGGGACGAGTCAGCCAAGGTGGTCACAAGAGGAAGTGCAACATCCATGGGGCCCAATGGTTGGAATCCCAACCCCACCTGAAAGGGGCTGTGGCCAGTTGAGCTATGCAGGGATCGGTTGTAGCTATGTTGGACATAGGGAAGACTCTCATCCCATGTGCGGGGGTGTGTTGAATTGTACATGTGCAGGATATGTACGACCATGCGGTTGACGACCTCGGTTTGGCCATCAGTCTGGGGGTGGAAGGCAGTGGATTTGGTGAGCTTGGTATCCAGTAGTGACCAGAGGCTCGACCAGATTGAGTTGAGGAATAGACTGTCATGGTATGAGATAATGGTCTGTGGGATCCCAAAATGTACCCATACTCGTTCAAAGAAGAGCTTGGAAGTGGCTTCCGCTGTGATGTTCTTCTTGTAAGCGGCTAGAATCGCCATCTTGGAAAAGTGATCAACAACCACAAAAACACAGTTGTTTCCCCTCTTGGTGGACGAGAGCCCCGACATGTAGTCCATTGAGATGGATTTCCACGGCCTGTCAGGAGTAGGCAGAGGGGTGTATAGGCCCTGTTTCTTAGTGGTTGGTTTGGCAATAGCGCAAGCGGTGCAGGACATGATATACTTGTCGACATCCTGTCGAAGTTTCATCCAGTAGAAATGTTTCTGCAGCACTGCCACAGTCTTTTCAACGCCAAAGTGTCCTGCCACCTGACTGTAGTGAGCTTCCCAAATAAGCTTCACGCGCTCGCTTGATGGAACACAGAGATGGCCCAGATGACACAACAACCCATCCTGAAGATGGAAATTATCAACCACTGAGTTGGTGCCCAACATTTGATATGTGGTGGAGAAGTGAGGGTCTGTCTCATAGAGGTGGGGCCATCTGGAGGTCTCGTGGCTGTAAGAGTCTAACACCGTGGTGACTGCCACGACTGGAGGTCGACTGAGGCAATCAACAACTCAGTTGGTACTCCCTATTTTATATTTGATGTTGAGGTGGAACTGCTGTAAATATGTTGACCACTTCTAATGGCGGTCATTCTGCAACTTTCCTTGGGTCTACATAAACTGTAGTGGCTTGTGATCAGTGTGGATGACTGTCTCCTTCCCAAGAATGTAATGTCTCCACTGGCAGCAGGCTTGTACAATGGAGTACATTTCTTTGTCGTAGGTAGGGTACTTACGGACAACATCTGATAGTGTCTCACTATGATATGCCACGGGGTGGCCATGTTGAGTGAGAACGTCACCCACAGCATAATCTGAAGCATCTGTCTCGATCTCAAAGGGATGTTGCAGGTCCTGTAATGAGAGTACCGACGATGAGCACAAACACTTCTTCAAGTCATGGAAGGCTTGTTGTTGGGACAGGCCCCACACAAATTTTTCCTTACCACTACCCCTGGTCACTTGGCTAAGGGCCCATGCGATATGAGAGAATCCCAGCACGAACCGGCGATAGGAATTGGCGAGGCCCAAGATGCTCCGAAGTTCAGTGAGTGTGGTTGGGGATGGCCTGTCACGGATTACTTGGATATTGGATGGATCCACTGTTAAGATTTAATATGCTAAGACAGAAAATAGCAGCATTACATTCCATTTCACAATAATAGCATATACAGGATCACTGAAGAAACAACAAGCATAGCATAAACACAAGAGACACAGATTTATCCTGGGAAACCCTCATGGGGTAGAAAACCCAGCAAAGCTTCCTCAATATAGATGACCAGCAATATACAAAGATGCAAACCAAAGACATGATCTCCTCCTCCACCATAGCAGAGCTCTCCTCCACAAGTGCGCCTTTCTCAAGTGTGTGTGTGTGTCAAATAAGGAATACACTTCCTCTATTTATACACTACTCCGACTTGTCTTTTACACAAGAACACGTAGGCTCGTATTTAACCAATGGGTTAAATACCCCACTACAACTGACTGGGCCGACCCCTCTAGGGTGGTCTAATAACCCTTTGACCCACATAACACATACAGGGCCGACCCCCACTAGGGAAGTCTAATAACCTAAGTTACCACATTCCGACGGAGGAATAAACATCTCCGGATATACAATAAGATCTTTACGGAGGAATGAAACATCTCTGAAATAATAAAGTACAAATATAATATTCTTTGAAGTTACAATATTTCAACACTCCCCCTTAACAAGAAGGATATTATAACAGTATCTACACGAGAAAGGAGTCATCAACATCATACAAGATACATCCATAAATCATTGGAAGCTTTCTCAACATCATCAGTAACTCAAGCAGTTACTGGAACATCTTTAATACTGGAACATCAACATCTTCAGTACTGAGTCTTTATCTTCTGCAGCACTCGAACAGCTACAACAACATCAACATCTGGATCCTCACGATCATCAGTATCGTCATCTCACGATCATCAGTATCGTCATCACATGATCATCAGCATCGTCAGCATCGTCATCACACGATCATTAGCATCGTCATCGCACGATCATCAGCATCATCATCACACGATCATCAGCATCGTCATCACACGATCATCAGCATCGTCATCACACAATCATCAACATCGTCAGCATCGTCATCACACGATCATCAGCATCGTCATCACACGATCATCAGCATCGTCATCACACGAGTATCCATACCGATACAAGTAACCACATCATTAATACAAGTATCCTACCGATACAAGTAACCACATCATCAATACAAGTATCCTACCGATACAAGTAACCACATCATCAATACAAGTATCCTACCGATACAAGTAACCACATCATCAATACAAGTATCCTACCGATACAAGTAACCACATCATCAATACAAGTATCCTACCGATACAAATAACCACATCATCAATACAAGTATCCTATCGATACAAGTAACCACATCATCAATACGAGTATCCATACCGATACAAGTAACCACATCAACACACACAATCATATTACAGGATGATCAATCCTGTTCTCTTTAGGACATAGGTCCATGGATGATGCAATCCTGTCATGTACCTTTTGAACCGAGGTCCAAGGATGATCCAGTCCTACCATGTACCTTTTGAGCCAAGGTCCAGGGACGATCCAGTCCTATCATGTACCTTTTGAACCGAAGTCCAGGGACGATCTAGTCCTATCATGTACCTTTTGAACCGAAGTCCAGGGATGATCCAGTCCTATCATGTACCTTTTGAACCGAGGTCCAGGGACGATCCAGTCCTATCATGTACCTTTTGAACCGAAGTCCAGGGACGATCCAGTCCTATCATGTACCTTTTGAACCGAAGCTCAGGGACGATCCAGTCCTATCATGTACCTTTTGAACCGAAGCTCAGGGATGATCCAGTCCTATCATGTACCTTTTGAACCAAAGCTCAGGGACGATCCAGTCCTATCATTCAATTCTCGGAGACTTCATGTCTACGGTTCAATTCATAGGACTAAAGTCCGAGGATGATCCAATCCCCTTACCTGTTCATTCAGGATTTTGTTCTCGGAGACATCATGTCTACGGCTCAATTCAAAGGACTAAAGTCCGAGGACGATCCAATCCCCTTACCTGTTCATTCAGGATTTTGTTCTCGGAGACATCATGTCTACGGCTCAATTCAAAGTACTAAAGTTCGAGGACGATCCAATCCCCTTACCTGTTCATTCAGGATTTTGTTCTCGGAGACATCATGTCTACAGCTCAATTCAAAGGACTAAAGTCCGAGGACGATCCAATCCCCTTACCTGTTCATTCAGGATTTTGTTCTCGGAGACATCATGTCTACGGCTCAATTCAAAGGACTAAAGTACGAGGACGATCCAATCCCCTTACCTGTTCATTCAGGATTTTGTTCTCGGAGACATCATGTCTACGGCTCAATTCAAAGGACTAAAGTCCGAGGACGATCCAATCCCCTTATTTGTTCATTCAGGATTTTGTTCTCGGAGACATCATGTCTACGGCTCAATTCAAAGGACTAAAGTCCGAGGACGATCCAATCCCCTTACCTGTTCATTCAGGATTTTGTTCTCGGAGACATCATGTCTACGGCTCAATTCAAAGGACTAAAGTCCGAGGACGATCCAATCCCCTTACTTGTTCATTCAGGATTTTGTAAACATGCAAGTGTCACAACTCATGTGTCATATTTTAGTTTAACATAAGTGTCGCCATGCAATAACACTTAGTTAACTAGATCTTCTTTGTTGTCACTTAGTTAACTCTCTTTAACTGAAGTGTGGTCTTTTAGTTTAACTAAAGTGAAAACACTTTAGTTAACTAGTCCTTCTTATTTAACACTTAGTTAACTGAAATCATGCTGATTGATTTACTTGAAGTGACCACTATGAGTTCTTTAGTTAACTGAGGCATATCTTTAACTAATGCTTTAATTGAAGCATTGATACTTAACTAAAGCTTTAACAATTCGAGTTCTCTTTAATTAGATGAAGTGTTTGCATGAGCAATTTCGAATTCTCTTGATCTCTATGCTTTATATTTTATTTCTTTATCTCTTACTGCATGGTCGATATGTGCTAACTTTAATTATCCATCACATTACATTATACTAAGAAGAATTATTGGATGTTGTGATAATATTATATTATTCCGAACCAAATGATCATATGCTAAAGTAATTCACTTTAGAGGTGATAAATATCTAAAGGATACTTAATAGAAATTTGGTGATCATGGTTAATAATACATCACACAACATTAAATGTTTTTAACAAGTAAAGAGTGACCTATATATGGAAGGTACACCTCTATATGGGAGGTCCATCATGGATACCTTTATATGGAAGGTTCACGTGATAATCATGACTTGACACACAAGTCCAGAGTCTTGTCCAACAAGACTTTACAACATCATTACTTTGATCAAGTACCTCTATACGAAAGGAATAACCTTTACATGAAAGGAAATCAAAGTGCTCACCTCTATACAAGAGGATCAATCTTGGATACACAAGATTGGTTTGGATAATGTCTCCTGATGCTATATATTTAACAGAACTGAAGATGGATTTGAACATGCATTAAACACATCATTTAAGCTCTGATAAGAGGTATGAATGGTCTCTCCTCAAACCAACTTGGACATGGATTTTTCACCTTCGAAATTGGTTCAATAGTAGGGAAGGTAAACACTCTCTCCAAGAGTGCAAAAAAAAAATGATCCAAAAGATACTCTCCTTCCTCACCCTCTCCTTTTATTAACTTCATGTGGACTCATGAGGTCGAATTTCCCTCCAAGACACTAACCCAAATCGAGTTAGTGGTTGCTTCCTTCATAAGACATTTGTCTTCCTCATTCTTGCACTCCTCTTTCCCCAATTAGAATTGAGAATCTTGGCTGACCATAACTCCCTCTATGCACCCTCTTGATGGCTATATTTAGCCCTGATATGTCATATTTGTCATAGGTTTTCCAACTCTGAATTTTTCATATTTTTCATAGATTCCTTCATTATTGTTGTCATAGATGCCATTGAATATTGATACAAGTGTCACAATTTGTCTATTATGCCTCTTCCTCTTCATTGGGAGTTACTCTTGCACTCCAATTCGAGTCTCCATGAATCTTGCCTCTTAATCTACACAAAGTATGTTACCCTCCACCTTGAACTCAAATTTGTGTGAGAATGATGCCAAGTGTAGTGGGAATCGTGCCACATGTGGGTCCCACAACCTCTTATGTGCCCTCATGATCCAATGCCACCTTATTTTCCTTTTTATTATTATTTATTTAGCCCATTTAATGTGAATTTGTAAGTCTAAGGTCATTTTGTGTCTTGTAGCTCTCTTATCCCAAATTTTAATGCTTCCACCCCAACCTAGGGAACTAGTAGGTTAGTGGAATTTTTCCTCCATGATAATTTATTTGTATGGGGACATTACAAACTTTGAATTGGGGATATACTCTTCATGTGACCCACCTTGTTCATTTGGATCTAATTTTTCATTATTACTAACTTGGACATCATGCTTGGAAATTATTTGACCCTTAGCGCCAATTTGATAAACTATCATGAACATGGCCAAGTGTCTTAGGCCATTGTGATCCAATGCAAAATTTGGGGACATGACAAGTCCTCCCCTCCCAATATTACTCGTACTCAAGCAATATGGACCAAATCCAAAAAATTTTGAACCCAACCAATGGCTTCTCACCTCATGCAATTGAAGATATGTATGATGAAAAATTTGTGTACTTTTCCACCAACTTTTGCAAGCTGCTTCATGAACTCCAAAACAAAAATAGTTGAATCCAAAGATGATCCCTGGATCCCAAATGATCCTCAAGAATACAAGGTGAAATATATATTCTCCTATGCAATGCATAAGAGTCACAAGGAATTCATAATAACACCCCACAATAAAAACATAAGTCCATCCAAAAATATGTTTCCCATGGAGGAAACTATCACCATATGCTACAAAGATGAACCCATGGGGAAGAGAAGAGGCTTTCTTACTCAATCCAACCAACCAAAATGTGCTCCCAATAAGCTGCCAATGATCAACACTTCCTGGGTCCCACTGCTTGCATACTCTCCTAGTGCCCAATGCCATTAAGGACTAATCTATAAAGTATGGGATGCCAGGGTCCCAACACTTTCGCACCCCATCAATACATAGTGTGAATACATACAAATAATAATGTGGGATTCCCATGTCCCAATGCTTGTGCATTTCTATCATGCACAAGGTCTCCCAAAACAATACTTCAAAGTAGGAGGTGTACAATATCCTCCAAATTATTTTAACCAAGTGTGGAATGCCATGATCCCAATCTCTAATGAGAATCCTCCCAAACATCGTAAGTACAAAATATAGATCATCAAAGGACATAAAAACATCATACAAATGTACATCAAGGAGGTGCCTCATCAAATATTCATGAAAGTGCTTGTACATCCAAGTAAGTAGACCACCATTTTCCAAGTGCACACAAGCATTAAGTGACCAATCAAATCTGCTCTGAAGAAATTCTCCCATCAAGTGAATTACATAGTGAGCAAGAAGAAGTATGAGTACCATATATGTTCCCATGAATATCAGTATCATCAAGAAATAAAAAAGTATGTTGTTTCCAATAAGAATGTGCTCCAATCATATATCTCTTCACCCAAGTATTGGATGAAGTTCCTCCAACACCAATTGAACTAAGCAAGGAGCAAGGAAAATCATGAGTCTTCAAGTGACTCAAGTGAACATCATAGGTGCATCCATGTATGCGATTCATCAAATGATAGAAATGGATGTTGTTGCAAATGTAAATAAGAATGTGCTATAGTCATGTCATCATCAAAAGGAGAGATAGGAGTTTCATACTCATGTAGCACCATCAGAAAGAAACCTTTCACCCATACTTCCTTAGGATGAATGTTGCAAATTGTGGAAGTGTAGGATGTAGGAGAATGAACCAACTCACCTAAATGATCAGAAAGTGCAAAAGTTTCATGATGTGAAGGCACCATAGGGGTAGGATCATGCACCTCCCTCAAAAGTGTAAACATTTACTCATAGGTTGGTTCCAAGGTAGTGGAATCATGCACTTCCTCCAAAAGTGCATAACCATCATCAAGAGGAAACTGAAGTTCATATTCCACCACAACAAGTGCTTGGTTCTCATCAAGATCATCTTCAAACACATCAAGCACATGCAAATCGCCATGTTTCTCATGATCAATCATGTCATGAGAATCCTCCTAGCAATCTACCATATGACAATCTAAAACATAGGAGGAAGAACAAGTATCTTGCAACCTCTCAAGAAGTTGCTTATTTTGAATTTTGAGCTTATGAATATCCTCATTATTATTCAATTATGCCGCATGTAACCATTCATTAATCTCAACCAAATTGTTTCTATCAAAAAGAAAATACATGAAATTACCTTCGATGTTGCACATTGCTCTTTGAATCTTCTCCATGTCTTCAAGGAAGGATGGATCCTCCAATGAAGAAACTCTCCAACAAGACTTTGAAACCAATGCTTGAGTGTCATGGAGTATGCTAAGGGCTCATGGATTTTTCTACTCATCTTCAAAGACCCTTAAATGAAGGATGGTTCATGAGAGTGAGCCTCCTCTTCTTCCTTTTTATTGGGATCAACTTCACATGGAAGCTCAAGTGGTGACTGGGAAGCCGATCTTGGTTCATATTTTGCTGCTACAAGGTCTTCTTCTTCATGCTCAATGGAGTTGGGACTTGCAACAAACTCATTAAGGATTATCTCTATGTCACCAATATATAGGTATGGACATCCATTAGTAGATGTCTCCATTCAATCTTGGTACCCATCAGTAGGCACCCCATTATAGCATCCATCGGTATATGATTCTATAGAACTTGAGCAACCATCAATAGCTACTCTCTGATCCATGTTATCTATGAGAAATTCCTCTAGATGATCCTCAGTAGAATAGGTGATGGATTCATTATGTTGACGACCCTCAACAGTAAGTATTGTGGTCTTATATTTCCCAACACTGGTAGTGGTCTCCTCATTTCGCTCCTCCGTTTCACTCAAAAATATATAATTTTCTCTCCAAGGTATTTTGTAATAAGGGCATAAACCTTTATTTACTAACTCCAAATATTCATTCTTGGGCCTATATCCAAACAAAGCATCCACAAAAAAATCGAAAGGAACTACTGGCGATGACTCCATTATAACACCATAGGCTTGATATTATTGGGGCAGGGTTTTGCAAGATTCCCTCCACCATGCTATTCCCTTCAAAGGATCTTTCATTGGTGGTGTGATTCCCATGTCTACATATTCATTGTACAAGTGATCACAATAGTAACCATCATAATATTTGAATGTGAACTGGGTATAGGTACTGCAAGAGGGTTCCTCATCCACATAGTTGCCATCATACAACTCAAAATCATTTTCCTCTGAGGCATAGAAATAATCCTCCTCCTCATACTTCTCATACTCTGAATCTGAATAAGATATGGATGCAATTTCCTTCTTCAATGGATTTCCAATGCATAGATTCAAGTACCATACTATGATACCACTGTAATATCCCTACCATGAAAGTTTACTCAATTTTCGCCAATTTCAAACCTTGGACTAGTGAAACCCAAGCTATCCCAATTGCTCCCAATTGCTCCTGAATTATATCTGGAATGGATTGAGGGGTCTTAGGAAATCCTAATGCATCTAATAGACACTCATACACTTGTTAAAGGCATTCATTACTTACATTACTCAAGGAAGAATGAAAAGGGAAAATACTAGTGAAATCGATGTTGAAACCCCCCACTAATCAATGACTCTTTGGATTTCCAAATGTTGTACAAAATTCCCTAATTTATAAATAGAGTATTGGCATGGATAAAGGACTTAATTGACAACAAAAATGAAGCATTTATCATGATCTACAACTGGATATTTCACCCATAAAAAAGAAAGTTGTAACACATATACATTGCTTGTAAAATGTAAACAATGGACAAGGAAATTGTTGTATAAAATTTAATGAAATTCCCAAGGGTCCTGCATATAGTAATTTGTTCATATACAATACATCATAGGCTACTCGAACAACTGGAAAAACTCAGAGAAAGTATGATACAAAACATATGCATAACTACTCCAAAAAGTCCACAAGAAAGTATAAGGGAAACTAGCTTATATAAGTAGTTTGCTTGGAAGTTTTACATGATATGCATGGTATTTTTAGATATGGCTCAAGTATGAAGCTCAACACAGTTCCATACATCTGATAATACATCAATGGAGTCGCAAAATCATCCTCCATAAGCTTTATGCAACGATTAGTGTGCCATCAACACTAGAACAATGGACACTGCGAAGTGAATGTGAGAAGAGAAAGTAGAAGAATTTCTATGAGAGGAACTTGAATTGAATAGGGATTTGAGCCTGAATTAAATACATCCTTTAAGCTCTGATAAGAGGTCTGAATGGCCTCTCCTCCATCCAACTTGGAAAGGGATCTCTCACCTTCAAAATTGGTTCAATAGCAGGGAAAGTAAACACCCACCCTGCATGGACAAGCTAAGCTCTCCAAGAGTGCAAAACAAAAATGATACAAAAGATACTCTCCTTCCTCATCCTATCCTTTTATTAACTCCCTGTGGATTCATGAGGTCTAATCTCCCTCCAAGACACTCACCCAACTCGAGTTAGTGGTTGCTTCCTTCATGAGACACTTGTCCTCCTCATTCTTGTACTCCTCTTTCCCCAATTCGAATTGGGAATATTGGCTTACCATAATTCCCTCTATGTGCCCTCTTGATGGTTATTTTTATCCCCGATATGTAATATTTGTAATAGTTCTACCATCACTTCTGAATTTTTCATATTTGTCACAGGTTCCTTCATTATTGTTGTCATAGATTCCATGGAATATTGCTACAAGTGTCACAATTTGTCTATTATGCCTCTTCCTCTTGATTGGGATTTAATCTTCCACTCCAATTCGATTCTCCATGATTCTTTCCATGAATATTTCCTCTTCATCTACCCCAAGTATGTTACCCTCCACCTCGAACTCAAATTTGTGTGAGAATGATGCCAAGTGTAGTGGGGAATCTTGCCACATGTGGGTCCCACAACCTCTTATGTTCCCTCATGATCCAATGCCACCTTATTTTCTTTTTATTATTGTTTATTTGGACCATTTAATTTAAATGTGTAATTCTAAGGTCATTTTGGGTCTTGTAGCTCCCTTATCCGAAATTTTAATGCTTCCACCCCAACCTAGGGAACTAGTAGGTCAGTGGAAATTTTCCTCCATGATAATTTATTTGGATGCGAACATTACAAAATTTGAATTGGGATTTACTCTTCATGTGACCCACCTTCTCCATTTGGTTCTAATTGTGCATTATTACTAACTTGGACATCATGCTTGGCAATTATTTGACCCTTAGCACCAATTTGACAAACTATCATGAACCTGGCCAAGTGGCTTAGGCCATTGTGATCCAATGCAAACTTTGGGGACATGGAAATCAAGGTTATCTTGACTTGGGCTAATCATATAGGATCCTCAAAATCATAACCATGTATCCGAGAATACAACATGCCTCCCCCCAATTGTCTCCTATGTGTAAATCTCAACATTACACCAATGATCCAATAAATCAAGGGTACACATGCCTAAGTAGGTCTTACATATGTATACCCATTTACATGTCATTAATTTACAATTAATAAATGCTTACAATTGTATACTAAAGCATGCGATTCTATGAAACATCAACTCACTTCATTGTTATCATTCTTCCTACTCCACATACAATTACATAAACCAAATACTTTTTAGACCGATTATTTTTCTTGGAAACTGTTTATTAGAAAAACCAATCTTCATAAGATATATTCCATTACCCATGGCCAATCTAGCCAATCCATGACCAATCTAGCCAACACCGACCACATGAAGCACTAACAATTGAGTTATTGAAGCCTTTAATTAGACTTCGTCACATCTAGTTCCATGGGAAAACACCACGGGTTACCCAATATCATGGTCTTGTAAACCACCAATGGTAAAACCATTGTTGATCGAATCAAGGTCATCGTAATTACTTTATATCCAAGTCAATATTAACCCAACATCCCCCCCCTTTAAAATTGACTTGGGATAATCACCTACTCCCCTCAAAATTTATAACTAGGTATCTGGGAATACAACATGCCCCTCCCTTAATCACCACCTAGGTTCTCCATCTAGAATTTACACCAATGAACCAATAAACTAGGGGTACACATGCATAAATAGGTCTATATCCATATTCCCATTTACTTGTGATTAAAAAAGAATACTTACCATTGTAGACCAAAGCATGTAATGTTATGAAACATTAACCATTTCATTTCCAACATCACTTCTTGGTCCAGGTAAAATTATTTATGCATCAAGAATTTATTCATCCTCTCCATGTTTGTGTGCTACCACTGAAACATCATCCATCGTTAATTCCTTTCCAACCAACTTGATTTTTAGTTGCATATTCACCAATAAGAGAACCATTTCCATAACCAAAGGAACCAAAAAGAGCTTTGTACACCAAGAAAACATCCTTCTCTCAACTTTCCAAGATCGGCCATCTAGAAAACAACCAAGCCACTCTTTCTAGAGAGTCTAGGCCTACCAAGATTTGATATCAACTGTAAAACCAAGTAGAGCAAGTTAAATAAAACACATACATATACATTGGCAATTTATCCTGGAAATTTTTTATCTGAAAAACCAACCTTCAAAAGATATCTTTCATTACCCTTGTCCAATCTAGACAAGCCATGACCAATCTAGCCAACACCTATCACATGGTGCACCAACAATGGAGTTCTTCAAACTATTAAATAGGCTTCATCGGATTTAATATCATGGGAAAATACCATGGGTTACTGAATACCATGGGGCCATAAACCACCAATGGTAAACCGATCATTAACAAATGATGTTTATCCTAATTAATTTATAACCGGGTCAAGATTAACCCAACAATGAGTAGTTTGGGTTTCTAAATAGTAGAAAAATACATGAGACAATAGGTATTGCAGAAGAGGGTCTTGGCACTATTAAGGTAAGGAAGAGGTCCTCATTTATTATCAAATTATATTTATCTAAAGTGTATGGTAAAGTTGGTCATACCTAAGGTTGATGATGCTACATGTTGGCTTCTCATGCAATTTTGTAAACTAGATAGAAGGTTTCTATTGATATATTCTTCTTATTAATAGTTCTACTTCATCTTTATTCCATCCTTTTGAAAGGCTTGAGGCAGGTTTGTCCCCTTTAACATTTGTTGTTTCTCCTTATACCTAAATGTTTAACTAGATGTTTAATTCATGAAAGACACAATGGAGTCCTCCAAGGTATCAAAATGGGTAACAATCTATCTCTAACACATCTATTGTGTGGATGCTGTATTACTTTTTATGATGGCTCATTGATGGATGCTAAGGAAATACATCATGTACTGGAGTTGTACTACAAGGAAAGATGGATGGAGGTGAATGAACAAAAAACGTTTATAATGTTTCACAAATCGATGGAGGGACACCAAATTGCCATTAAATTGTTTTTACTATTTTGAGAAGGGGATTTTCAATTAGGTCTCAAATAACTAGGTGTCTACTTGAGCCAAATGAATATGGATATCGATATTGGTTATGGTTATACAAAAAGATCGAGATTATGATTACTTCATGTTATAGAAGATGACTCGTTATTGGTGGTAGATTAACTTTGATTAAGATGATTTTGGAGGAAATCACAATCTATTGGCATCCCTTGGTATTACTATGATGTGATAGGTTAGCAAAACCAAAGAAGAATAGAGGTTGTGGTATTAAGAAAACCTTCAACTTTTCAAAGGTTGTAGCTACCAATGGAAGATGATAACTAGGACAGGGTTATGAAACAAAGTTCTCAGTAAAAAATGCATCTATTGTTTTGTTGACGCCTAAAATTGTCCAAGTCGTCAACACAAAGGAAACAATCTGATCCGAAGGTGTCATACAACCTTACGCAAAAGTCACCTTAATCCTCAGTTGTTTGGTGTGACTGTTTCCAATGAATACAAGGCCTCCCTTGGCTATGTATGAGTTTTTTTCTCCTTCAAAAGGAAGCTTGAGTTGTTGGGAATATAATCCTAAAATGTTAACCTAAAGGTTTTTATAAGAAATATGGGAAAAACCTAACTACTAGTTTTAGTCCAATCCATTAAAACCTATTTGAAAAATGTAAATCCTCTTGATCTCTGATTAAATTAACAGAATGCAATGAAAAAATTAAAAAGAAATCCTTAATTGATCATGAAAAACATCACTAACATGATCAAGATAAAAACATAATTAAGATGACATTAGTTTATATATATTTGAAACTAAGCAAGAATTAATAAACTAAATAATGAGAAATTAATTCAATTCTACAACAATATAATCATTGTCATATATTAACCAACCACAAAGGTATTAGGAATTAAAAAAACAATGAAAACATTCAGAATACCCTGTTCAAAACACCAAATGATCAATGAATAAATCCATTAAATACAATTTCAATCTCTGTAATCATAACAAGTCACAAAATATTTAGGATATGTTTGTAATGAAATGATTAAAATTTAGGATATCAATCACAAGTTGAGAAAACTCAAACTCAAATCATGTTAAGATCCGAAAGCAGAACAGTCTTCATCTTCCATTACAGGTTTGCAAATATTACATCACTTGTTCAAAAGATATAGAAATTTAAACCAGGTCTGATACAAGAACATTTCACTAGAGGTTCGGTTAGGGTCCCCCCCCTCCCACCTCTAATTGTTAGAGAATAAATACAAGAAAACAGATTAGATAGATCCACAAAATGAGCAGAGTTTTCCTATACTTTAGGGACAATTAACTATCATCATCATGATTAGTGAGATAATCCTTCCATTTTAAATACACTTCCCACACTTCCGTGACATCAGGGTAATTAACATGCTCTAGTTGGAGCTCAGCGTTACACAAATAGGATCTAACTTCTTTGGTCCAAATTTTTTACCAATTGTCCAAGAAACCTTGCAAAGTAGATTTTAAATGAATAGGGTTAAAAATAAATGATTTGAAAGAAAATATATCAACTTGCGGAGTGTCTCGGATTAGATTAGTTGTCTGATCTCTCTACACATCCACTTCAACAATCCTTAACTTAGCTGGCACTAACTTTTCCAACTCAACAAACACAAGCATGCTGAGGGTTTCCATGTAGCTATCAATTAGCATCCACTATCTAGCACAGATATTTTTCCCTTTATCAATCATATGAGAAACTTCATCACATGCAAGTTCCCATGACTTGACAGATATCTGAATCCTTATAAGCTTGAGAAAGTTTAGATGAGGAGCAGTTTCAAGAGCATTCTTTAGATGAGTCTACCATTCACAAATTTTCTCGTAGGATGAGTGTGCCTTATTTATTTTTTCAACATGATCTGTTAAAAGGTCAGATAGATGCTCAAAAGAATTGAAATCATCTTGCACTTTATTTAGACCTTGGAAAAACTGAATCCATGTTTTCCTTACACTTTTATTAGTAGCAATAGCTTCATCCTTAAATTCCTGCACTGTGAGCTTGAAAAAGGAAGAAGAGGCATCTTTGTTTTTAAACTGATCCATTTTCAATTTGATATCTCCAAGCTCAGTAGCCTGCTCGATCACCTTATTCTCTACTATGATTTTATGTTGTGAAACCTATTGAAGTCGGTCCTGCAGACTATATAATTCTTGTTGATGTTGACCTTTGAACTTCTCAATCTGCCTGAGAAAATTCTCTTGCAGAGAATCCTTTTCTTCTTGTAACACAACAAACTTAACCTTCTCTCCATCAATAATCTTATTTAAAGTAGAGACATAGCCATAGTTTTCTCCAGTGAAATCTCCCATGGCAACATTTGTCACGATGGCTTCTATTCTTGGATCAACAATAGATTGCTACCATATAATTTGATTTTCTACTGGTCTAACTGACATATCCCCTTCCCTACTTCTTTTGGTTCCTTTCCTAAGAACAACCATGTGTCTCTTGATAAAAAAACAATCCCCTAGCACAACCACATCATCTTCTCCAAAATCATTAGAGTCTTCAGTTGTAGAAACCAACAGTTCAACAAAATTGGCAATATGTAATGGTTGGATGAGAGTGGTGGTTGCTAATTGAGAAAGGTCTTGAGGTATTGCAAAGCTAGTTTGAACAGTTGTGATCGTAGTAAAATTTCCTACCAGGGGATAAGTACACTAGGTAGAAGAGGAACCAACTCCATACTGTGGGAGTGTACTAGGAACATTGTCCTCAACTAATTGAGTATCCTAGTGAGGAGGATGAGTTTGTTGTGAGGCTATAGGATCTACTGAGGTACTTAAAACACTCTTAGTGATTGGCTAAGTGAATGAATTAGTGATTTGTACATTAGAATCCAAAAGATCAGTGTGAGGAGGTGAAGTATGTGGTGAGTTGTGAGTGGAATGAGTGACATGGTCTTATATAGAGGGAATTTCCAACAAATTATTATTTAGGGAAGAATGTTGGGTTGGACTAGATGGAGTACCATTGGCAGCCTATGTAGCATCCAAAGAAAATGACTGACTATGCTCTTGGACTACTGGGGTTGGATGAACTACTTCTGTTTATTGCTCTTTCTATGAACTACTTCTGCTGAACTACTTTAGATTGATTGAGAGTTATTGCAGCATGATTGAGTAAAAATTTGATTGAACATGCCGATTTGTAGAGATTATTGATTGCAATATTCTCACTACATCAATACAAGAATAATTATTCAAGAAATTGGCATACCAAGACAACACACACAAAGAACATAATGACAAGATGATGGTGGAATAATGAATAAAATATGTAAGCCCCTTAATAAATGTGTTGTAGACGAGTTCCTTGGTTTGTAACCTCAGAATCCTAAAGGAAATGAAATAGTAGGTACATAGAGTGCACATAAGACACTCACACTTACAAAGGAGAGTGTTATCGGACAATCCACTCAAGCGGACGCGAGCAGGATCTCCCTAGCTCAAATTGAGTCTAGAACAAATAGAACAAACTACTAATGCATTTCCTAGATCTACTTAAGGATCAAGTACTATATGCCTTACCTTTTACTTAGCAGTCCTTTCTCCTAAATGTTGCTCCACATCCCACGATCGTCAGATCCAAGCTGCAAGACCTGTCAAGACAAGAAACAAGAGAAACCAGTAAAAGACATCTATACAATAAGAGATCTAACTAAATAGTTAAGCAAGTAAACTACTCAATATCATTACACACATGAACACCATTGGTGGAAAGCATTTGTATTACTACAAATAGAGGAGTACATAATAGAGATATAGAACTACAACCAAGGCTTAACATTGTAGCCCTTCTCTGAAAAAGCCGATTGCCATATCCTTCCAAGGAAGTATGAGTTCTCCAATGGGTGAGTGGAGATGTCCTAAGAGTGATTTCACCAGCATGTAGATACCATAGCCTTCCTGCTCTTGGGATGGGAGTGAGCTTAATTTATATAGGACTAAATGGATAGGGTATGGATAGGATAGGTTGAGAGATGGTAGGAGAAGCTTAAGGGATCTCTCCAAAGGTTTAGGAACCAAGTGCCAGCTCTTCCAAGAGGTCAGGGATAGGGTCCCAAGTCAGCAAGCTTCTAGATGGACCTCGAAGAAGCTATTTTTTCCATCTAACTGACTTCGTCGCACCCTGTAATGGAGCAAGGTGCGACGTCGCATGTTGCTAGTGTGCAGCCTGCGACGACCCTTCAAAACTTAGCACAATTGGGTACAAGTCCTCCCAGGATGATTACTTAGTCCAGGTATCTTCAGGGGTGTATACACTGAATCTTATGATGAGCAGATTTTGGGTGTAACAGAGAGAGACATAGATTACCCCTTGATGCAAGTATCATGTAGTTGTGAGAGAGAAACTATAGAGCACTCTAGCGACACAACCACCTCCCTTGATTGAAGATAGAGGTTAAAGAGTAACAATTTATTGTAAAACCTTTTTTTATGTCTATATTCCTATAAAATTTGGTGGTTATTATGGTTGATTTATCTATGGACATTGGTATGCATGGTTGATGCACAACGAAGATACTTCATCAATAGAACATATCAAGGATGTAGTTGCACAATTTATTTGGGACGAATCAATACTTGAAGTTGGGGGATATGTTGAGGGGCTTGTTAGGCCATAGTATGTAAATGTCATCATGCCGTTATAATATGCATAGTATGAATGTAAATATATGTGTGTAAATGAACTTAACGATAGGTTAGTTAGCAGGTGCAACTTCCATAACCTTTCCTATGATTGTATAAATACTCATGAAGAATGAATACACATTAGTTGGTTAGGATTCCCACATATATCTCTAAGCATTTAGATGTGTGTTTACTAAGATTTAGACTTTTATGGTTTCTTAAATGTTGTGTTGAAAGGCTTCTTATAAGAAGTTATTTTTGACTATGAATGTGGTCCATGAAACCTAAAATCATCATGTAGGTCCTAAGAAACTAGTGTTTCTCCTTGTACCATGGAAGGGGATCCTAGAATCATATCTAGTGTGTAAAACCTCATAATCGTAACCATGTGACACATTTAGGTCAAAGATTCCCTTTATTGAACCTATGTGGTGATTTTCAACCATATGCATGGTACATGATCCCTAAACACATAATTTAGGCCAATAGATGTTGATGTTACTCCTTTGGAACATGTATAACACTTTGAGAGTCATCCTTGGTGTGAAAAAACTAATAATAGAAACCATAAGGCACGTGTAGATCAAAGATACCATTTCCATAGTGTATGTGTTGGTTTTGGATCTTATGCATGGTCCATAAGCACTACAAGTTTTTTTAGTCCCAAAGGCATTGGCTTTTATTGCTAGACCATGTCTAAGGCATCATGAACCTTCCATGGTGCATAAAAACTTGTAATGGCACCCATAATAACTTGTATGCAAAAAAATCCCTTTATAAGGTATGTGCAGTGGTTTTGGAGCTTGTGCAGGGTCTGTGAGACCTCAAAGAATTTCTTTAGAATCCATACGATGTTGGTGTTCCTCTTCAGATCATGTCCACGACTCCTAAAATCGTTTTTGGTACAAAAATTCTTGTAATGTCACCTATATGACACATATATCCCAAATATTCCCTTTACAAGGTTTGTGTGGTGGTTTTCTTTGACCCTATATATGGTCCATGAGCCCTAAGAGCATATTTTAGGCTTTAAAGAACTAGTGTTTCTCCTTGAATCATTGTTGTTCAGGATTTCTACCTTATAGTGAGGAGATGGACACTATCAACTGGGTGGGATTGACAAGTAAATACATTAATTGCATTACAATTAGTTCTTACAAATGACAGAGATCAGGATATCGAAAGACATACCTTTACTCGACGACTGGTCCTAGATTTCACTGGATCTCCCGCTTGATGAACCTGCAATACAAAGGATACCTTCCTTAGCGTATCATGACTATATAACATATGACGAAATTATAAAGCAATTTAACATCAAACATAATCAAATACTAAGCCAAATAGATACACAATCCAATAGATATCTGATTTGGGATAGGAAGGGTATTTCAACCTTTTTATTGTCAAAGAAACATGAATCAGTACAATATACCTGACGTGTCGAGATGTTTCTGCAACCGGATCCTGGGCTCCTGCTCTTCACAATGACTTGGGACTTTCCTCCAATGTAACAATGCTTTAAGTCTTTCTTCTAGGTCATTATGACTAACTCCTCTCATGGATCCTCCTTGTATTTATGGGACAAGGTAGGCAGTTTAGATCAAGAGGTGGTTGAATTGGGAGGTTGGGGAAGTTGCAGAACCAACTTCAACTAATCCCAATTCGTCAAATTAATATATTTTTGATTTCATCTTAAGATGTACGCGGGTTTCACATAACAAGAGTAGCATACAGAGAGAAACTTATGTGCTTTACAACATGCGTTTACAACATTTTGGGAGTTGTATGCTGGTTGTCCTTGAGCAAAGTAGGGTATTTTCTCAAGGTGTACGCTGGTTGTCTATACGGAGAGGAGCGTACATGAGGTAAAATTAGGATAAACTGTAATATTTCAGCTAAATAGTGTACTTCTAGCAACAAGTCATCTAGGTCAATCAAACTCTTCAATCCTTAGTGTCCTTTTGTGTGATCAACAAGGCAATGTGATCACGGATGGAGAAGTGCAGATTTGACCTATAACAGATTCCCCCTGATGTGTGAGGTCAGAGGGAAATGATGGCCGAAATACATTATAATTCCAAGTCAAAGGAGGAGCAAGAAACTGTAGAACCAAGTCACAAAAACAACTGAAACAACGATCAAGGTCAGCGAGCAATTACAATCTTAACATCATATAGATGTGTAGCATGATACAACATGATCTCTGATACATAACTAGGAGATGTATATATAGAGCATGGCCACTGAAATACAAGCGTGGATCCATGTCAAAATGAGAGATCATAGCCATAACAACAAACTGGATCTATGTCTCATGAGGAGCCAAAATGAGTGAGGCTCAGTCTTGCGCAACTTGGGTGATAACATAAACAAGGTGGTGCTATCATAATCCCAAGGTCTTCATCCAAACAACCCAAGTTACAAACCCTAACCATGCAAATAAATGAGCTGAAGTCAAACATGGGGGGTATCGTTTGATTACCGGTCATTGATGTATACCATTAACAAACGCGAGGACATCCATTGATAATGATAATGGGGTCCAAGGTACCTAGTACGATCCAATAGGTGTGAATAAGAGGACTTGAATTCGAACACTTGAGGAACCTGTCGAATAAGAGACATTAATTTATTCCCATTATTCAACAGCAACAGAAACTACCACTGATGACTGCAATCCCCAACGTACTAACCGAAACTCTAAACTTCGTTCCCAAAGCATAATGAGTTGATGTCAATGGGAAGAAGTCCGCTTGAAGGGAGGCATTAATGCATCCTCCATCATCCAACATGAGGAACACTCATAGGTATGAGTTGATGTGGAGTAGGACGAGTAACAAGATGAAACAAACTGACACCAGGATGTCCGACACATGAAGTCAAGGTAAACTGCAGAATGGCCAACACAGGTTGTATCCTTGAACAGTAAGCACGACACAAAGTGACTTAGGCAGCTTTTAACATGAAGGGGAAGTGATATAAGCTTGCAATGTATGAGACATTAACAGACCCTCCATATGGTTGGAAGAATAACCAACCGGGGGAGTAAAAACTTGGAGATCAGGTTCACCCTAAGGCCAAAATCTAATACCCAACTGACATGAAAGACTCAAGTAGGTGCTGTGTTCAAGGACATGACTGACTTAACTGCCTTTGAAACTGAAAAAGATGTGATATACCCTTCTTATCCCTTATTCTTTCTGGTAAAAGAATGTTCTTCTTGTTGTTTTAATGAGTCCAAGAAAAATAGAAAACTCAATAGGTCCAACCATGTAAAAAGTTTAACGAGCCCATGGGAGGAAGACTCGGGATCTTCTTCATTTTTTAAAGAGTTTGAAGAAGAGATAGACGAATACTCTATAGTACTGATCTCTAGATTTTAATATCGAGCTGAGATCCGTTCTTGCTTGCCAGTATTTTCAATTTTAAGGAGTCTGAAAAACTGAAGCAATAACTCCATACACCTACTCGTGGATTTTAATATCGAGCCCAAGTAGGTTAATGATCGCCGGTGTTTTCCTGTTTATAGAGTCTGAAAAACTTAAACAATCCTCTATATACCCTCTCGTGGATTTCACATTGAGCCCGAGTAGGTGGGTGCTCGTTTGGTGTTTTCATATTTCGAGAGCCTGAAAACCCTAAAGAAGGCTCCAAAAGGTCCTTTTTCATATAGTTGGTCTCCTCCCCCGAAAAAGTATAAAACAATGAGAGAAGAACTCTTCTAGCCATGTATGACTAGAGCATACCTTTTTCGTAAATGATCCATAGAGGTCCGAAAAAGGGGCAAACTTATACCTAAGTGTATGTCGCTTCAAATCCTTTAACGAGTCTGAAATGATAACTATACTTGGCAATATTGTCATATTTAAAGAGTCAAACAAGAGCGTGAAAGAACTCTATAAAGATCTTCTTCGTAAAGTTTTAATGAGCCTGAAAAAGTAAACTCGTGACCTCCTTACTGTTTTTAACGAGCAAAGGAGATATGGAAGAATGCTCATAACTTCCTTACTGTTTTTAACGAGCTCGAAGTGAAGATGGAAGAAATGCTCGTAACTTCCTTACTGTTTTTAACGAGCTCGAAGTGAAGGTGGAAGAATGCTCGTAGGTGGATTAATGTCCAAAATGGATGGCAGACTGCATTATAGACTCTAGGAAAAATTCATCAGATGGAAGTATATCATCCCAAATAGAACGCATGTCTAAACACTCAGATGGATTCATCACCTGGTCAATTGCCGAGACCCAATCCTGAGAAGGTAAGCATAAATTTAGAGGCTTCTTCTCAGTAGCAATTGGACTCAAGGAGCAATATGCCACAATATTTGATTGTGACATGGTAGTGCCTACTGGCGAGGGATATGCTTGGTCTATAGTTGGGTAATAAGAGGGATCAACAAATGTAAGATGATCGATAGTAACAATGCTTTCGTTGTGAGGAAAATGCATCACACGAAAGAGCGTAGACACTACAGCCTGCATAGCGTATACGTAATCACACCCGAGGATCATATCAAAATCCATAGGGTCCTTTAAAACCATAAAATCAACTAAGAATTTTTTTCCACTCAAAGTAACAGGTACCTAAGGGAGGAATCCCAACGGTTCACTAGGTCTTCTGTCGAAGGTCAACGACCAATTAACAGCTATAACATGGTTAGGAAAACCTAAATCTCTCCAAGCATAAGGGGATAAGATACTAACAGAGGCTCCTTCCTCTACAATACATCGATGAATCGCATGGTTGTCGATATCAACCTTTATCTGAAAAGGTGTAGCAGAAGAAAGGCGAGGCCTAGTTAGACTATTCCAATCAAAGGAATGTTGATGTATATGTAACTTTGGAATGTATTTCATCTATGTATTTTATTGTACTCCTATAGATATGTATTATTCCTCTATACGAAAGTGTTGTCATTTGTATTGACAAGTGTCGCAAGTGTCGTAACTTGCCGATGCGTTATTAGAACACCATGTGTGGGGTCGACCCTGATTAAGTTAACTTGGGGTTATTAGGCTGAGTTAGACAAGTCGGCCCCATAGGTTTATTAGGCTGCTCAGAACAAGTATAAATAGAGAACGGGATCTCTCTATTTGATCATCTCATTATTCACTTGTACATCACTCGGAAAGTGGCGCACTAGTTGAGGAGGAGGAGGAGTTTCTAGTAGAAGACTATATCTTATACTTTGGTTTGACTTTGGTTGTATCATTGCTCTTTCTATCTCTGAGGAAGTTGTGGGGTTTTTCACCTTTATGGTTTTCCCCAGTGAAACTCTGTGTGTCTATTGTTTCATGTGATTGCTTGGTGTGATTGATATGCATTGTTATACTTGATATGCTGTACATGTTATTCTCTCAGTAAAGATCCTAGAGTATATTGAATTAATGCTAAAAAATTAACATGGTATCAGAGCTTCCTTGAGAAGAAGACATTGTGCAGTGGCGAAAACTAGGGTTTCTTGTTTATTGGGTTTCTCTCCACAGATTTTGGAAAAGCAGTAAGGTAGATTGACTCTACTCATCAAGGAGAATCTATCTGTCCAATCAGAATTCAATTATGAACACTTTCAGTTTTGGCCCTAAAAATTAGGGTTTCCTCAAAAATAGGAATTTCTGAAATCTGAAGACATATCTGGAAGCTCCTTGGAAAAATCGAAGGTTAGAGCTTTGGATCGAGATTTTTGGTTGGGTGAAGCTCCGGGAAACTCAAACCCTAATTTAGGGTCGTCCCTAGTGAATCCGGGAGATTGAAAAGCATTTATGAAGGGTGAATCTTTGCAGTTTTCAAATTCTGAATATACCAGGCTGATCAGCTCATCGAGGCGCATCTTTCTATCCTTCCAGAATTTTGAAATTCACATTTTGAATTTTTAGGGTTTCTCTGACAAACCCTAATTTGGGACCAGATCCAGTTTTCAGCAAATCAAGTGGTAAGACCTATATATTTTCTATTTCCATTTGAAGTACTCTTTAAATATGTCTCACCACACCAAGCTTGAAGATAAGCTTGAAGGGGCTGATAACTTCCGAGCATGGAAGTATAGGATTGGGTTAATCCTGGAAGAAAATGAATTGGATACTTACATAAGGGAAGAGGTCCCTGTCCCAGAGGAAGAAGAGGCTAAAGCCCTCCACAAGAAGAACTTGGTCAAGGCAAATAGGATCATTGCTGATTCTATCAAGGACCATCTCATCCCACATGTGTCATCTCTAAAGACACCCAAAGAGATGTTTGATTCCCTGACCAAGCTATTTGAAGGGAAGAACATAAATCGGAAGATGACCCTGCGGAACCAATTGAAAGGGGTAAAGCTTCAGAATGGAGAAACCATTCAATCTTATTTTTCTAGGGTCTCTCAAATCAAGGAACAACTTGAAGTGGTGGATGAAATGGTGGAGAATGGTGAAATTGTCATGACCACTCTGAATGGCCTACCTAGGTCATGGGATTCCTTTATTCAAGGAATTTGTGCAAGAAGGAAGTTGATTTCCTTCAGCAGACTGTGGGAGGAATGCTCTCAAGAAGAAGCTAGGCTTGTGGCACGAGAAGAAAAGATGGGGAATGAAGATCAAGCTCTCACAACTCACACCAAGAAAGGGAAGCCCAAGAGAGAGCCATCTCACTTCAAGAAATCTCCACACCACCACAAAGAAAGAAGAATATGTTTCACCTGCAATGAGAAGGGACACATTGCTAAATTGTCCCAAGAACAAAAAGGACAACAACAACTTCAACAAGAAAAAGAAGAACAACAAAAGGAGATATCATGCTCCTGCTTCTGAGGATGATGAACGTCCAAAGAAGAAGGCTAGAGCAGAAAGTGATGATTCATTAAGTGAAGATAAATATGTTCTAATATCCGCTCTCACAGGTACTATCTCTCCTGGATGTAATGATTGGTTAATTGACAGTGGGGCTTCTAAACACATGATTGGGTTTAAAGAATCTTTTGTAAATCTATCTGAACATGAATCACCCCATAAGGTGAAACTTGGGGATGATTATCAATACCCTATCAAAGGAAGTGGGGAAGCCTCCTACAATCTAGACTCTAGGAAGTCTTTGAAGATGAAAGAAGTTCTATATGTACCTGGGCTCAAGAAGAATCTACTCTCCATATCTGCACTGGATGCAAAATGTATGAGGGTTGCATTTATAGATGGCCAAGTACTTATGTGTCCAAAAGGTAAAACTATAGATGATGCAATGGTGATTGGAGAGCAAGAGGGAGGATTATATAAATTGAAGGGACAACCTGGACATGCCATGGTACATGAATCCATGGAGCTAAGTGAAATTTGGCATAGAAGGCTTGCTCATGTGCACTATAGAGCACTACCAATTGCAAGCAAAGCTGTAGAAGGTCTTCCTGAAATCAAGACCAAGCATGAAGGTGTTTGCAAAGGCTGTGCAAAAGGAAAGAACATAAAGAAGGCATTTCCAAGCAGTGAAAGCAAATCAAAAGGAATCTTGGAAATTATCCACTCCGATGTATGCAGTCCGATGTCATCCAGTTCTCTGAGTGGGTATGTTTACTATGTCTCTTTCATTGATGACTTCTCTAGGAAGACTTGGGTTTATTTCTTGAAGAACAAAGATGAAGTGTTTGATAAGTTCAAGGAATTCAAAGCCTTGATGGAAAATCAAACTGATAAGAAAAGAAAGACATTCAGATCAGACAATTGCGGAGAATTCACTTCAGGTGACTTCAAGAAGCTATGCAGTGATTCAGGGATCAAGAGGGAGTTGACTGCTCCCTACAATCCACAACAGAATGGAGTTGCAGAAAGGAAGAATAGAACAATCATGGAAACAACGTGGGAAATGCTGCATGACCAGGATCTTCCTATGCATCTATGGGCAGAAGCAACTAAGACAATTGTTTATGTGCAGAACAGAACACCTCACAAGATATTGGACAACAAGACGCCAGAAGAAGTCTTCACCGGTAAGAAACCTGAGGTCAGCCATCTCAGGATATTTGGTTGTCCAGTATACACACATGTTCCAAAGGAAAAGAGGACAAAGCTAGATCCTTCAGGAAAGAAGGGTATCTTTGTGGGGTATAGTGAAAGCTCGAAGGCTTATAGAATATACTTTCCAGGGTTCAAGAAGATTGATGTCAGCAGGGATGTAACATTTGATGAAAATTCAGCCTTCATCAAATCAAGAAAGACACCTGTTGAAGATCATGAAGAACCAAAGGAAAATAGATTTCAAGACACTACCATGAATGAATCAATTCCAGAAGCAGATCGTGAAGTTGAAGATCCACAAATACCTGTAGATCCACCTCGTGAGAATAACTCTCATAAGAGGAAACCTGCAAGGGCTAGAGAGCTCATTCAAGATGAAGAAAGATATGGAATTCTAGAAGAAGAACACAGAGCAAAAAGAGAACTAGATCACATACCAGCTATGTTGCTTTACTCTGTGATATTATGAACAAAGAACCTTCCAGTTATGAAGAAGCAACGGAAAAGAAAGAATGGAAGGATGCCATGGTCGAAGAATACCAGTCGATCATGAAGAATGATGTTTAGGATGTAGTCCCAAGACCTGAAGGGAACTCAGTGGTGACTTCCAAGTGGATCTACAAGATCAAGCATGCTGTAGATGCCAACATAGAGAAATACAAAGCGACATTTGTGGCTCGTGGCTTCTCTAGGAAAGAAAGGATTGACTATGAAGAGACTTTTTCTCCTGTGGCCAGATGCCCTTCCATTAGATCAGTACTTGCTCTGGCTGCAGTGATGAAATGGAAGATACACCAAATGGATGTCAAGACAACTTTCTGGAATGGTGTATTTGAGGAGGAAGTGTATGTGGAGCAGCCACTTGGTTTTGAGACACATGACAGGCAGTCATATGTGTGTAGGTTGAAGAAAGCATTGTATGGCTTGAAGCAAGCTCCTAGGACTTGGTATGGTAGGATGGACAGCTTTCTATCCAGTTTGGGCTTTACCAAGAGTAAAGTAGACTCTAACCTTTACTACAAGGTTGAGGAAGGAAATCCTATGATATTACTTCTGTATGTGGATGACCTGTTTGTTACAGGAGAAGATAGTTTGATTGTTGATACCAAGAGGAAGCTTGCTGCCGAATTTGAGATGAAGGACTTGGGGATGATGCACTATTTTCTAGGCATGGAGGTGTGGTAGAGTGCAGATGGGATTTTCCTTGGACAAGGGAAGTATGCAGTAGAGATCCTGAAGATGTTCGAGATGATGGATTGCAAGGCCATGGCTACACCCATGGCATCGAACCTGAAGCTTTTGTGTGATGCTTCATCTGATCCGGTTGATGTCACTGTGTATCGTTAGATGATTGGGTCCTTGATGTACCTGACGAACACAAGACCAGATATTTGCTTTGCAGTGAACACATTGAGCCAGTTCCTGACAGATCCGAGGAGTGTTCACATGGTTGCTGTAAAGCATATTCTGAGGTACCTGAATGGTACGGTTGATTATGGGCTCGAGTATGATGCGAATCAAAAGTTTAACCTGCAGGGTTATGTTGATTCAGATTCGGCAGGAAGTGCTGTAGACAGGAAGAGCACATCTAGGTGTTGCTTCAGTATGGGATCAGGTGTGATCTCTTGGTTTAGCAGGAAGCAATCCTACGTAGCACTGAGTATAGCCGAAGCAGAGTATGTTGTAGCTTGTTCAGCTAGTTGTGAGGCAGTATGGCTCCAGAAGCTACTGTCTGAGTTATTTGATCTCCCATTGGAGGCTACTGGTATCTTTTGTGACAACCAGAGCTGTGTGAAGCTGTCTGAGAACCCGGTGTTCCACAACAGGTCGAAGCACATCGAGATCAAATATCACTATATCAAGGATATGGTGCAGAGAGGAGTAGTGAAGCTCTTGTATGTTGCAACGGATGAGCAGGTTGCAAATGTGCTAACGAAGACACTAGCCAGAGTGAAGTTCGAGTACTTCAGAGAGAGGCTTGGTGTTCTTTAGATTGATGACACTTTGAGGAAGAAGTGATGGATACATTTGCGGAAGCCATTCCAAGCATGGTGAGAGGAGGATCCTTCACATGTCTGTGGATGTAAGCGTTAGATGATGAGCATCAGGACGATGCTCCAGTTATTGCTCTGTATATGCATCATGTTGGATGCTTGGTAGGATCAGTTGGATCATGTATATGTATATGCATCATGGTGGATACATTGTATGATAAGGTAGATCATGTATGATATGTATTAGGTATGCATCAGGTGGATGCACTGTATGATCAGGATGATCATGGATGACGAGCTTCAGGATGTTGCTCTAGATGATATGTATCAGGATGATGCTATGATGATGATCAGGATGATCATGTGTTGATGTACATCAGGATGATGTATGGAGAGTATCAGGATGATACACTATGGTCGTGGACAGGTTGTGCAGATAAGCATATAATCTAGCCCTGGGAGGTTTGTAGATAGTCTTTCGAGGTTTTTCCTATGGCATGTAATGTGGCCCTGGGATATCTGGCAAACTCTCTTTCGAGGTTTTGCTTTGGGAGGACATATAATCCAACCCTAGGAGATCCGACAGGTAGAGCTGTGTGCTCGTAACAGCCTGGGATGCTCTTTCGAGGTTTTGTCCTATGGCATGTAATGTGCTCCTGGGAGATTCGACAGGTATAGCTGAGTGCTCGTAATAGCCTGAGATGCTACAGCCATGTTTTTCCATGACCACATGTAATATGCTCCTGGGAGATCCAACAGGTAGAGCTGAGTGCTCGTAATAGCCTGGGATGCTAGCGCCAGGTTTTTTGATGGGGTCACATGTAATGTGCTCCTGGGAGATCCGACAAGTAGAGCTGTGTGCTCGTAACAGCCTGGGATGCTACAGCCAGGTTTTGTGACGCACGGAATAAGTCTTGAGGATTCCATAGTATGGCCAGTGATGATGAAGACCTACAGATGGTGGGCCTACATATAGTATGAAAAAGGACTGGCTTTGTAGAACTTCCTATGACGAGCAGATTAGAGATTGATTGAGATAGCAGCAGCAGTGACGATGACAATGATTTGAGGATGATGATTCGCTGATGATAATCCAGAGAAGAAGACTTGTCCTAGCATATCTGTGTCGAGAAATACCTTCCTAGTTAAGAGGGAGTGTTGATGTATATGTAACTTCGGAATGTATTTCATCTATGTATTTTATTGTACTCCTATAGAGATGTATTATTCCTCTATATGGAAGTGTCATCATTTGTATTGACAAATGTCACAAGTGTCGTAACTTGCCGATGGGTTATTAGACCACCATGTGTGGGGTCGGCCCTGATTAAGTTAACCTGGGGTTATTAGTCTGAGTTAGACAAGTCGGCCCCATAGGTTTATTAGGTTACTCATAACAAGTATAAATAGAGAGCGGGATCTCTCTATTTGATCATCTCATTATTCACTTGTACATCACTCGGAAAGTGGTGCACTAGTTGAGGAGGAGGAGGAGTTGCTAGTAGAAGACTATCTCTTATACTTTGGTTGGTCTTTGGTTGTATCATTGCTCTTTCTATCTCTGAGGAAGTTGTGGGGTTTTTCACCTTTATGGTTTTCCCCAATGAAACTCTATGTGTCTATTGTCTCATGTGATTGCTTGGTGTGATTGATATGCATTGTTATACTTGATATGCTGTACATATTATTCTCTCAGTAAATATCCTAGAGTATATTGAATCAATGCTCAAAAATTAACAAGGAAACGATCCTAAAGCTTGGTAGGGTTTCACTCGGCACATATGAAGTTTCCCCCACTTCCGAAACATCCAAACTGGTAATGCAGAAGACTTCAGGGACAGGTGTATCAGTCTCCAAAGGACTGATGGGATCAGTCGAAGATTGCATCGATTCGATCACTTCACTCTCCAAAGAAAGAGTGGGGTTGACCAAATATTGCATTGGTTCAACCACTTCATCAACCAAAGGTTGATTTGGCTGTTGGGAATATATAGACAATTCAGGAGAAGAGGATCCTTCAGACATGGACCACACTCTCCGCACCTCTGGAATAGCAGGGCACAGGTGAGTAAGGTGATCTCCCTCACAAAGTTTACAAGGGAACTTTGGATTCTGTCCTATAAGCTTAGACTCCTTTACAACAACAGTACTCTCAGCATGACTAGCATTGGCTGACAGCTTTCCCCTAGCATGACTTGTAGTGGTTGGTTGCTCAAAAGCAAAAGACTTTTGAACTATGGACCACACTCTTTGCACTTCTGGAAGTAGAGGGCACAAATAGGTTAGGTGGTCTCCCTCGCAAAACTTAGAAGGAAACTTAAGCTTATGTTTATTAGGTTTGTCGACAATGTCAACTTTCTTAGCATGACTCGCAGTGGATGATTCAGTGTCTCCAGTATGACTCATAGGAACTGGTGACTTGTCATTAATATGAATAGCAGTGATCAATGACGTGTCCTCAACATGAGCAACAGTGGTTGAAGACATGTTTTCAGTATGATTTGCAGTGACTGAAAATTTGCTCCCAGCATGACCTCCAAAGGCTGGGTAGGTTCCCCCAGCATGACCTTCAGAGGCTGGGTGGGTGGGTTTAGTATTATTTACAGTGACTGAGTGAGTTCTCCCAACATGACCACCAGAGGTTGGGTAGGTTCCCAGCATGACCTCCAAAGGTTGGTTGCATAAGTTAAGTATGATTTGTAGTGACTGAAAGAGTTCCCCCAACATGACATCCGTAGGTTGGGTGGGTTCCCACAACATGAGCTTCAGAGGCTGGGTGGTCGCCCCCTTGCTTTGGCATCTTATTCCTATTCTTCCTCTGTCTATTCCTTTTAGATTGCTGGTTACTAATATTACTATTTTCACCACATGAGGTAGAAGGAAGAGGAGAAGTTGCTACTGGCGAAGCGGGCATAGGGTTCTTCTACTCTTGATGTGAAGTGCTTACTTGAGAAGCATCAGGAGCATGCAAGGCATTCAGAGTGGAAAACAACCAAACCGGTAGCCCTATAGTGAATCCCGGAAGATTCAAGGTAGCTATTAAGGGAGTACCAATGTTCCCGATGAATGGAAAAGCACAAGGATCCCCTTGAACAGGGGTCCCTTGATCGGTGCTCATCGGGATGCTATACATAGTTTTCGACTCAATGGGCCAAAATGTTTTAAGGCCAACTAAAAACAAACGACACAAAGAGCACACCACTAAAAAAGGTCATAGGTAATCAAACCAGGCAAACAATGGCAAATACTCTCGGAAGCAAGTCTGGGATGATTAGGGCCCATAACAGACTAACAGAGTATCGACGGTCAGTTACGTGGCACCCTCCGGAGGTCCATTGGGTGTAGGCGCTTGAATTACCAAACCGCCTTCCCGGGATTACTGCCAAAGGGTTACCTTCCAGGTTTGTTCGAGGTGAAGTGGGAATAACCGCCCACTCTACATGTGTAGAGCCCTAAAGGTCTGATACTAAGGCTACCATCAATACGAAATAACCTGGGGGACAGTCGTCAGCCTAGTCGAAACGCATGGGAAGGCTAGCAAAGCCCGAAGTCCGAAAGGACCCTAGTATGTGAGTCAACTCTGGTTTATGGTTGAGAGGAAAGTGAGGGGCTATCCTCAACAATTCCAATCTCCCACGGCCTCTTGCTTAACTCTAGTTTGAGTAGAGCATCCCAGGACTATTTGATAGAGATGGATTTACCTAAGTGAAAGTCATACTACGATTGTTGAGTAATGAAGCAAGTTTCGGATCGTTTAAGGTGATTTAAGTCCAAAACTCTAGCCTAAGCTAGTTGATGTCGTGTATACCTAAAAAGAAAAATGTTGCTAATAAATTTTATTAATGTTTCTTTTTAAGGGCTACTTGTTATTCACAGGGGATAGTGCGGTGTGTGGAATGCTTTGTAAAGAAAGTATAGTACTTGTAAAATAACACTTTCAAATTCACAAAACTTTTTCCTTTTTTCCGTTTATGATTCTTTCAAAAACTTGAAACCTAAGCAATCCTAAATAAAAATCTTTTTGTATTTTTCTTTTAATATTTCAAAGCAAACTATGCTACTTTAAAATAATGAAAGACCTTACTACTAAGCTAATTGAACAATTTTTGTCTTTTCTGATAACTGTAAGAGAGAGAGAACTTGTACAAAATCAAGTAAGATCTAAACGTGAAGTGTGTGTAAGACAAACACCTAAACGACTCAAAACAAATGAATCTGAAGACTCGATGAAGACTTGACTTACCAAGTTTTTGCAAAAGGAAAAATTGAGGCTTGGAAACAAAGTGAAAAAGAAGCAAGGAAAAGAGACACTTGTAACGGAAAGGAAACCCTAAATAGGTTGCTCCTAAGCATCAAAACCCTAAGAAAACATTAAGCCAAGCAAAAAGTAAGCAAGCGAACCAAGAATGACCTTACTAAAAACACGGACTCGAAAGAAGGTTAACTAGGAGGCTTTGACTCACTTGAACTGAACTGAAAAGACAATCAACAAGTATCTAAACCAAGCAACCTTTCGGAAGCAACCCTAAGGACTCAAACTTGAAGTCAAACCCTAATGAAAAGGATAAGACACAGTGAAAGCGTGCTAAACGTTGCAACAGACAACAAACATTAAGAATGCATGTCTGTATGACTGCAAGAACAACTAGGGTGAAAGTATGCAGCTATGTCCGAAAGAGAATAGTGCATGAACTTCAAAAAAGGGCTAGAAAGAAGTAAAGACACTTAACAAGGACTCAAGCAAGCAAAAAACAAACTAAAAGACATTAAAGAGGTAAACTAGACTCAACAAAGACATGGAAGGTCTCAGGGGTCAGTGCAGGAAACAAAGCAAAAGGCTGGAAAAGAAACCAAAAGCTTGGAAATCAAACCCTAACAACAAACTGGACACTACAGGAAAATACACTACTGTGCAGTGTAGAAACCAGTGTACATCAGGAGAGGTATGCTACTGTGTAGTGCAAGGAGGGGCATTCATCAGGCAACAAACGCTATTGCAAGTAGGGTATACCAGCGTACATGCCTCAGAAGGGCACAAACAGGCTTTGAAACAGTCAACTGAGATTAATCAGGCAAGAAAAATAGGTAACACAGACCTACAGGGCCTCTCAAACAATCAAAAAGACTGAAAAATGGGCTGGAAGAAAACCTAACTAGGTCTCCTAGAGCAGAAAAACACACGGTTACTCCCCAGCGAAGTCGCCAGTCTATTGTTTAGGATTTCTACCATATACTGAGGAGATGGCCACTACCAACTGGGCGGGGTTGAAAGGTAAATACATCAATTGCATTACAATTAGTTCTTACAAATGACAAAGATCGGGATATCGAAAGACATACCTTTACTCGACGGCTGGTCCTAGCTTTCACTGGATCTCCCGCTTGATGAACCTGTAATACAAAGGATACCTTCCTCAGTGTATCATGACTATATAACATATGATGAAATTATAAAGCAATTTAACATCAAACATAATCAAATACTAAGCCAAATAGATACACAATCCAATAGATATCTGATTTAGGACAGGAAGGGTATTTCGACCCTTTTGTTGTCAAAGAAACATGAATCAGTACAATATACCTGATGTGTCGAGATGTTTCTGCAACCGGATCCTGGGCTTCTACTCTTCACAATGACTTGGGAATTTCCTCCAGCGTAACAGTGCTTAAGTCTTTCTTGTAGGTCATTATGACTAACTCCTCTCATGGATCCTCCTTGTATTTATGGGACAAGGTAGGCAGTTTAGATCGAGAGGTGGTTGAATTGGGAGGTTGGGGAAGTTGTAGAACCAACTTCAACTAATCCAATTCGTCAAATTAATATATTTTTGATTTCATCTTAAGATGTACGCGGGTTTCACATAACAAGAGTAGCGTACAGAGAGCAACTTCTGTGCTTTACAACATGCGTTTACAACATTTTGGGAGATGTACGCTAGTTGTCCTTGAGCAAAGTAGGGTATTTTCTCAAGGTGTACGCTAGTTGTCTATACAGAGAGGGGCGTACATGAGGTAAAATCAGGATAAACTGTAATATTTTCAGCTGAAGAGTGTACTTCTAGCAACAAGTCATCCAGGTCAATCAAACTCTTCAATCCTTAGGGTCCTTTTCTGTGATCAACAAGGCAATGTGATCACGGATAGAGAAGTGAAGATTTGACCTATAACAATCATAATGAGGAATCCAAAGTCCACCCAAATGTGCAAAACCTTGTAATGATGCACGCATGACACATGTAGCCCAAAGATTCCCTTTGTAGTTCATGTGTGATGGTTTTGGATTCTACGCATGGTCATCATTCGTAAGAGCATATTTCAGGAATCAAGAAATTTTTTTCTCTCCTTATATCATGTCCAAGGCTTTGGGAACCATCTCTACTACGCAAAACCTTGTAATATCATCCATATGACACTAGTAGGCCAAATATTTTCTTTATCGAGTCCGTGTGGTGTTTTTTGACCTTCTACATGGTCCACAAGCCCTTAGAGGACCTTTAAGGCCATTAGATGTTAGTGTTCCTCCTTGGACCATGGTTAAGTCCCCAAGAATGATCCCCAGTGCACATAACCTCATAATGGAACCTGTATGACACATGTAGGACAAAGATTCCAATTATAGGGCATGTGTGGTGGTTTTGGTTCCTCTTTATGGTCCATAATCCCTAAAAGCATATTTTATGCCCTAAGACACTAGTGTTTAACCTTAGATCATGTATGTGGATTTGATAACCACCATGAGGGTGAAGACTTTGTAATGGAACCCATATGACACATATAAGACAACGATTTTCTTTACAATGTCTATATGGTGGTTTTGGACCTTATGTGTGATCCATGAACCTTAATATCATCTTTAGGTCCTAAGATACTACAGATGGTTCATAAACCTCGAGCAATTAGCGTATGGTCTTAGACATTGGATTTTAACCTTGATCCATCATGAGCCCCAAAGATAAATCATATGGCCTAAGACTATCTATCATTTGACAAATTTTATGGCCTAAAAATATATCCTTTGACCTTTTACTATCTTTGTGAAGAAATGGTTCAAGGAGTGTTGATCATTTAAATACTTTGATGAAGAGCATAGACTCGGGGCCATTACCCTGATAGAACCCAATACTTCTCATTTCCTACCTAAAACTTGATTCATGTATTTATAAATTTATGATTTATTCCCCAATTAACAAATTAAGAATAACTTCAAAACTCCATATTTAGTAGAAAATGATGACAATATTCCCCAATAGTAATAATTTCATAATGATCATCTTCCTCTAAATTTTTATTAATATTACTATTAGCTAATGAGTCTTAAATTTTATTTTTCTCCTTTAAATCCTACTAAAACCACTTCTCCAAATAAAATTAATTTCAAAATTTTGTGTTGAAAACCCTCCATTTTTATTATTATTTATTTTTCCATCCCTTTACTCTTAACCTAAATACATAAAAATTATCTCACAATCCAAATTTTTTATCAACATTAATATAGGTGCAGTATTTTCAAATCCAAAGGGGCTAGCACAAATGATTACCGTAAAAGTTGTTGGGTATTTAACTAGTTCCATGTAGGCAAGTGCCCAGTTCAAATTCTCCTAGATGAGACACACTAATCTACACCAACGAGTTTACTAAGAATGCCATCCACAGATATGGGGAAGCATCCTTGAATGTCTCTAAGAAATTTTGTTAAAAAAAAGTATAATCTTTCTTTTCAAACTTGAGAGAATTATATTAATAAATCTATTATCATTAACAAAATAAATCTAATAATTGTTATAAGCGTATTTCCTAACCTTGACTTAATAATAAAAATAGTAATAAATCTTTAACTAAAATTCAGAATTAAAAATAACTTCATTTAAAAATCATTAAAAATAGTTATTTATATAATCATTTTTTTTCATTTCATCACTTTATTTTAACATGGTTTCTTTAATCATACTTGATTATTGAAATTGTTTAAAACATTAAAAAAAAAATTAAACTCCCAAATAACACATTATTAGCTTATCATATTCTTTTAATACTATCATTTCACATAAAAAACATAATTTAAGTTCAAAAAATACAATTTTTTTTTCTTCCAATGGAGCATATCATGAGAAACCCTCAGGTCTTTCTCTTCATTTCGAGGATGGTACTCAAGGTAAATTACTGGTCCTAACTCGGTGGGGACATCAAGTGAGGCCCTGCATAGCCACTCAGGGATTTGACCCCAAGACCTTCTACTTGCGATTACAACACTTAACCACTTAAGCTAACCCACCAAACTTAAACTCAAAAAATACATTTAACTTATCATATTATTTTAATACTATCATCTCACATAAAAATTATCAACTTATCATATTGTTTTAATACTATCATCTCACATAAAATACATGGTTATTCATAAATTGTAGAGTGCAATTTTCCACTGCATCATTAGACAAAGTGTTTCATGATCACTTGAGCCTTTTCAATACTTTCAAACGAAAATCTTTGAACTTCAACATAACTTCAATAAGTTTGTTGTGATTAAAAAGTCATTATGTTATGAGCATTTCCACTTTCGTATAATATATAATGTTTGTAAAATTTTAATGTTTTTTTTATGAAATATTTATGTGATGGTTTAAGATCTCACACTTGGTTTATGAGTTTTATAGGTAAATGTCATCATATACATTTTTTAGTCATAACTAACTTTTCAAGTCATCAATCACTTCCTTTCTATTATTAAGAATTGAAATCAAGTTAAGTGGCGTTTTAAAGGTTTGCATATGTTTGATGAACTCAGAGGCAAATATAAAGGTCTAGGAGCATAGTTTTTGGACATGACATAACACGGTCCATGATCCCTAGAAACAAACATCACATTCTAAGACTTTACATTTTTGAACCTGGACCATGAGCTGGGCCACTAGAGCCATCCTTTGGTGTGATGCCACAGAGCCCTATGCATGGACTAGGGGTCATAGAAGCAAATGTTATGGCCTAAATATACTCTATCTTTTAACCTTTAATCATGAATTACATATGAGAACCATCCCTCACGTGATAAACATCAAAATTCCCTCAATATCTTACTCGCATGTCAAAGATTCAAATAATCTCTATATGGGTGTATGTGTGGTGGCCAAAGGCCCCACACATGGCCTATGAACCCTAGAGACAAATCTTATTGTTTAATACCTTGGCCTTTGGTCCCATATCATTCCCTTATCCCTAGTGTACCAATCATTAAATGACTAGGACATAAAACTCCCAAGCCAAAGGTTTCTTATTCATGGTATATGTGATGGCCTTAGGGCCCACACATATTCCTTGAACCCCTAAGGCATAATGTTATGTTAAGTAACACCTTGGCTTTTGGCCACAAGGCATACTGTTTTGTCCTAGGCCATCATTATTGTGCTTATCCTAAAAAAGTGAACACATCTCCTTCATCAAATAAATATTCTATAATAGTGATTTCAGAAACTCTATGTAACAATTCTTAAGACGTAACTATAAACATATATCTTTACTCCAAGACATTCAAATTTGAGTCCATTATAGTACCATTTCATGAAGTCTGTGGTCAAAATATATTTTGGATGTTTTTTTAAACTTAACTCACCCAAAATCTTGTAATGATTACACATTAACATTTTTTTTAACGAGGCCGGTAATCAACAATGGGGTCAGGCTTGTACTTGTGTAACATGGGGTCGATTTTGATCCGCTACCACTATACTCCTAGGCATACGAACGCTGCCCCATGCACGACACACATGACTCAGTCGAAATTTAAATCCGCAATGTCACAAGGAATACCTTAACAGTGTACCTTATTATCAACTCATCTACACCCCAAGAACTAATTACACATTAACATTAATCCTCTTTTAAATGACATATTAAATAATATCATATTTCATAAAGTAATCTTTAACTTATAATTATCATCTATCTAATATTATTTTAAAATAAAAGTCATGATTTCATTTAATAACTAACCTTATAAACATGTTCCTCTTTTAAAATAAAAGTCATGGTTTCATTTAATAACTAACCTTATAAACATGTTCCTATTGTGGAGAGGTGTACACTCATTTGTTTGTTTGCGTATGATTTCATAATTTGTTACTTGAAATAATTTTCCTCAGAACTAATATTCCAAGCCAACCAAAAAGAAAACTCATGCTTATTCTTTCTTTTAAAAATTGGACGGTTTGGATGCCAAAATGGATAAAGTCAGTGTAACGTGAATAAAGAGATCCAAATGGACAAAGTCATACCCAGAATAAAGAGAAAAGAGAATTGCCGACCATCACTTTAAAGGAAAACCATTCACTTAGAATATCCAGAGAAACTGCATTATTAATACGCCACCTCTCTTCACGTTCACTTTAGGCTCTCAGCTTGCACACTGCCCTCTCCATTAATCTGTTCAGGAATAGTGTGCAGTGCATTCGAAGAGTCTGTGGCTGCAAACATGACAGTAGACGAATCTCAAGTCATACGCGAGGTACAGAAACCTCTACGTGTGATTGGAGAAGCTTTTGAAAAATTATCGGCCATTCTCATGGCCAACAACGATGATTTGGGAGTGGCCCAGTTCTCGGAAGCTGCCTCATTGCTTTCTATACTCTTTGGTTCCTTAGGAATCGCCTTCAGGTTTGCAGAGGTGGACTATACTGCTAAGGTGATTTCCACCACTATTTTTTACTACCATACAGCCTATTCCTTCAATATGATTTGTTGTTGTAAATCCACTTTATTAAATCAAATTTGTGAAAAGCATAGGGAGGAGAAAAAAGACCCGATCAAGGCGCTTATGGGGATAGAGGGTAAATATTGTGAGCATAATGCTGTTCGGAATTTTAGGTAGTATTGCTTTGTCAATGCCATGTGTCATAACAGAAAATCATAGGTGGAGTACAAACTTTTTGCTTCATTCAACAATATTTATGTGCTCTACTTTTTATCTTTTTCTTTGAAAACACATCTCAGACAAATTTTTGGGTACGTGGTATTGCTTTGCCAATTCATAACAGGAAAATCATAGGTGGAGTTTTCATAACAGGAAAATCATAGGTGGAGTTTGGCTACCCAATGGAAAATCATAGGTGGAGTTTTCATAACAGGAAAATCATAGGTGGAGTTTGGCTACCCAATTATAAGTAATTGGGGAGTTTGGCTACCCAATTATAAGTAATTGGGGAGTTTGGCTATACAGATTATGAGTAAGTGTTCTTCTCAAGCCCATGCAGAAGCCATGCAAGGCATGCCTTCCACTTAAATTTGATACAACTTTTTGGTTCATATAACAATATTTATGCTCTTTTCTTTGTATCTTGATTTTTTCTTCTTAAAAATAACTTTTCTTTAAATTTGGGGAACTTTCTCCCATTCTATCATGAATCTATAGAATTAGTACATATAATTCCAATAGAATCAGGAATCTGCATAAAGAGTTAGATTACCTGACACAGTTAACCAATTAAGATAAATTTTTCAAAGCCACCTCTTTATTTTTAATTACTTGGAAGAAGCGCATTCTACAACCCAAATATTATTAAAAATAACATATCTGCTATTTAAAACATTTACAACTGTACATATAAAAAACTACATAAATTAGATAAATTAAAACGCTTTCTCAACATTTGCATTCTATAAAGGAGTTTGCACTTGGAGAGATTTGATCCCTTTGAGAGATTTAAAATCTTATAAAACAATGTTACACTCTAACCATACATATATATGTTTTCCTATGTTTTCCCTCTCCGTCCATGATATCTCCCTCCACCTTAATCATAAAAACACTAACCACACACAAAATAACTCATAGAAACACTAAGCCACACACAAAATAACCTGGTCATCTCTCTAGGCCTCATACCCCCTTGCTTCCCTCGGTGCAATTATTATAATCCCTGAATGCAATATATGTAATTTTGTAAACTTAGATCCCCTTGTTTCCCTGCATGCAATTAATGTAATCCTGAGGTGCAGCTAATGTAATTTTGTAACTTGAATTGAGTTCCATCTTTATGCAATTGCAAACATCAAGAAGAAATTAAATTAAATTGAGCTTAAACAGATGAAAATACTACCCAACTAAATCTTTGTAACAGTGCAAAATATTATTACCTCATTACTGCGAGCTGTGAATGGTGTAAATATGTTTTAAATCTAGGAGACTTATGACGTTTCTAGTTTCTTTCTGAGACACACTACATCTCTGTAGCCCTCTAGATTATTGAATTGGATGTCACATAATAATAGAATGCTATTTCAGTTTTGGATGAACCAAGCCAACGTGCTTACATGGTGTCGTGGGCATTATAGGAAGAGAGTATTAATGGAGCCACTATATTGGTAAGATTTGTATATGCCATTATTAATAAGATTATAGTTAACATTATGGGTATCATGTAAATAAGACCTGCTTTGGGACAATCCATTGGATGAACGATCACAGGATAAGGACGACCACCGAATCATGACACCCAAAAACAAGTGATATTAAGACAATCTTGAATGAAGGTGGAGGTGGATGCTATTACGTCAAGAGGTGGATACTATTACATCAATATTTGAAAACATTATTCTCTAAACACTTATGTAATTAAATGGATTTCTTCCACTTAAATGATGAAAAAATGTTTAAAATATTAATAATATTCTTATAATTATCATAATGAGGTTGTAGAAAAAACATGCAGAGATTCATAGAGTTACGATGGTAATGTGTGTGCACAATTACATAGATGTGGTCCTTATTTATTACATTATAAAACGGTTTGCATAACTAGAAACCGAGCTTATCTGTAGCATAACTGTAGCATGACTGTTTAATTACAACAACACTTAACTAATTGAATGGTTAATCTTCAACCCATCCTCTTAATGCTAAAATTAAAAAAAAACATGATTGACAATAACAAAACATGATTGCAGGGTGCACAATTACATTGATGCGGCCCTTCTTTATTACATTACAAAACGGTTTGCATAACTAGAAACTGCATAACCTTAGCATAACTGTTAGTTACAACAACACTTGACTAATTGAAGAGTTAATCTTCAACATAATGTACTTATAACTTAACCTTTCTGTAAGAATGGCATGCATCTTAGTGTTTGTAAAGATTATTCATTCTCTGTAATATTGGGACAAACTACAATCGACCCACTATGCACATCAAGCAGTTATTTTATGTCAATTGTGAAATCCATTTGGAGCTTGCTGACCAACTTATCAAAAATCGCATTCAACATTTAATCTGATCTAGGGTCATTTTATTCTTGATTGGTACTTATGTTTTTTTTACGTTTTCCCTTTTTTTCATATTGATTGAGATAAACATGAGGACACCATACTCTGTAGTCTCAGCACTTTTTTTTAATATTTTGTCTCTGCCATCATGATAAAAAGTTAGAACAGTAACTGAGGTTAAATCTTATTTATAAAGGTCCTTACACTACCAAATTTGCTCGTTGTCGTAGGCTACACTATCAAAATATGCTCACAATTTTTAACTTTACTAATTTTAATGTCACGAAAGAGGAAGATTGTCCCTTTTATTCTAATAATAATAGATATAATATCAACAATCTCACTGTGGGATTCCTTTGTGCTAAGATTGTCCCTTTTATTTTAATAATATATAAAATATCAACAATCTAACTGTGTGATTGAGATTCCTTTGTGCCTTGTTGAGTTGTCATTATCTTCTAAAGTGCCAATGCAATTAACTATAGGACCATGTCTCTTTGGAACCATCCGTTTCCATGTTCTCGCCAAAGGATTACTGTAAAGATCAACCATATTTTATAATTGTAAACAGTGACAGTCATAATAATACTATTAGTTTTAGGTCATAGAGTATCATCCTGGGTGAAAGTTAGAGAGGAAGTACCTCGTTATAGAGATTCAATAATCTGCTTGCATCACATGTCCTGAATTTGTGGCCTCTTATTAATTGTTTCAGAAGGTTAAAATCTGAAGCAATCATATGTTTCATTTCTCTTGCTAGTAATCTTGTCAATGGTTATCAGTCTGAATAGATATTATATATGATAGAGCCAATACTTGTAGCAAAGGATTCTCTAGTCTCGTCCTCATGCCTACGAGGGTCTTGTAGAATGACAATTGCGTTATGTCTGAGCCTTATTTGGCTATGGGGTATTACAGACGATAATGACATTATACCCGGGCGATAATGACATTATTTATAAAGAATCTACTGGAGACACGTTAAGGGATGTTTTTTGCTGCAATTTTACTGAATGCTAACTGCCGTCCTCTCATGAAGGTAGTTGTTCTGTACCAGTCAAAATTCAGTAATGAATGCAAGTAAGCCAGTAGACCACCATCTGAACTATGGTTCGTTTTCCTTCATCAGATTTAATTATAATTGCAGTCAAGCCATAGCTAACCAGCTTGACATCCAAGCACATACTAGTACATGCAAGTAAATTCTTGCTTGTGGATCATTACCTTTACCTGTAAGAAAATATTTGCACATGCAGGCATGTACCATATTTACCCATTCTGAAAAGATACAATTCTTCTGTTGCAACACTTATAATTAGAGTTCAAGATATGTCGGTTCCTTTGATCCTCAAGGTTTGAGTTTGGTGCAAAAGAACCCTTTTCCTGATTCCACTTTTGGTCGTAATAAATGCTTCTTTTAATTAATAGACAATTTCGATAATTCCTCTCCAATTTCTTTTGAGTAAAACGGGTGGGTATGACATCCAATGAGCTTGGCAATAGTGGTGTGGAGTGAGGAGTTTCACATGTGTTGAGCTTCAATAAGTTAAATTAAATGGACTTCACTAAATTAAATGGACTTCACTCTTGATATTTTGACCAGCTTCTATTTCTTTTTTAGTTGATAAGCAATTTAGATTCAATTCACATCCTTGTTAAGATTCAGATCAAATGGACTTTGCCCTTGCCATTTTGACCAGCTTCTATTTCTACGAGATGTGTTAAGGTTCAAATGCAATGGACTTCATCCCTATACCTTGACCAGCTTCTATTTCCATGAAATGTGCTACATAACACTGGGAGGTCATAATTAACATACACATAACACTGGGAGGTCATATTTAACATACATATATTATGGATCCAATCCCACCCACCTTTGGGACTGATGGAGTCTGCGGATATAAGCGTGGGCTAAATGCCTAGAAAACTACTCCATGTTCATTTCATTAACCAGAAACGTGCCAGAAACAATTTTATACATATTTGAAATTCTCTCGATCGGTCTAGAAACATCTACCGATTTGGCTTCTCGGTGAAGCTAGAAGTTACATCAATATTTATGCAGCCAAATATTTATGCAGTCAACTACCAACCGGCATGGCAAACCATCTATGCATAAATGCATATCAACCGGACACATTCACAGACTATACGGGTGGATACCAATGTGATGATGTGGCTATTGGTATTTATTTCCAACACTCCCCCTTAAATTCAATAGCAACATTACAACACATAGCTTACAAAAATCAGGGCCTGCTGGTCTAAAGTCTCAGCTAGGCTTCTTACATGTAGTCACAAAACACTTCAAATATTTCTTCAATGTTGCTGCTGGAATCTTCATCATTAGATTGCTCTCATGTCTTAGAGAGGCTTAAGGCGGATCTGCTACTGCAGATGCTTTCTCAACTTCAAACTGAAGGTGGAGGCTCACTCTATGCTCTTTTTTCCCCGGAGGTGGCAGACTTCAGCAAACCACACATCATTGGTGGAGGATCACACAACAAGTACAAGGCTACAGCCTTTCAACATTCAGTCTTCAACAACATTGATTGTTCAACATTCAGCAGCAAACATTAGCATTGAATCCATCCAAGAGTGGCTTCAGCCAACATCATCATTTCAAAAACAACATTGCTACAGCGTATATGAAACAACAACCAAACAGAAATTCTTCAAAACGTTTTCTTCATTGTAACACCAGGTCATTTTCTTTTTCATTTTCCAGCGGTGCAAAACCTTGAACCAGTCGTATGCTGGATTCTTCATTTTAACTTTCTTCTTCTTGAAAATGCTGCATGGAAGCTTCAATACTGTAGCTTTTGCAGCTTTAGGACTGCAATCAACACCTGTACAGATAGACAGACTTAGGACGTTAAATAAAGCAGGATTTTTCTCATTCATTTGCACTCTCACAGCTTGGACTGCTGCACTTACAACCTCCTTAGTTGCATTCTTCTCAACTTCAAATGCTATAGGGGCTTCAATAGGCATGGGGGCTTCTCCAGCCATTCCTCAATAAATCTCAGAGCAGCTTCGTAAACATCAAGCTCAACATCTTCTCCTTCCATGATCCTCCTCTTAAGTATACATAGCTACAGCTATCAACTACTCTGAGCTTCTGCTCAACTCGAGGTTCAACTCTAGGCTTCAGCCTGCACAGTTTTCATCCGCAAGAGTAAGTGGGATTCACTGAGGTTGCTCAGCCAATTAATGATGGGAGCACTCACAAATAACAGAGCAGAATTCTGGAGGACCACAGACTTTTACAGTTCACAGAAATTCTACAAAGTCTCTTTCTTCCCACGCAGAGAGCTTCAGCTCACACGCAAGGCTCCAGCCTTCAATAGCAGCACAAACCTTAGCTATAATCTCCTCAAACCAAACAAACTTCTCAAATAGCAGGAATCAAAATCGATTGCACTCAAACACAGTGGCAAGGGCATTTCACTCTAACCACGGTTCAACCTCCAGCAAGAAAGAATGGGAGTTCACGAAATCTCAATATGCTGCTCTTAAACAAGAGTACCAATCACCTAGGCGCCGCAATTCGTGTCCTTCAACCAATGACATGAAGCTCCCCAAGGACGGCTCCTTTTCATTTCTTGGTGGGTAGACATAAGAACAAAAACGACATACTCCATAGGTGGAGAGATGGCTCTCTCAACATGGGCGTGGGAAAATCCTCTTTGCCATAGGTGGGAGTCTCTTAGCTCAAAAGATGACAACAACTCTGCTTATTTTCGCTCTTACATTCAACGATATGGGCCACCACAACTCGTTCAATTGGCAGCCAACCTTAGAGGGCATGAGTAAACCCAACACCTCAATTCACAAAGAAAACACTCAGGTAAGCGGTCAAGCTTTGATGACAAGTCTTGGAAGAAGTAATGTGCATCTCTTTAATGGTCGTACTAACCACTCTTAACAGGCGGTTGGAGGGACTCCCAGGGCTAACAAACCATCACTCAAACCAAACGATCTTCTTGCGAAGAATAAAACAGGCAGGGGACCAGTGGAGCTACAGCTCTTCTCGCATCTCAACAACCCAACTTTTCGAGGCAACTCTAATCCAAGAGAATGAACAAAAATACACCTTGGTTTTCTGTAAACCGAAAAACAAATTTGGAGTGGGCACAACTCGCTCAGACTGAGGGAAGTAGAGTCCTCTTTCTCTCACCAGTTGGAGACACAGCTCAACTGCACTTCGACAAAGAACCATTGCTACAGTAGCTAACCCAGGAACTACGGTTCCTTTCAGAGAAAACGATTCATGTCTTGATGCCCTAGATAGTCTACCTTCTGTAGCGGGGCAAACATGGCAGTGGCAGGATCTCCTTGCTCTGATACCAATTGATGGAGTAGACACAACGAATATACGCGTGGGCTAAATGCCCAGAAAACTACTCCATGTTCATTTCATTAACCAGAAACAGTTTTATACATATTTGGAACTCTCTCGATCGGTCTAGAAACATCTACCAATTTGGCTTCTCGGTGAAGCTAGAAGTTACATCAATATTTACGCAGCCAACTACCAACCGGCATTGCGAACCATCTATGCATAAATGCATATCAGCCGGACACATTCACGGACTGATACGGGTGGATACCAATGTGATGATGTGGCTATTGGTATTTATTTCCAACAGGACCCAGGTCCCAAGCCCACCCATATTCTCCTGGAGTCCTGTCACTGTCACTTGTATAAAAATTAAAAGGGGAGGGTGTGTGTAAGTTTCAGTCTCACAACCTTTTGTTACTGCTCATGTTCAGTTTGCATTGTCAGGGAAGGGACTTGAAGTCATCAAACGCTAAGTATTCTATAAATCTGTGTGAAAAGGGCTAATGTTCTATAAATCTGTGTGAAAAGGGCTAATGTTCTATAAATCTGTGTGAAAAGGGCTAATGTTTTATCAGCAGTGCAAATGGATCAAGCCTTTTAGTAACAAGATGCTCCTGTGCAAATAATATTGTCAGGACTCAGTACCCACTTTAAGGTTGGGACTGGAAACCCCGTCCATATTTATCTAATTGAATTAGAAGCTATATTTTTACCATGCAGGATGGGGATTACATATTTCTGAAATCTGATTTTTCTGAATTTAAATTTATTCTTGATATCTGAATTATCTTGGCTTATAAAGAACATACATCACAAACAGTTGTTCTCCTGGCTTGTTTTATTTGTAGCATGCAAAAGTTAAAGATTTTATTTTCTCAGAAAGGATAATGTTGTATATCTGCCTCTTATAATTTGAGAAAAATGACCAAGAGGAAATAAATGCAGGTCAGGGATTTAATTGAAGCATCAAAATCCTTCCATACATTGCCCGCATTGCTGGATCATGATGTAAAAAGAAATTCTGTAAGGAAGGCAGGAAGCCGGTCACGTAATTTGTTAAGAGTTAAGCAGGGGATGGAGATGGTCAAGGTTTTATTTGAAGAAATTCTTTCGACAGAGTATGTTCTTTTGTAAAATATGCATTTTGCTTTTTGGTCAATGTTCCTGTTTTGGAAATTTGTTGGTTTTTCATACTTTTTGCATCCATATAAGTACAATGTTTTCAAATTATCTTTTTCCCTCCTCCATGACATTCTTGCTCAGAACGGACTTTTAATTGACTATTATCAAAATTGCGTTTGTCATATCTAAGATTTGTATTGTTGCAGAGGAAACTCTTTGAAAGAGCCAGCTTCAACAGCATTTGCACGAGTGCTTGCTTCATCACAAGGCTGGGCTGTTAGGAAGGCTGTGGCTGCAGGGCTGTATTCCGTTCCTACTAAGGCACAACTTTTCAAAATTCTAAATGAAGATGGTGAGTGGTTTGCTTTTACTTGATTTTTAGTAAATTTGTTCGTTGTATCGTTAGCACAAACTTAGATTTTTAGTTACAGATAGATTAAAATGAGGTATAAAACGTTTTTGTTTGTAAGACAATGGATAGGGTAAACATACAATACCCCTCATATATGTCTCAATTGAAACCGTTTATCACAATCTTATTATGCACACTTCCCTCTTCGTTGTTGGTATCACCCAAATTCTAAAATCAGGCCAGATAAGGGTACTGAAGCCACTAGATTAGCGACCCACCACCCTTTTTATTAGCCAATAATAGGAAGCCACGGTTTCTTGTTTTTCTATCCCACATCACTGGCTTCATTCTCTGGCTATCATCACAGGTCATCTTGCTCAGGTTCTAATAAAGGCCTCCTTGACTTGGTAAGCTAATACCAGGAGGGTCACCCTCGGCTCAAGCTTTCTATACTTCTGTCTTGTTACCCCATAGTCATGTTGCTCATGCAATTGGAAACCCTTCATCTGACAGGAGATAAAGCGCAGGCACAAGGACGAGATAGTATATTGTGTAGTCCAGGTGCAAGACAGGAGGAAGAGCGCAAAATGGAGCACGCATGACAGTGAACTGATAAGCGAATGAGTAGACGATCCCTTTATGCCTTTGTAATTTGGTTCTGATGTTGTTTGAGTGTTTATATTCCATTATGTTTTTATACATATGAATGTTCTAATCTATTAGTTACAGACTGCTGCACTCAAGTCTGCAGAGTACAAAATTGAGTACGGATTGGGCCTATTACGCTCCATCTGCACCACATTGGAGGATGTATCATTGACTCAGTGCAATATGATCTTCAGCCTACAGTTACAGTCACCCTGTGTTGCACCATCCAATAAAGGGACTTCCTTGTCCACCCTATTCATATCCGATGAAACATCTGTTCACCTGGTCGTATCTACCAAGAATTCTCCCTCCATTGTGTCCACTACAGTGTACACCCATGATGGGTGATGTTGCACCATCCGCATCCACTACCTACGACTTGGGAATGACTCCCACCCAAATGATCATTCCTCCCTCGCCTTTCCTTTGGGATTATTGTTTTCAAATAATAAGCTTCTAGTACTACTGTTTGGAGTCTTGACTACCTCAGAGCTTTGATAATCTATTGCTGCTTTAGGTTGAGATTTCTGACTTGGTGGACAAAATGTATGTCCATGTATCCTTAAGATGGAAGATTTACAGAGGCAAGACTCCAAAGTCCACATTAACTCGCCTCTGTAAATCTTCGATCTTGGTTTCCAACTTTCCAGAGCCTCCTTTTACTTGAAGAGAATTGGCTAAGTCACTTCTGGCATCAGTAATATTACGTGGTCAAGCTTCCAACCAATTATGGATAAGACAGAAATTTTTATTTAATCAAGCCACTAAATTAAAACTTCGAGTAGTTGTTTCTTGGGGGAAATGAGAAAGTAAAGACTAAACTGATTGACCTGATCCTTGGATGGATTTTTTATTCAACATCTATATGATCCTTAACTACAGGTTCACTTCTTATTAATCTATCTAGTCTCTTTGCTATGGAGGTAGCTCTTGAATATTCCCAGTGAATTGCCCCTCCTTAGAGAGAACATCAAGGAGTCTGGCCTTTTCCATGAAGTCCCAATTTTTTTTCGGTAAAATAGGGCCTATTATGACAGATTTACAAAAAAGGACATCAAGTACTGTACAAGGCTTTGCTTCCTCTTCCCACCTATGCTAGACGAGACAAAAGTTTATGCGCATGTCTAAGCTTAAAAATGGATGTGTCTCTTCTTAACAACTAATGATCTTTAACAAAACTGCAAATCTATCATTACTAGGAAGCTCCAACAATCCTTCTTCAAAATGCAGGCTACTAGTGTTAGAGAGTGTACCTCAGATAGTCTTCTACAGCACTGTGCACACGTGTGGGTGATCTGAGTGCTTTTCTATTACAGCATCATCACACACAGCAGATCCATACATTGATGTCCGTGCTGTATGGTGGTTTGTAGATTAGGGTGCAGCATTAAAGAAGGCTAGATGGCACATCACTATATCTAGGCTTCCATCATTGAAGGCGCATGCATGCATGTGCTAGCTATAGATAGCTATAGGTAGGATATGATAAGATTATCATTAGATTCCAGTTCTAAGAGATTGCATGTTGTTTTTGAGTTAAGTAAAAGAGGGTGCATGTAGTTGTATGTGTCAGTTTTAGTTTATTAACCAGTTTTCTAATTGTAGCTTAAGTCTAAGTTCAGATAGGCACATGCAAGCAGATAAGGGCACAGATCTCTTGAAAAGATCATCTTCAGTTGATGCATTGTTGTGCATGTGTCGATTAGCTGTACCTACTCTTCTTCCTAGTTTATAAAGGAGAAAGGAGGGGTATAGGTTTATTCATTCAGTTCAATAACAACCAGTGAATTAGCTTGATGTATTTTTCCTTTAGAAGATGTCAGTTCAGAAATAATGATATACCAGTAACAAGTTTTGATAGTCCATCTACTGTGTTTCTGTTTTGCTTTTAACAGTGATATAGCAAGGACGCTGTATTCTGTTTTCTTGCTTAATGACAGTGATGTGATTTAGAACAGTCCTGTGAGTTTTAGTTATATATTTTCTGCAGTATGTGTTAGCAGATTTTAGCATTATTAGGACAAAAATTTTGAGTGGATTTTAAGGTTCAACTATCTAGTAGGTTATGAATTCTTTGAGTGCAAAGTTTGCTTACCGTGGTTTTGGTATCAAAGCCCAGTTTTTGAAATCTTCCAAATTCTGTGTATGGAGAGGCAAGTTATCTGGGTAGAAAGCTGTTGGAGGGTTTCAGACTTTCATTGGGCAATATGTCCAAGCTTTAGTGATTGAAGAAGAATTGTGCTAGTGATTGGCATGTGGACCTGATAAGGGTTGTGGGTTGAGAAGCCTTTGTTGTTCCAGTGATTGCAAAGTTTCGCTTGTTGTAAGAAGTTATAACAATGGCAATTCCCAGTATATGAGAGAGTCACTTGTTGGAGGGAGCCTCCAACTTTGTGGCATGGAAGTTGAGATTCTAGAACCTCTTAGAAATGAGAGATTTGTGGTGCCTTGTGGATAAGGTGGTTGTGCCACCTACAAATACAAAAGATCTGGTAGAACACAACAAGAAGGCAATGGCAGTGAAGTAATCTTGTTGGATTCAGTGAAGCATCACCTAATCCCTCATATCGCTGGGAAGAACAGTGTCGAAGAGATGTATGATTCCTCGGGAAACTTGTACCAAACTGTGAATGTATCCAGGAAGATGCTCTTAAAGAACAAGCTTAGCGCTACCCACATAAGCAAGACAGATATCGTGACAAGCTATCTCATGAAGATAATAGAGTTGAGAGATAAGATTGCAGCAGTTGGTGACACATGCGAAGATAATGGGCTAGTTTGATTTCTTATAATGGCTTTATCTTCGAGTAGTTGTGGGGTGCTTTCGTTGGAGAGGAGATGAAACTACATGTCTCAACTAGTTATGATGATTTTCTAGACCTAGCCCTCATAGGGAAGGGGAGGAAGGGAGGAAATAAGGGATTTAGTAAAGGTCAAAAGAAGAAAGAAGAAAGAAGAATCAAAGTCTTTTAACTGGTCGAAGAAGGATTTCAGCCATATCAAATGCTTCAACTGCGGCAATCATGGCCATTATGCTTCTTAGTGTCCTAAGAGGAAGAAGGGGAAGGGTAACCAAAAGTAGAAATAGTTTGCAGGAAGCATTATAGCTTTAGGAATGGAAAAACTAACTGTTAGGTGTTATCGGGCCAATTAGCAGGGTTAATTCCCAGTAAGCACAAATAAGAATAGTGACCCAATGTCACCTTGGTCACCGTTCTAACTTCTTCGGAAGTCGAAACCTCCAAGGAGAAGTGTCCTTGTGGAACCCTGTAAGACACTAGAACAAACACTAAATTATATTTTCTATGCAAGTGTTAGTTAGACCAGTGCCTAATGGAGTCAACTTCAGTTAATGAACCAACGAAATGTAAGAATACATACACGTATATCAAAATAATCAATATTGGATCAAAAGACTATATTGCCAATACACTAACCAATAACCAAACATACATTAAGTGATAGTCTTTCAATGTTGTTCACTAACAAAATATGTAAATGATATGTGTCAATGTCATGTATTCAATTGATTTCCTTTCACCAATGTTTGTTAATCAACCAATAATCACCATCAATTTGATAGAGGACCTAAACACTTTTATCATCAATGATTAACCAATCATTCATAAGCATTTATCATTCAATAGATCAAAAGTGCTTCAATTTGAGAATGTAAACTAGGTCTGTATGCAACCACAGCTTGAATGAAGCAGCAGAGAAGAGGTGGGCCAAAATTTTAGGGCTGAAATTTTAGCGGCCGAAATTTTAGGACCGAAATTATAGGTACCGAAATTATAGGGGCCGGAATTTTAGTGGGGGCCGAAATTGTAGGGCCCGAAATTATAGGGGTCGGAATTTTAGCAGCCGAAATTTTAGGGCCGGAATTTTAGCAGTCGAAATTTTAGGGCCGAAATTATAGGGCTTGAAATTTTAGCGGCTGGAATTATAGGGCCCGATATTATATGGGCCGGAATTTTAGCGGCTGGAATTTTAGGACCGAAATTATAGGGCCCGAAATTTTAGGGGGGCAAAAATGCAAACAAAAATAAATTTATAGATTTTTAGGGTTTTTATCATAAAATTGCAGACCTAATTCTAACCCTAATTCTACCATGAAAATGCAAAATTTTAACTCTAAATAATAATTACAAATGTACAAAACTCAGATTTTAGGTTAAAAAGTAGTTGAACAACTAGGGCATCAAAAGAAAAGCTACCTACCAAACCCTAGGACATTAATGAGAGGAGATACTCTTCTTGAGATGGTACTTGGCAAGCTTGTCAACTAGGGCTAACCTCAATAATCTCTAGGATTCATTAAGGAAGCCTAGTCTTAGCAAGACTTGAAGACCTAAAGCTCAAGCTTGGATGCTAGGGTGACCAATGACAAAAATGAAATGCAAATCAAGACAAAATGAAGCAATAATGGCTTCCATTCAACCCTAACAAGCATCACTTTCATACACTTGACATAGAGACATCAAACAAAAAAATATAGATACCTCCAAGTGCATGTGTTAAGCAAACAACTTTAGCTTCACTTTAGCAATGGCATGAACAAAAGAAAAACTTCCAAGAAATGCTTCAAACTTGCAAAATATCCTTCATCAAGGAGAGCCTTCCTTCAAAGAGCCCTAGTTAGGGAAAATAGTAGACATAATGATCTTATCCCAAAAGTTTATGTCTAAAAATGAAGTGAGGAGATCTTATTTATATGATCTCACACTCACTTTACACAAAATAAGGTCAATTTAATATTTAAAAATCTTAACTTATAAATATAACAAAAATAATATAAAATAATCAAAGATGGCCTATTGTAGGCTACCTGGGGTATTTTACCCACTAGGTGCTAAAACATGCTAAACAAGGTCAAATTTGACGAAACGAAAGGCTAGACTATATAGGGGGGGTCGCCATGCCCCAACTAACCCCAACAGTGATGAAAGCCCTCAACGTCCCCCCCCTTAAGCAATCAAACAGTCTTCTAGGAGGATGACGCCATCCTCTGAAGGAGGGACCCTAGGGAGGGCGCTGCTGAACTAGAGGACCAGGAGGGTGCTGGATGTGCTTCGAAGGTAAGAACGAGTCTCATCATTGGAACAACTGCCGCTGGAGTGATAAAACAAGGTCGGGGTCATGTGACCCAGTGACCCACCCCTGGAAGCCCTGGACATCAACCTCAGGGTTTCAAACCCTTTCATGAGGCATTCAACAATGCCATTAAGCCATAGTACTTCCAGAAGAGAAACCAGAGGGTCTAGCCATAACCCCACCTCAGAATAAGCTGGCTCAACACCCTTCCTAGTAAAAAAAAAGACACCCTCTCCCTGGGGTACCTCTACAGGCGCGTTGGTGCTAGTACCATCTTAACACTGGCTCCAATTGCGGGACGAGTACTCCTCCTGAGGGTGCTCGAGAATCCAAGAATCATCTGGGTACCTGTAGACCTACACACACATCAAATGACCGATGACATCAAAATACTCGGAGGTAGGCACTTTCGTCATGCCTTGTTCGTCGTATGGAAATAAAATAAATGCATAAACAAACGACTAACCTATGACAACATGAATAACGTCAAATGCAATGCATGGATAACAATATATGCCTAACCTACCTACCTATGCTAACATGAGAAAGCATAAAGGGCTAGGTAAAATCATACCACCAATGTAACCATGTGAGTAAGCCATTCATACCTGTTGCGTTACCTTTGTCTTTGGATATAATCCAAGATAAAACCTGATCAATCACGAAGCAAACCTGTACCAAGGTCTCCATCATGATGAAAAATGAGGATTGGCTGGCTACGGGAATCTGTAAGTTGAAATACTACTGCCATGGCGAAGAATCTCTTTTACAAGCCCCATTTATCCAAGCTTCCATCGGACTAATGTATGGACCACTTGGCTGATGCATTGAAGAAAAATTTTGCTTCAAGATTGCTTGGTTGTCCATTAGAGAAAGCACTTGTGAAGGTGGGCCTTGCGAATCTTCACGTATCAGCTGTAGCCTGTTTGGACAATCCCTTGGAAATACATGCATATTGTTCTTCTTTATAATTATCATGTTAGTATCCCTAACGATCTTTGTCATTTCAAAATTGTCAACTACATAACTACAACCTTCACATCTCAATCGAAAAGATAAACAATATAAATCATGACAATGTGAAAATAAGATCATACCTGTCCATATACCTATATTATCTTGATTGGAAAACATCGTTGAACACTTACCGATGCTGGACAAAAAGGGTTGAATACCTTATGTAGAATGTGGTTGAGAGATACTTGAGAGGATTTGCACAAGATCATTGTCAACAGGGATCACATCTTGCACCGCTGTACCTTTTAGCAAGGAAAAGGGATTGATCCACTCTTCATCGAGGAGAGAGCAAGCTTCTCTATCCATGTACACGCTTGGGAGAGGATCCATCACAATGCTACAAGGCCTTGAAGAATCGTACATTGGTTGGCCAATAAACTTTCAATAATCATCGTCTTCCGCATACCTGTAACTTTCTTCCAAGAGAGCCAACATATCATAAGAAACTGTAACTTGAGAATATGGAGCGCTTACCATTTCTGTACATTCTTCAGCTTCTTCAACTGAGGCCTCTTGTTCTTCATCTTCTATAACTGCTTTACTTTCCTGGTCTTGAACAGTAGTTTCTTCAAGTAGAACTTCTGAGAATTGATCTTCATGGATTTCTTCAACGAACAAATTCTTTGCATCTTCAACATAAGGCATCCATCTGTCATAGTGCTCAGGATCCTAGTGACTACAGAAAGTTTCTATTAATTCTGCGAATGATGATATTTCCGCTTTTTCTAAACCCACGAACCAAGCAAGAGGCTTTCCTCCCAGGTGATGAATAAATGTTCTCATGTAAAGGCTTTCTTCCTTTTTTACGTGATTTTCTTCAGCCATCGTCATGAACCATTGAACATGGTCCCCAGCCTTACCACGATTGCAATCGAATGGGAACCAAAAAATCTCTGGAAGCTCATCAGAATGCCCAGGAAATTTTAACAAATCGAGAGGAGCAAAAGCTATCTCATTTTCTGCATTTGTAGGATAATTAGGATTCTTGAATTCAAATGGAACATCTTCTTTGCAAGAAGAAGCCATGTCACCTGGTCTCCTTGTCTTTGTAGAGTACTTATGTTATTTTTCTTCAGTAGGAGTCGCCAGGAGAGACCTGCCATGTTAGCTTAACAAACCTCACCAAAATACCAAAAACAAGGATGTACATGAGGTGATCGGCACTGAGTTCAGAATTGACCAGTGGAGTCGCTTTAAATCAGTGGATTCGCTAGGTAAGATATGCAATATTAGTCTTGAACAATATTTTCAAAATACAAATCAAAGACTCAACTCAATCTTCTTACCAAATGTCGTTTAGCCAAGGATGTCAATGACTCCGGATGAACCACTTTGATTTTCAAAACGTCCCCGGCAACGGTGCCAAAAATGTTACCGGGCAAATTAGCAGGGCTAATTCCCAGTAAGCACAAATAAGAATAGTGACCCAATGTCACCTCGGTCACCGTTCTAACTTCTTCAGAAGTCGAAACCTCCAAGGAGAAGTGTCCTTGTGGAACCCTATAAGACACTAGAACAAACACCAAACTATATTTTCTATGCAAGTGTTAGTTAGACCAGTGCCTAATGGGACCATTATGTATTTAGCATCTATTTTTTGGTTAGCAATTAAATCAAATGGATGTTAAGACAACCTTCCTTGCCTAATTGAGGAAGAAGATTACATAAATTAGTTGAGAGGGTTTAGGGTGCATGGGCACGAGACCCATGTGTATAGATTTAAGAAATCCCTTTATGGGCTCAAGCAAGCACCCCATGCTTGGTACTCTAGGATTGATGTGTACTTGCTATTAGGTTTTTGGTTTCGCCATTGTTGCAGATCCCAATTTTTATTGCTTATTTGATATATTTGATATGCCTTTTTTGGTACTATAAGTAGATGATATGATATTTAAAAGGAGTTTAGAGAAGCCCATTGTAGGGTGTAAGGTTGCATTGGCACAAGAGTTTGACATGAAGGACATTGGACCGATGCACTATTTCTTAGGTCTAGACGTGGTAGGGTATTGGGGAAGTTTTTCTTGGGTAGGAAAAAAACACAGTTAGGTTCTTGAAAAGGTTCCACATGATGTATTGTAAACCCATGACCACTCCTATGATGCTGAATCTGAAGTTGCATGGTGACTTATATTCAGATTTGGTAGATCCTTCGGTGTATAGACAGTTGATTGGATCCTTGATGTATCTAGTTAACATAAGGCTCGATATATGTTTTACAACACCTTGAACCAGTTCATGGTTGAGTCGAGGTAGATTCACTAGATATTTGCAAAACATGTGCTCTGATATTTGAAGGACATAGTACATTATGGTCTAAAATATGCAGGATATGGTGAGTTTATGTTGCATGGATTTGTTGATTTTGACAAGGTAGGAGATGCAAGTGATAGGAAGAGTACTTTAGGATGTTTCTTCAGTTTGGATTAGGAGTGTTGTCTTGGTTTAGCAAGAAGCAAGCTTCAATAGCATTAAGTTCAATGGAGGCTGAGTATGTGGTAGCTAGAATTGCTAATTTTGAAACTATCTTGCTTCACAAGTTGATTGCATAGCAGATAGGTGAGATGTTGTATACTGCTATGGCCTACTGCGACAATTAGATTGGTATCAATCTCTCTATTAATCTAGTATTTCATGGAGGTTCTAAGCACATGGACATCAAATATCATTTTCACAAGGACAGGATTTGGAAAGGAGTAATTTCTCTAAACTCTAGAGTATAGTAAGAAAAATTAATAGGTTGCAGATATTTTGATGAATCCCCTGGCAAAGGGGAAGTTCGAGATGTTTATGGAGAGACTTGGATTAGTGGAGAACACTTTACTTGGTAAGAGGCAATGTTAGAGAGTATACCTCAGATAGTCTTTTACAACATTGTGCACATGTGTGGCTGATCTGGGTGCTTTTCTGTTACGGCAACATTACACAAAACAGCTCTGTACAACATTGATTTATGTGTTGTATGGTGGTTTGTAGATGAGTGTGCAGCATTAAAGAAGCCTAGAGGGTGCATTACTATATCTAGGCTTCCATCATTGAAGGCACTTGCATGCAATGTGCCAGCTATAGATAGGATAAATTTATCCATAGATTCCAGTTCCAGGAGATTGCATGTTATTTCGAAGTTAAGTAAAAGAGGGCACATGCAGTTGCATGTGTTAGTTTCAGTTTATTAAGAAATTTTCTAATTGTAGCTTAAGTCTACATTCAGTTAGGTGCATGCATTCAATAGGGGCACATATCTCTAGGAGGATGCATGCTTGCAAGCATTGGATCAGTAGCAAGCAGTGAAATGCTGTAATTTTCTTGTAGCAGTTCAGAATTAATGAAAAAGCAATAACAGGTTTTGACAGTCCACCTACTGAGTTCTGTTTTGCTTTTAACAGTGATTTAACAATTATGTTGTAATTTTGTTTTCCTGCTTAATAACTTTGATGTGATTTAGGACAGACCTGTGAGTTTAGTTATATATTTTCTATAGTATGTTAGCAGATTTTAAAATTATTAGAACAGCAGTTTTGAGTGGCTTTTAAGGTTCAGCTATCTAGTAGGTTAAGAATTCTTTGAGTGCACAGTATGCTTAACATGGTTTAACAAAATCTAACAACTGGCACATTAAACATTTGAAAACTTAACCAAAATATTTTTTGAAATAAAAACAAAATGGAATCTTATCCCCCAATGATGATCATTCACATTTCTTTCATCCATGTTCGCACAATCACATAGAATTGTGATACCTATATAGAAGCCTATGAGTTCCACTGCAACTCAGTTCAATTTTCTCCGTACCCTTCGGGATTAGATCTCAAAATCTACTTCTTTTATATTAGTTTCCAAAAGAAAAACCAGGACTAGCTTATCAAAATGCAATCCTTCCTTTAAGGGTTCACCTTCTTAACTTGGATCCGAAACAACAAACCAAAGGAGATGATTCTCAGTATGAAGTAGCATATTTTACAATATTCTATCCTATCAATCTTCTATTCTTCCCAATCTTTTGGAGAACTTGGAAAATTTTAACTACTAGCCTTCTTCCATCAATGTTTGCTTATGGCACTATCTTCCTAGTTACATGACTAAGATCACATGGTCTAAAATTCTAATTCTTGGCTGACATTTACCTCGAGGGTAGCTTCCCTTACTTTTGTTTCTTAAATGTCTTGGAGAGTTTGAATTCTCTTGGTTTTCTTTAGTGCCCTCTTCTTCCAGATCCTCTTCTTGTTTCAACATTTTAAGTTCAATGAAAAGAGGCAATCTCCTCTCTAATTCCTAGCTCAACCTCTCCTTGGGATTTGTGAAAACGGCCTGGTTCATGTTGCCATTCAACTAAGGGATTGTCCAAATCCTGAGTTTACAGTGCAAAAGCACCACAACCTTTTCTTTTGAATCCTGCTGGCTTAGGATCTCAGGATTGTCAACCATAACTGGCCCTGCTTCTATTACCTTCTCCTAGTCTTTTGCATCTAAGTTCCTAATAGGGCTCCTTTTCTCCCTTTCCCAGCTCTGCATTCTAGGATGCTCGGCCTACCCCCCTTCTTAACTGAAAGACATTCTTTTGTCAATTGCCCACTTTCATGATGATATTTGAACAGTACGTTCTTAAAGTCAATGGATTGAACCCATGATTAACCCAGTGTTTGTAAGTTTGGAATGACTATCCCAAATCCATTTCTATGCGTATCCATATATATAGCCTATAGGTGGCCATAACACTTCAATCAAATCCACCACCTTAACAAGCTTGCTGATGCTAACGATGGTATCTTTATATTTCCTAGTCCCAAGACTCCAATGGTAGGAACAATAGGTGAACCTAGATTGGGGTAAAACCAGGACGAAACTAGGTCAAAATCTTCATTCTAATACTTCATGAATAAGCCTGCTTTTTCATGAAGGGTCCCTGTTGAAGGCCTTCTCCCTATCAAATTCAATGTCAAACAATGTCATAAAATATTCTCTACTATACAGAATGATTTCCACCTTAGTCAAGGTGGGCCTAGATTTCCTATCCCAAGTAGACAATCCTTATTGCGAGAGCTAAATATAGATTGCCAATAAATCATTCAAATCAAGGCCTATTCTTTCAGCTGACCTACTAACACATTTTGCAGTGCCCAATGTGGGAGCTTAGATGCTGCATAACGGAAGAAGAACTCGCAAACTTCATCACCTAACACATTCCTCTGCACTCTGACAAAATCTCTTGACAAGGTTGCGATGGCATAAAATCAAATAGCAGTCTGCTACACTCATCGTATTTTAAATGGTGGGCCATCGTCTATTCTAGCTGAGCCAGTTTTCAATCTTTTCTGACAGCTTTGTTTTTGTTTGTACATCGGATTGTTTGTTAACAACAGTGCATGAAGGTGAAAATATCGACAGTTAGAAGAGATGAAATTTCATGAATTTGTTTGGAAGTGAATAGACCAGGTTTGAAGAATCTGGTTCGAAGTGATGTTTTCTCTTAGTCAATATAACATCATTTGCATGTGCCAAACAATGAAAAAACTAGTAATGGGAAACCCTGGGTATGTGAAGCAAGATACAAATGGAGATAGAATGTTTACAGTACTTTTTACCAGCAAAGAACTTGTCCTACTCCAGACTTTGTATGCAGGTTTCAAGTGACGTCACTCTAACCAGCCTTGAAACATCACTAGACACTGCATCCCTTCTCCTGTTGGTATATAAAAAAGGATTGTGGCTGTTGGTGAAGATGACAACTTTCAGATATTATAAAGTTATAGAGTTGTTGAAGTCAATATGCGAAGTTGTCTTTTGATTTCTCACTTCACCAAATTAAATCAATTTTCCTTTTGCACTAAAATTCTCAATTAAATCAATCAATTTTCCTCTTGCATTAAGATTCTCAATATTTTGTTGACGATGTGATTTTATACTGGTCCAGAGGAATCTTTTCGGGCACAAATGCAAAGATATATAGCTGCATCAACTCCGGTTATTCAATATGGTGATCACCTCTTCCTCGCCAGGAATCTAGGCATAAAATGGTGAATGTTTCATGCAGTTAAACCTGGAATACCTCCAATTTGCTTGAAAGGATGTTGCAATTTCCCTTGTTGATTAATAAACCAGCCAAACGTGATTGCAATAAGGTCTTTGCAGTATTCTCAAATAATCATGGGAGAGCAGCTTTTCTGCAACTCGCTGTCTTTTTTCAATATAGTTGTCACCCTCAATATTTCCTGTTGCTTTTTTTATAGCAATCGGATTGTACAAACCTTTTCTTTTTGTGCCTGAATGTGCTAAAGTTACATCTAGTTATGTCGTATATGGGCATGACAGATTTAAGGATTTGCACGAGGCTTTTTTTGGAGTTGGATATGAAAAAACACAGATGCTGGTAAATGTCATGTGTTGGACGTATAATTCCTGTCATTTGGCAATCTTAAATTATGAGATGGGTGGAAGATTTTGCAGCTTTTATACGCCTGATATCTATGACTTTCAAATGGCATGATGAATAAATTTGGTGAAAAATAAGTATTCTTATCTGTGTGTGTGTAAATAATGCAAATTTATTCAAGGTGATACCCAAAGGAGCTGCTTTTCCTCCACCTATTCCAAGAAAGAGAGTAACATGATTGCAAATGTGAGCGGTTTAAAATGTAAAACATGGTGCAACCTAATGGGTAACCCAGAAAATTCATTTGTAAAGTATAGTATGATGAATGAATTTTGTTCAAATGAAGAAAACAGTTTTTTCATTTTTTTTCCTGGAAAATTTAGCAGAAAATCTTAGGGATGTTTCTCCACATTTGTCAATGGCATCTCTACTAAAATATTAGGGTAAACTAATGTGCCTCATCCACAAGGATTGAACCCAACCACTAAGTAACATGAAATTAGCCAAATGCCCACTAACATTAACAACAACTTACTCAACCAACCATTTGGAGTAAGGTTCATCCATTCATATCAGCTACAATCCTCCAACAATCTACTATATAACTTTTGTGTTAATGACATTTGTAAATAATCAAATCATGCAACAATCTGGAATCTTTGTAATATACCTAAATAAAAAAATTCAGAGAAAAGATAGGAAAATAGAAGAGAGAATAGATAAAATAGATAACTATGTTCCCTTGCCTCTTCGATGGTGGCAACCTCCAGGAGGAAAGCTCCAAATAAAATGACAATTCTTGACTCACATTACATAACTTACTACTCTATATATAGTGCTTCAATAACCAAATTCCTAACTACTTGTGGTCCCACTATTAATGAGGATCAACCACCTAGGGGCCTTCATTCAATGATGAAGGCCATTTACACTAAGACACTACCCACTAACTAATAAGCATTATGGCCTTGTACATTGATAAAGTACAGGGTTAGGGTAGGACCCTAGCATGCCCACTCCATTCAAAAGCAGCCTTGTCTTCAAGGCTAGAGATGGAGATTGCTATAAAAGGGCTAACAGTTCCCAAGTAGCATCTTTTGGATGCATATCCTTGCATTGGGGTAGAACTTCCTTGACTGTGCACTAGCGTAGGTGATGTTCTCGTGTGGCCAAAATAGTTGTAGGATGAAGCCAAATGGAATATTTTTCATCAAGTTATGGTAATGGGGTTTGAACTCGACAATTCCGACTCACACCCTTCTTCGAACAAAACAAATGAAATATTAGGTAGATCTTGCAGTGTGCTTGGAGCGCTAAATTGTAAGCTACTTATCCCATGCCTTGAACAATTTTATATGGGCTATAAAACATTGGTGAAGGGGCGCTGGATAGCGGGTGAATGTTGGGATCTTCCTTAAGTTGCTTGACGAGCTGAGATGTAGTAACATTGTTGAGCCATTCTCATTGTGTTTTTTCTACCCATTCTTGTAGTTGAGAAGATAAGTCAAAGAAGGATCCCACTTCCTCATATTTTCTTGATAAAGCATCTTCCACGACATTATCCTTTTCATTTTTGTTGATGATCTTGTAATCATATCCAAGCATCTTGATGACTTGTTTATGTTTCTCCGGGGATGACAACCTTTGTTCCAAAAAATACTTCAAGTTGTGGTGGTCTATCTATAAACGTTGCCTTGCAAGATACAATTGCCATGTGTTGACTACATCTAGCATGGACATTATTTCTTCCTTGTAGATAAGCTTGTCCAAATCCCTATTACCCCATTGCTTATTTGTGAATGCTAAGGGTTGTCCATATTTCATGAAGATTGCACCCAAACCTTTTTTGGAAGCATCACATTCCAATACAAATAAATAGTAAAATCAAGCATGGTTACAACTAGAGTGGTGCACATGACATGCTTTAAAACTTCAAAGGCTTTTTTTGTTGCTTCGTTCCATGCAAAGGCAAAAAAATTAGGATACATGTGCCCATTCCCTTCTTACTTTAAAACCATGATTGCTAGGGATGAATATGGGCTGGTGCTGGGATGAATGAATCTCAACTCTAGTAGCTCATGAGTGATAATTTCATTCTATTGTGCAAATGTGTGCCTATACATGTGTACATTTGGTGGTCAATTTCTCAAAATCAGCGGTATATCATGATCATGCTTGCCTTTATATGGGCTTAAACCCTTTGTTGTCTCAAAGACGCGTTGATGTTTGTCCAAAACCTTTTGTAAGTTAGGATGGATTTCTGGTGTGGTGTTGTCCAAAGCCCCTATGGCAAGGAAGTGATGAATAATTTCAGAGTGTCCTTTTTTCAATAGTTATTCCATCCAATGAGAACTTATGATTTCAAGTCGTATCTTGCTTGTATCCCTTTGAGGTTGTAAGCATGAGAGTCTTGAGTAAAGCTCAAGTATAATTCCTTGAAGGCCATGGTAATTAGCCCTAATGTGCATATCCATTCTACCCCTGAAATATATCACGACCACCCATATTTATGGACAACATATGAGTTTTGAGATGATAATCACCCAATTGGAGCCTCGCATTTTCACAATGCCCCCCTGCATTTCATCATCCCACCATTGGCTATCATGATTTAAAAGTTTGGCACCAAGTGGAAATAATAGTGGAGTTCTTTGGTTCATTGTTAGTGGATAAAATTGTGGATTGCGGTGCTTGATGTAACCTAGAAGTTTCAAGGTTTGTAGGGATGAAATACCAAACAAAGCATGAAGAGAGATGAATGGTTCTTCTTGATGAACTTCAGTTTCCACTTCTTGCATGGGAGAAGTTTGGTCAATAATATTCATCTTAGGGGTATCTTGCATAATGATGTATTTGTGATGGATAGGAGTAGTCATATCAATTTGAAATGCCTTTTATCCTTTGCATTTATGACCCAGATCACACTTTTCATCACAATTATAGCAGAGTCCCCGTCTTTGTCAATCTACCATTTATACTGGAGACAACCTTTGTACTTTCAAGGGAGGAGAAGGAATTTTGCTTGAGGCATTGACCTCTATACAATATGAACAAGGAATGAAAGATGGTTTGTTGGTTTGTTCATTGATTGTTGTCTTTACTTCTAGAGTACTCTAAGATTCCTACAATAAGGTAGTAGGATGTTTCATTCTGACTTGTGCTTGAATTTCCTCCTTGAAGCTAGTAATGAAACATTATTTATAGAAAGAATTTGTTAAGTTCTTTGTATGAGTGGCTAATTGCTCAAAGGATGAGATAAAGTTTATGACTGAGCTTGTTTGGTGTAACTTGGTAAGCCACCCCAAATAGTGAGTATCTTGTTTGTAATAATCGTGGAGAGATTTAATGAATAAAATTCAGAGGATGAGGTGTTGTTGTTTTATGCCACTCCCACCTTTGCCATCCTTTTGGATCTAAATATAAGATTCCCACCCTAAGTTTCATCATATCATCAGTAATTCCATGAAGGGAAAAGTAGTGTTCTATTTGGGTGATTCATCCCGATGGGCTATATCCATCAAACTTATTCAAGTCTACTTTATGAAATATGTTCGAGGTGTTATTATGCATGGCGAGTGGGTTATGGCTATAAGGACTTGAAGGAGGTTGTTGGTGGATAAATAGTATCGAGTAAGATATTCCTTCTTGGTGCGACTCATTATGTTGTGTATTCCAAGGGACTTCTTTTGACATGCCATGAGCCATCGAATCAAGGGATTCGTTTATCCTTACCAACTTCTGATCTAAATTCTCATCCAACTTCTAATATAGGCTACATAATTCCTTCTAAAGTTGCTGCATCTTTTTCATATATTAGTCATCATTGTCCTGATTTTGTCTAAAGTTTTTTGTATTGTTCTTCTAGGGAATCAATCCTTGAGGTATTAGAGCACATGTTGATGTTCATGAATCTTTTTGTTGGGTTATCCCAACTGATGGGAGTATTGTACTTCATTCCATACATGGCCTCAAAAGGACTCATCTTCAAATATGAATGATATCCATTATTGTAAGAAAAATCTACCAAGTGTAAATAATCTTCCCACTTAGATGGTTTATCCATCACATACACCCTTAACATATCTTCAATCACTTGGTTAAATCTTTATGTCTTCCCATCTGTTTGAGGGTGGTATGTTGTAATCATGTTTAGACTTGTGCCAAACCATTCGAATAGTCCCTTCCAAAAGTTAGAAGTAAATTTTGAATCACCATATGATATTATAGTTTTCAGAATACCATGCAATATGGCTACTTCTTTCATGTAAATATCTGCAATGTTTGCTGCTTTGTGAGTTGTCTTTACTGGAATGAAGTGTGCTTCCTTAGTGAATTTATCTACGGCAACCATGATGGCATCATTTTGCAATCTTGACTTAGGAAACTTTGTGATGAAATCCATTGTTATTACATCCCATTTCCATTTGGGTATTGGCAAGGGATTCAACAATCCTGTTGGATGTGGATGCTCAAATTTAACTTTTTGACTTCCATGCACCTGGATATGTATTCTGCAACATCATTCTTCATCCTTGTATAGTAATATTGCTTCCTCAAGGCTTCCACTGTCTTCTGGTTGTTAAGATTCAATATGCTAAGACAGAAAATATCAGCATTACATTCCGTTTCACAACATTAGCATATATAGGATCACTGAAAGGACAACAGGTAGAACGTAAACACAAGAGACATAGATTTATCCTGGGAAACCCTCATGGGGTAGAAAACCCAACAAAGCTTCCTCAATATAGATGACCAACAAATACAAAGATGTAACCCACAACCATGAGCTCCTTCTCCTCCATAGCAGATCTCTCTCTCACTTATGTGCTAATCACAAGTGAGTGTAATGTGTGTGTTAAATGAGGAACACACCTCCTCTATTTATACACAACTCTGACTTGTATTTTACATTGACTAGGTTGGCCCCAACTTAATTACTTAACATAATGTGGCAGTGCCGACCCCACTAGGGTGGTCTAATAACCCTTTAACCCACATAACACATACAGGGCTGACCCCCATTAGGGAAGTCTAATAACCCAAGTTACCACATTTCGACAGAGGAATAAACATCTCCGGATATACAATAAGGTCTTCACGGAGGAATGAAACATCTCCGGAATAATAAAGTACAAATATAATATTCTTAGAAGTTACAATATTTCAACACTCCCCCTTAACAAGAAGGATATTATAACAACATCTGCAGGAGCAAGGAGTCATCAAGATCATACATGATACATCTATAAATCATTGGAAGCTTTCTTTATACATCATCAGTAACTCAAGCAGTTACTGGAATATCAACATCTTCAGTACTGAATCTTCATCTTCTGCAGCACTCGAACAGCTACAATAATATCAACATCTGGATCCTCACGATCATCAGCATCGTCATTGCACGATCATCAGCATCGTCATCACACGATCATCAACATCGTCATCTAGATCATCACGATCAACAACATTGTCATCTAGATCATCACGATCAACAACATCGCCATCTAGACCATCACGATCAACGACATCGTCATCTAGATCATCACGATTAACAACATCGTCATCTAGATCATCACGATCAACATCATCGTCATCTAGACCATCACGATCAACATCATCGTCATATAGACCATCACAATTAGTAGTATCATAGCAGCATACCCTACAATACACATGATCCATTTAAGACACCATAACATGTCTAGGGACGATGTAGTCCACTCGTCAACTTAGACAGAGTCTAAGGACCTCTTTTTCGAAGGCATATGTCTACGGATCAATTCAGGGACCGAAGTCCGGGGATGATACAATCCCCTCTCGTCCACTAGGGACCACTTCTCGGAGACATATGTCTACGGATCAATTCAGGGACCGAAGTATGACGATGATACAATCCCCTCTCATCCACTAGGGACCACGAAGACATATGTCTACGGATCAATTCAGGGACTGAAGTCCAGGGACGATACAATCCCCTCTCATCCACTAGGGACCAAGGAGACATAAGTCTGCGGATCAATTCAGGGACCGAAGTCCGAGGACGATACAATCCCCTCTCATCCACTAGGGACCATAGAGACATAAGTCTGCAGATCAATTCAGGTACCGAAGTCCAGGGACGATACAATCCCCATCATGTACATTTTGAACTAGTGGTTCCGGGATGATGCAATCCCCATCACGTACATTTTGAACTAGTGGTTCCGGGATGATGCAATCCCCATCACGTACATTTTGAACTAGTGGTTCCGAGATGATGCAATCCCCATCATGTACATTTTGAACCAAGCGTTCAGGGACGATGCATTCCTATCACGTCCACTAGGGACCATACAATGACCTCATCGTTAGAACAGGTAGCCTCATCATCGATACAAGTATCCACATCAATACAGTATCCATATCATTGACACAAGTATCCTCATCATCGATACAAGTATTCTCATAATTGACCTTACCATCAGTATAGGCAATCTCATCATCAATATAGGTATCCACATCGATACCAGTATCCAAATATCATAATCGACCACATAACTCCCCCTTTCGAGGAGGGTCCTTCTGAACTACACCAAGCTTGTCTCGGAAATACTCAAACTCTACTTGAGACAGAGGTTTGGTTAATACATCAGCAACTTGTTCATCAGTGCTCACACACTCGAGCTTGATAGCTCCTTTCTGCACCATATCCTGTATATAGAAATATCAGATCTCTATGTGCTTTGACTTATCATGGAACAATGGATTCTCTGTCATCTTGATACAACTCTAGTTGTCACATAGGATCTCAGGTGGATCTCAGTGGGTTCCATCTCTAAGTTAAATAAACCAGATAACAACTTCCGAATCCATAATGCTTCACAACTAGCAGAGCAAGCATCTATCTATTCCTCTTTAGTTGTGCTGAGAGCCACACTAGACTGCTTCCTGCTAAACCACGAGATCATGGCGGATCCTAGACAATAACATCCGCTCGATGTGCTCTTCCTATCTAATACACTTCCTGCCCAATCAACATCTGTGTAGCCATACAATCTGAAGTCATGATCTCCAAGATAACATAGACCAAAGTCTATCGTACCCTTTAGGTACCTCATTACATGCTTTGCAGCTATCAGGTGAACTCGTCTAGGTTCCACTAGATACTGACTTAAGGTGTTCACGACAAAGCATATATTTGGCCTGGTATTCGTCAGATACATCAATGACCCAATAATTTGTCTGTACAGAGTTACATCCACTAACTCTGATGAGCCATCCGCTAACAGCTTCAAGGTGGAATCCATGAGAGTGGCCATTCCAACACATCAAGTCTTTTCAAGATTTATCGGCATGCTTTCCTTGGTTGAGAAAGATTCCTTTTGAGCCTTGCCATACTTCCAGTCCTAGGAAGTAATTCATCAATCCGAGATCTTTCATCTCGAACTCTGTAGCTAGCTTCTTCTTGATTTCCATGATCTGTTTCTCATTCCCTATCAGAAGGAGATCATCCACATATAATCATAGTATCATCCATAACCTTAAGGTAAAGGTTAGGATCAACTTTACTCTTGGTAAATCCCAAGCTTGTCAAGAAGCTATCAATTCTTCCTCTGTGACTGAACATCATTCACACTCTGCATTGAATGATCTTCTGCATATCTATCTGTGCCATCTCTCGTCAGATGGGTCTACTGATATGATCCTCGAGATCATTCGAACTCTGTGGTGAGTTCCTTCTTGCATTCATGTCATCTATATAAAGAAACCATCTTCAACCTTGTAGCAAGGGTTGAAATCTGCATCACCCATGGTGATCATTAAGCTCATCAAATGACTATCGATCCTGGGTACCCGTACAGAGATTTCTTCAATTGAATCCTGGGAGTTTTCTTGATTCACATTTCTTCTTCAATTACACCATTAAGAGAATGGTCACTTGGAGCAAACATCTCATCATGATCCTCTTCCTCTTTCTAAGAGAATCTTCTAGCCACGAGCCTTCTATAGTATGTTTGTTTTGTAAATATTCTTGTTGAACATCTATCACTTGTTCAATGTTCATCATTCTTCATGATCTTTCCTACAAATCAAAATTAAGTACATGATTAGTAATACTTCATAATCATCAAATCATGTTGACATGATAACCTATTATGCATACATATATGATTTACATAGTTATGCAACTATCTTGACCAATATTTTGGCACAACACTTTTCCATATCCTGTATGCATACAGTGGCTATCTAGATGCCTTCCATCTCTACCAGAAGAACTTTCAAGAGTGTGCACATCTCTTAGCATGTCAGCAAAGAGGTTTCATTCTAGACAAGCAACAATGGAATGTTTGTCCAACTTACCCATCATATGCATATTAGTAGTATACTGTTCAATGCTATATGAATGCTCACACTATGCATGATATGTTCTAGGAATACAGATACGCATGCAACTATTACGAGTAATATCATTAACTTATTCATAGATTCAAATAACAACTCAAATGCTTATCTCTTATGTTTGTGTGGTTGCCTCTCGCTTGATATCTATATGTCTTTTGAACTACTATTCATTCTGTACCATTATGCATGCTTAAGTGTGCACTAGTGTCATCCTCATGATCTCATACATAAACATACATTCATTAGTATAATATCAATACTGTCAAAACATTTTGTATGGTCATGATCATTTCATATACAGGTATACTTAACTAAGATCTTATCACAAGGTAGGATTCTAACTTGATATAGGAAAACATACTTGGATTATCATGCTTGGTTTATGTCTTAACTTACCCAAACAATATCTTCTTTGTTCCCTTCAATGATTTAGAGACCTTGTGCTAGAACTTGCATATCTCATAGGTTAAGCATAGTAGAACAAAGCCATACATACCTCGTAACTAGATCTTCTATGTGGTCAAAGACTATGGATGAGTCTTTGTCCCTATGTCATCATGGTCATAGAACTTGATTTGTCTTTCTTGATGTACCTGTATCTTGTTAGCAGACAACATCATCCTCATACAAGAAAACAAGTGCATTAGTACAATCATAAGTTTCATAACCTTAATCAATGAATGCCTTCTATCATTCACATGCATTCATTATCAAACAATCATAATTGTACTAATCTCAATGACATGAAGACAAACATATCATAAACTTAACCATGAACAAATTTCAACACATACCTATATCTCCTCAAGTCATACCTGTTAGGATTGCTTTTAACCCAATCCACTTTGATTTGCTGAAACTGGATCTGGAGCTGGATTAGGGTTTGTCAAAGAAACTCTAAAAATTCAAACTTTGAATTTCAAACTTATGAATGGATGGAAAGATGCACCTTGCTGAGCTAATCAAGCTAGTATACTTCAATTTTGAAATCTCCAAAATTTGACCCCTCAAAATTGCCTTTGAAACTTCTAGATCTTCTAGACAGGATCCCGAACTAGTGTTTGATGAAGCCCACCCTTCTTCCCAATCAAAAGGTTCGATCCAAAGCTCTAAACTTTTATTTTTATGAGGATCTTCCAGCCGTGGTCACAGACTTCAAAAATTCCAACTTTTGTAGAAGCCCTAATTTTCCACCTTTTCGATCAAAATCCCGAACTAGGGTTTGATCAAGCCCGACCTTCTATCCAACCAAAAAATTTGATCTTGGTCTCTAAATTTCGATTTTTCTGAGGAGAATTCAGCTGTCGTCTTTGACTCTAAAAATTCCAACTTTCTCCGAAGCCCTAAATTCCCGCAGCAGTGATAAGCCAAGAATGAAGGTGCTCAGAAAACAAATCTGTTTTGACATAAATATGCACCTGATTGTTTCTGGTGCATCTTTGAAATTGCGAATTCATAGGGTCTGAAATCGTGTCCTGTGGTATCCTGACCTGTCAGCTTTCCAACCCCACAGTTCTAACCTCAATTGGATTTTCTGAGAGAGAGTTATGCCAAGTGTCGCAACATGAACTGTTTATGGGCTAAAACAGAAGAGTGAACTTGTACGGCGTGCCACGTGTCACTAATTCAACTTTGGCCTCTGAAAAACTTACCTGAGAAACTACAGTCCATGCTCTACCTGTCACTTTTTACGAAATTTCATTTGGAGCTTCCTATCCCAAGTTATGACCTTTTTTTCTAAGTCACCTGTTTATGACTGAGATTTGGAAGAGGAAGAAACCCTAACTTGTACTGATCATAAATCACAAAGTACAACGAATTAGAAGTTTTCCTTTGGACAAAAGGTATAGGGGGGTGTCATCTACGACCTGTAAAGGTTTCAGATCCTGAACCTTTGCCAAAATGGATTTATAGAGAAAGTTCCACGATGATTGGCTTTTGCTATACAAAACCCTAACCTTCAAATTGTCGCAAGTGAAGCAAGTGTCGTAAGTTCCATACATTGCTTTCCTTTAGGTTAGCTCTGATACCATGTTAAGATTCAATATGCTAAGACAAAAAATATTAGCATTACATTCTGTTTCACAACAATAGCATATACAGGATCACTGAAAGAACAATAAACACAACATAAACACAAGAGACACAGATTTATCCTGGGAAACCCTCATGGGGTAGAAAACCCAACAAATCTTCCTCAATATAGATGAACAACAAATACAAATATGTAACCCAAAACCATGAGCTCCTTATCCTCCATAACATATCTCTCTCTCACTTATGCGCTAATTGCAAGTGAGTGTAATGTGTGTGTTAAATGAGGAACTCACCTCCTCTACTTATACACAACTTCGACTTGTATTTAACATTGACTAGGTTGGCCCCAACTTAATTACTTAACATAATGTGGCAGGGACGACTCCACTAGTGTGGTCTAATAACCCTTTAACCCACATAACACATACAGGGCCGACCCCCACTAGGGGAGTCTAATAACCCAAGTTACCACATTCCGTAGGAGGAATAAACATCTCTGGATATACAATAAGGTCTTCACGGAGGAATGAAACATCTCCAGAATAATAAAGTACAAATATAATATTCTTAGAAGTTACAATATTTCAACATTGGTAACCCAAATGTCCGACATAAGGAACATCATGCATTTCCTTCATAATATTTTTCCTTATACTTTCAAAATTCGGCACATAAACTCTATCTTTATGCATGAGGAATCCATTTTCTTCCAACTTATACTCATCAATCAAATTTCTATGGTATTTTCTGTTGTTTCAATCCCTCTTTTACATGCTGATAATGTTCATTTGTAATATTGGCTTCAATGATCTTGTCCTTCAAATATGACGTACTAGTACTGATAGCTTCCATATGCATTACATGAATCTTTCTTCTAAGTGCATCTGCTACTTTATTCTCCTTACCTTAAATGTGCTTGATGTAAAAGTCATATTCACATAATAATTCCATCCACCTTCTTTGCCTTGAATTCAAATTAGGCTGGTCAAACAAATACTGTAGGCCATCATGATCAGTTCTTAACTCAAACTTCTTTCCCATCAAATAATGTCTCCACATCTTCAAAGCATGGATGATAGCTGCAAGTTCTAAGTCATGAGTGGCATAGTTCTTCTCATGTTCCTTCAAATTTTTGGATTCATAACTAATCACATGTCCATCTTACATTAATACTCCACCTATTCCTTGCTTACACGCATTTGTGCACACTATAAAACTTCCATCCGGATCTGCAATCTTTAGAACTGGTGCACTGGTAAGCATTTCCTTAAGTCAATGAATATTGTCTTCACACTTAGAATTCTAGTCGAACTTCACACCCTTCTTATGAAAATATGTGATAGGATGAGCCAACTTTGAGAATCCTTTGATGAACCTTCAATAGTAACCAACCAATCCCATAAAATAACTTACCTCTGATACATTCTTAGGTGTTAGTCATTCCATAATGGCTCTTATCTTCTCAGGATCCACTAAAATACCTTCTTCGGATATGATATGTCTTAAGTAGTGGATCTTTCTTTGGTATAAAGAGCATTTAATTAGCTTGGCATGTAATTGATGATCTCTTAATACTTGCATTACTAGCCTTATATGTTTTTCATGCTCTTCTTCTATCTTTGAATAGATAAGGCACAAACTTATCCAAGTATTTTCTAAAAATCCCATTCATCAAGCTCATGAATACTGCAGGTGCATTTGCTAACCCAAAAGGTACCACAGTGAACTCATAATGCCCATACCTTGTTCTGAAAGTTCTCTTATTGATATCTTCATTCTTAATCCTGAATTGGTGGTATCCTGATCTCAAATCTATCTTTGAGAACACCTTGGCTCCCCTTAACTGGTCAAATAGGTCATCAATCCTTGGTAGGGGGTACTTGTTCTTAATTGTTGCTTTGTTCAACTGCCTATAATCTATGCATATCCTTAGAGTCCCATCCTTATCTTTTATGAATAGCACATGAGATCCCCATGGTGAAACATCAGGTCTTATGCAACCTTTCTTTAACAACTCCTCTAATTGCAGCTGTAACTCTTTTAACTCTTTTAACTCTAGAGTACTCATTCTATAAGGTGCTTTGGATAAAGGTACTATTCCTGGCACCAAATTGATGGATAAATCAATGTCCCTCTTGGGAGGAATTCCTGGTGGTTCTTGAAATACATCTGCAAACTCCTGCAGTAGTGGATAATCTTGCAATTCCAATTCCTTTCCTTCTTTCGACACTTCTACATGAATCACAAACAACTGGCACCCTTTTCTGAAACACTTCTTTAGTTGCATAGCTGAGATTTGCCTCAAGGATATGGGTCTAAGTATGCCTTTAACTATTACTCGACTTCCTTCTTCATTTAGGCATGTGTAAGTATTGCTATGGAAATCAGGTATGGCATGATGTGATTCCAACCAGTCCATGCCAATCAACACATCATATGACCCCAAGGGTATGATGTTTAAATCTGCAAAGGTTTTTAATCCATTCATTTCTAAAGGACACCTCTTTATAACCTCAATGATTTTTCTATTGGTTTCGGTAGCTAACTGCACTAAAATTGATTTCTCAATATTACTTTTCTTTAACCCACATTTATCAAATAACCTAAGTGTAATGTAACTATTTCTAGCTCCAGAATCAATCAAAATAGATATGGTTTTATTAGAAACCTTACCTGTCACCTCAATCGTTCGAGATTGGTAATTGACTTGCCTTCCATCAAGGGCTGAAAAGATCCTTTGAACACTTCCTCCGACATCTCTAACATTTGAAGCTTCTTGAACATGACTTCTCTTTTGTGGACATTGGTTGGTATAGTGGTTCCCCTTACATTTCCAACATTCAATCGATGGTATTCTATCTGATTGCTCTTCCCTTGGCTATCTTTGCTGATATGAGTTACTGTTTTTTTACTGCTAGAGGTTGGAAACCCTTCTCCCTTTGCTCTTGCTTGTTTTTCTTCATGTCCTTTTAGTTTTTCTAATAAGGAGCCTTATTCTTGTTTTGTTCATACAAGTCTTTTCCTTTCCAGATGGCTTCCTTAATATTCCTGGGTCCATCGTACTGGATTTTATCTTTACAAAAATCAGGTAGACCACTTAGGAACCTTTGAATTTTTACCTTCTCATCTGTGATGAATTTTGCATACTTCAAAAGTTCCAAAAAATTCTTCTCATAGGCTTCCATAGTCATGCTCCCCAATTTGTGCTCAAATAATTATTCCATCTTTTTTATCAAAGTAGTGCTCGAAGATATACTCTTTTTGAAAGTACTTCTTAAACTTATTCAAGGTGATTTTATTTTCATCGATATCTATCACTCTGACTAGTTTGTCCCACCAGATGGATGCATTTCCTTGCAGATGGTAAATAACTACTCTTTCTTCCATATTAGATGTATACTAATGTAGCTGGAAAAAATTCCTTAATCCCAACAACTAAGCTTTAGCATCATCTCCTTTTTTTGTTTCTCCATCAAAAGTTTGAGGCTTAATTCTCCCACTAGTTCATTATGGAAAAATCTTCTCTTCTTATGCCTCACCAGGCATCTTTCATGACTAGTTTCTAAGCTATTTGAGGAATATCCTTTCTCCTTAACTATGTGCTAAGATTTCCTTGAAGATGATTTGGATCTTTTCTTGCTTCCCCCATGTCTTTTGTGAGATGATTTATGGATGGTCTTCAATGTCTTTAAGTCATTCATGATTTGTTCCTGAATGTGGATAATCCTTTCATTATCCTCCATACACTTCCTTACTGAATCTTCCAAACTAGAGGGTTCACCACTCCGCTTATGCCTACTTGTTCTTGCTTCTCTTCTTCCAATAAAATATTCTTCTGAGATATAGGGTCTCTGCCCCTCCTCATAATCCATCTCTACTCCTTGATTCCCTACCTGTTGATCCTTCTAGTCTTTGCTGGTTTGACTTAATTTTTTTTTATTAACTTGATAGCCACATTGTTTGCTTAAATTTCACTGGGATATTTAATGTGTTCATTAACAATTATTATTAGCAGACCACACAAGATTATTAATTTTCAAAACTATTAAAATTTAAACTTAATAGTTCTAAGGCACATTTACAAAATTTTACAAAGCCGCGGAAGGCCCAACAATCGCAGTGTTGAAGCTTCGCTCTGATACCACTTGTAATGTTCCCGAACCTTAACCAAGGTTAAGGGTTTTAATATTAATTTAAGTTAAAACACAACATATTGAGACAAAATCTAATTAGCCAACGCTTCAAATAATCCAACTCTTGATTCTAGAGTCAAATTATTTGTTAAAGTTACGATATTTAATTAATTACTTAATTAAGATAATTACGACACTTAATTTAGTTAATTTAGACACTTAAATAATTTACTTACCTAAGGTCATAATCGGAACAGAACGTGATTAAGGAAAAATATTCATCATCCTTATTGAGAATAAGGTCCTAAAACCGATTCATGCATTATAATTTTTCCAAAACCATAATTGTTAAATAGTTGAGTATTGTTGTTACCAATTTTACACAAACTAACTTAATTTATGGTGTTGTTATGTGTGTGTTATAATTGAGTCTGAAAAGTAATAAAATAACACATCAAGACACATACATAGGCCATATCCTACAACCATACCACAATCAAGCAAAAGAAAAGGCATCGACTGCAATCACAGCCCACAAAATCCACTCCCGATGGTTGTCCCCTACAACCATTCTTCACTAATAAATTTAAGAATGTATGGCTTCCTCCCTCCATCCATCAATCAATATTACATTCATACTACATTATTCAAACTCATATATGCAAATAGGAGTAGATCCATGCACAAAACATTTCCAATCTAACAACCGGTGCGCTCATTGTAGCACCGAGAAAACTAATGGACCAAAAAGGTATTTCTTGGTGATACTTACTGGAAATGATGTTCCGGAGACAATGGAACATGTACCAAATAATGTAAATGAGTAAATATTGGTGAACCAGAGCATATGGTTGCGCCCCTCTCAATACCGTAGAGCCACTGTTACAACTTTTGATGAAGAGAAAGAAGATAAGAAGAAATAAAATCTCAGTTTTGAATCCTATGGAGTACATTATTCTTGAAATCAGATCCTAACATAAAACAACCAAGCATATGGATAACTCAAATCATCCATCATTGCACACATTCATCATAATATCATATTAAAACATAAATAAATAAAATATGAGAAATGCGTATCTCAAGATATGGGAAACTAGCTCTAACAGGACAACTTTCCTCCCAGCCGTAGGCACATTCAATACATAAAATTGAACAGGACACCCCTGAGTTGAGGCCACAAATCCACAAGTAGAGTACCCTCAGTCTAGCAATTTACTCCCATAAACTTCACACAACCATCTACTACCTGTCCGTCTCTAATGCCGATGGGATCCTCCCATACCTGGTTGAGAACCTGGATGAGTATAGGTACCTGTGTAGAAGAAATGTAATTGTCCATCTCTACTAGCAATGGGATCCTCCCATTCCTGGCTGAGAACCTAGACACTAGACTAGGCTCTAAGGGAATCAAGCAACAAGAAATTAGTCCCAACACAACAGTATAACTGTCACACTCACAACGCAATGGGAATATCATAAGCCAAACAATCCAAGCTTAGGATTAGCTTCCACAAGGAGAGAGCACATGATTTTATAACGTGAAAAACAAACCAAGGTAAGACAACTCAAGTAAAGAGAGGGGGGTAAACTTTACCACAAGGGGTCAATTCGAATAAGAAAATAAAAATAAATATAATTCCAAGGGAAGAATGGAGCTAATTTAAGTTGGGTGGGACCCACTCGAATTTCATGAGAGTAACTCAAATTTGCATAAGGATAGGTTGGATAAGGTGGGGCCCACTCCAAAATTTGAATTAGGAGAGTGGAGGCTCATGTGGGGGGTTACTTAACCCAAAAATAGCTTCATTAGGAGGCATTACAACAATTTTATAAGTGGAAGCACAAAAATAGGGTCATCAATGCATTGTGTAAGAGTGGAATCTAGAAAATAGCTTGCAACCCCTAAAAACTAGGAAGAGGGCTCATAAATGACCAAAAGCACATAAATAGGAGAGAATCTCTCCCAAAGAGGGTGCATTCACCAAGTGGAGTCCACAATGTCTCCATGAGGGTGTGCTAATAACTCTTGTAGTCATAAAACATAAAAGTAACTATTCCAATGTCCCAAAATAGTTTAAAAAGGGTCCAAAATAAATCTAATAACTGAAACAAGGTCCAAGATAGCTCGAGTACAAAGTTTGGGTTTCCAATCAAGCATTAGGAATAGTTACCCATCCCCTTCACTTGTGAAACCATGGCCTCCCGTACTCTTCTAATTTCCCATTGAGCCAATTGTTTATTTATTTAGTAATAATATCAACATCTAAACCATAGTCCACAGTCACATCATCAAACATGTTATAGTCACAATCAAATATTCAACCAAGTCATCCATTATCAAGTAACCATACATGTCATAGTCACATGAAAATAATAATCACATCCATGTCAACTAAACTATTAATTTTAAACCATAGTCAAATAATAATCATATAGTCATGTCATCACACCATTAACTAAACAAATCATAGTCACCTAAGAAAATTATTATAATAAGTCCAGGGCTTAACAACCGGGGTATTACAATGTACTATATCAATAAGATGGTCGATCAATTTTATATAAAGTTGGTTCCAACTATACCTACGAGACTTCCAATACAATCGAAGTGAAATTGTGTAAACAAGTATTGTTTGATATGGTACTACAAAAATGGGTACCAACATAGGTTACAAGAGAAAAAAAAAATTTGACTAAATTACCACTTGTATTTTCTACATGCATGATTCTCTAACTATAAGTGTTTACCCATTTACCTGTTGAATGACAGATATCTGTGTTATTTAAATATATCAGAACATATATCTAAAATAAATTAACTATTGTGCTTGCTAACACCAAAAATAGATCTACAATCAATAGAAAATAACTTACTTTTCAAGGTAGGGTTTGGAGCCAAAATTTTGAGATAAGCACAACTTATAAAACCCTAATTTGGAGACGGTATTGCAAGCTCACCCTGAAGCTTTGGTAACTCTGAAATTTTTGTCATTGGATCTGAAATTTTGTCCTATAGTATCTTGATATGTCTACTTTACAATGGCACAATTTCTACTGAATTTTCTTTTGCCAAGAAAAAATATGGTAATTTTATCGAAACTTGCTAGTTTGGGCCTTCTCAAAAGAGTAAAATTATATGGATCGCCATTCATCCAATTTTTAAGCTTTGAATATAAATTTTTTACCAATAATACTTTGGTCCGTCTTTTTTCCAATACAACCAATGGCACTCAATTTGAATTTTTATAACTTCATATATAAAAGTTATACCTAGAACACATGTTTAGGGCTAGTTTTTGGGCTAGTGACAATCCCTAACTTAAAAATGGATTATATTTGAATTTATAGCGACCTAGAAATTTAAATTTGGACTAATATACTCCCTTATATCCTTTCTATAACATGAAAAGTTTTATACCTTAAATATTAACTGAAAATAAATTGGAGTGAAAATACCAAGTTGACTCATTTGAAGGAGCCAAACCTTATGGATTAGTAAACAAAAACCTAAATTAGACAGAGTGTATATAAAAAATTCGAATGAACCAATAGCTAAAATTTTGACACAACTTACCTCTTTATGTCCTTTATGTACTCTAAAAAATTTCAGACCTTGAATCATCATAGAAAAAAAATTGGAGTAAAAATTCCAAGATGACTTGTTTGAAAGAGCCAAACCCTAGTATTAAAATGTTTTCCTTTTCGACCCAAGAAAGAGCTATGATACCACTTGTAATATACTTAAACCCATAAATTCAGAGAAAATATACAAATACATAGAGGGAATTTATAAAATATATAGCTATGTTCACTTGCCTCTTCAAAGGGGGCAACCTCCAAGAGCAAAGATCCAAATACAATGACAATTTTTTACTCACATTACATAAATTACTATGTTATATATAGTGCTTCAATAGCCAAATGCGTAACTACTTGTGGTCATGCTATTAATGAGGGTCAACCACTTAGAGGCCTTTATTTAATAAGGAATTCCCTTTTACATTAATACATTACCCACTAATTAACTAATAAGCCACCTTGTACATTAATAAAGTAGGGGGTTAAAATATGATCCTAAAAAATTGGCTTTAAAGTGGGAAATAAACTTGTTAGTACTTATGTATGCGTGTTAATCTTTCATGCATATAAATTTCATTCTTTAATTTTATTATTATGTGAAATCAAACTCTCGTATTCTACAACTATTTCCCATTGAAAGATAAATTATACAAATATGTATTTATTTGTGAATGATAAATTATACAAATATGTATTTATTTGTGATTAACTAACTAACAGGCAACCTTGTACATTAATAAAATTGGGGTTAAAGTATGATCCTAAAAAATTGGCTTTAAAGTGGGAAATAAACTTGTTAGTATTTATGTATGCGTGTTAATCTTTCATGCATATAAATTTCATTCTTTAATTTCATTATTATGTGAAATCAAATTGTCCTATTCTACAACAATTTTCCCATTAAAAGATAAATTATACAAATATGTATTTATTTGTGAATGATAAATTATACAAATATGTATTTATTTGTGATGAGGTATGAAACAAATGGTTAAGCCATTTGACTAAAGTGATGCTCATATAATATGATGGTTTTCTCTCCTCATTCTTTCTCATAATTGTTAATGCCTATTATGAAGGAGAGGAAGTTAATTTATGAATGTTTTTATGAGCAGGAAATACAATGTATTTTAAATAAGAGATTATATTGATGCTTAAAATTGTATTAATATATATTTCTGTTAAATTTTTGTAGTAAAGTACCTAGTTTAGTTTATGTAATTAATTTTGATCAGTGTAAAAATATAATTTTGTTTAAAGTTATTTACTTAACAAACATTAATATTTTTGTTAGAAGGGGCGCCTTTGCTAAACGAAAATCCTACCTCTTAAGTGATGAATCCTATGCCAAATAAATAGAAAAGAAATTTTCCATCTTTACACTAATCTTTTTAAGAAAATGTTTCATAATTAATCTTTAAATCACTAGCATGTTTGAAAATAAAAATCCAAATTTAGTTCAAATAAAAGATATGTTCTTTTGAATATGGAGTTATAGATAACCTATAAATGAACTTTGAACAATATTTTAATCTTATGTAAAGACACTTTACTCTATCTTAACCGCCAACCTCTTCTTATGATAATTATATTTGTTTTGCATCTAGTCATTATATATGGTTAGACCATCGCCTATAACATGACATCAATGAATAGAAAAATTTTAAATTTAATATGTGTTAAGTTACAATTTAATATGTGTTCTCTAGTTTAGTTTATTAGAAATGTATTTGTCCAGTACATGGACTCAATCTTAAGACAATGTAATTATAATAAGTGATATGTTGCCAATTTTAAAGAGAACTTTAATAATAAGTTTGTATTTCAAAATAAATGGGGTAAATCTTGAAACATTGTAATAAGATTGATGTTCTTAATTATAGAGAGAACTTACCATGTATATAGGTGTTTTTTTGGTTATTTGGGTATTCCATACTAAATTATTGTTTTAATTAATCATTTATTAGGTTAAATTCGAAATTCTAATGACAATACCATTTCGAATTTATAAGCACAAACAATATATATATAAATATAATCTATTTTGTGTGAGTGATTACCTAATTTATAATAATCTCTGCAAGAAACAAGAGGAAGATTAGTCATTGTTTTTTGATTACATAGTTGTTGCAATGAGTCATAGTTTAGATCACCAAATCACTCATGCCAAAGTTTGCTCAAGTCATTGCTATGAGCAATAAAAACTAATGGAAAAGATGATGACCCAAAGATATCAAATCTGTACAATTTGGTAATATCAACAACAATTCTAGTTGTTAGGACATGCTTAATATATTTCAAATCCTCGATTACAACTTTGTAAGGTGAAAACTCTAGTCCTAAATTCATTTTAATGAGTGATCTAATAGACTAACAAAATATTGTTGGAAAGATTTGGAACACATGACACATCTTTAAAATGACCATCATGTCAATGAATTATTTCAGACCCTATAACATTGAAAGATATATCATAAATAACATATTTTTTTGTGGTGTTACATTCATTAAGAGTAGAAAAAATGGCTTTACCCTTATCCATATGATAAGATCCTCCAAAATCAATGAGCCACTCATTAGAAGAAATAGTAGATGATGCAATCAAGAAAAAACTAGAAGGAGAAAGTGCATGTATATGAGAAGAATATTTGGAAGAAGAATCAATATTGATGCCGTGCTTCTTCATTGTTTATTCTAAGGATTCGATTTTCTTGAAACACTTAGATTCGACATGACCATATCACCCCCAAAAACTGCAATGCCACTTAGAATTCTCACCTTTCTATTTAGTGTCTTTATCACCATGGGGAGCAAGAATTTGATCAAAAGTTTTGGGACCCCTATTTTATTTATTTTGGCAAGGTTGTTGAATCTTTGGATGCTTTGATTTATCCTTTTGTTGTGCCACCAAATATTTTCTAAATGTACTTGCAATGTTGATCACTTCAAGATGCAAGAGATTATCTTGCTCTCTAACTAAAGAATTACAAAATTCTTCAAGAAAGGGTGGTTTGTAATTATCCCTTGGAGATTAGTTGATGGAGTGAAAATTATATACAAAAACAGAAATATGACTACCAAGCTTAGCAAGAATAACATAAATACATTGGATATCTAGCTTAGGTATCTTGCATTCTTCAACTAAAAGTTTAAGGGTTTAAAATATATATAGACATTCTTTAATTACAAAGTGAAGGTTGACTCACCGTTAGACATATTGTAGTATTATCTTCTGAATTCAACTACGTAGAAGTTTATAGGTCTTGATGTTTTGAGTGGACACTCCTTCTAGACCTTGATGATGGGTGGAGTGTCCATCCAAAACGTCAAGACCTATAAACTTCTACATATTTGAATAGTGAATATAATACTATAATATAGTCTTTAATGCAAGAGAAATCACTTCAATTTAAAGAAACCAACTTATTTTCAAGCTAGTGAGTTTGAATCTCATTATGTTTACCAAATATGGTTTTCCAATTTTTTCCAAGTTGCATTTGGTTGGTAAATTGCGTGATGGTGAAACTATAAGTCATTAGAGATGAACATCTTCATCAATCCATGTGTTTCATCATTTTTATTATCCCATTTGGATTTCTTTGAGGCATCAATGGGTGCAGTTTATTTTACCAAGGTAATCCAGTAGAGTCCTTTACTTCATAGGACATCCTCCATATAAGCTTTCCATGAGAAGTAGTTGTCACTAGTAATTGTAAGATCACTTGGACTAGACATTATAATATACAAGTAATATGGTTTCAAAAATAGAAACTGATGGTCTAAATGCAAAGATATCGAAAAATAGGTAGCTAAAATAAAAACAACACTGTAAATGGACTCTAAAAGTCAAAGTTATGACATTTAAAAAAAAACATAAAATGGAACCAAGGAGCCACACAGTAGGCAGATGATGATCCATGTGGTGATGAGGTTATTGATTAATAAATAATTCACTCCCTTCACTAAATTTTCCTATAAGTTCACTTTTACAAATAAGTTACTTTTTAAACTAGGTGACCCACTTTTATAAAACAAGTGGGAAACACTTTTACAATGAAGTTACGCTATAAATTAAAGTTGCATTAGATTTTTCAAAAAATAGCTTAATAAAAAGGACTTGAATCAAAACCTCTTAATAAATTAACTTTCAACCAAGTGAGCTAAACAAAATATAAGAGATATGATAATGTTATGAAGGATAATGAATGTGTTGTTGTTGTTGTGGGAGAGTGTGCTTACCTAGAAAGCCTTATTTTTGGCCTATGAAAAATTTTTGCACAACCACACAAAAACAACAAAAAAGTGGAAAAATGTGTAAAATAATAGAAACCATAAATCCTTTCATGCATGTAGATACAAAGGTTTAAGATATTGTTCAACAATGAGAACATGTCTTTATAACCTAGATTTGATACCATGTTTCACTAAAACATGGTATTTCCACACAGGCCAAATAGATTACATATTGACACACCAATAGATTACATGTTGACACACCAATGCATTACATGGTTAAATAGGTTAGAGAGATAAATAGTCCACGGCCCCATCCAAACAACCACTTGAAGCAGTATATTAATGCAAAATAAAATAATTTACATATGAGATTCTCACAATCGATCATTCAACAAATGACCCTCCATGTTCTTTAAATATATCATGGACCAATTGGGTGTTAATACATGGATCAATAGCTATTAAGATTTCCCACTATATAGTTTCCTACAAGATTTCCCACCAGTTTTTGTAATTCTAGAGAGACAGAAGATTCCATATGGCTTCATACTTGATTTTTTCTTTGGTCCTTTGTAAAATATTTGAAGACTAGATACCACAGGAAGGAAATAAATGTAAGGTTAACCTTGTATACTCATGGTACCTAGTGATTTGGAGGAATATGATCCTGTTTCATTTTTACAAAATAATAGATGGTTTTGTAGGAATGTTTAGAGATAATCACAAAAAGGGAACCCATACAGTTGTCATTAGAAGATAGTATTTTTCTGATAGAAAAGGGAAATCTTTTCCATGAAGAACAAGACACTTATATTAGGTTGTAAATTTTTTAAAGGAAATCTCTCTATATGCACAATTGGTTGATATTTCTAGAAAATATGAAAGGTAGAATGATTTCCTTCACCATATGAATCAGACATATTTTTTTCTATGCCTTTTAAATTTATAGGGATTATCATAAATGATAGATGATAATTAATTGAAAAGTCCCAAGGGTTAGATTCCTTCAAATTAAGGGTGTCCATTTGCATTCCTGGATATGATTTAGGACAAATTTTCAAAATGCATTTCACGTCTTTCAATATACCAAAATGTTTCCATAATTTGAGGTACATAACGAAGGAGGACAAGAAAATGAGGATGGTGTTGTTAAGAAAGATATTGCTCACAAGACATTGACATCAAAAAGATAAAAATGAATATACTATTCCTATGCCCCATATAAGAAAATGATCATCAAGAAATGAGCAGGAAGTGTCCTCCAAAGGAAATGCTAAGGAGAAAATTACTTATTGTCAAATTCTACGTGTGTCATAGGTGGATCTATATTACTAGAGCAAGCTTGACTTGGAATTTACCAAACATTGACAGGAAAATAAAAGAAATATTAAGAAAATATTAAGCAGAACACAAGAGCAAAACACTCATGTGGATTGATCTTCCATTTCTTTATTATTCAACAATATGTGTACAATATATAGATTCTCTCAAGAGAAAAAATCAATAGGCTTAGTAGCAAGTTGAGTAGCTCACCATAATGAGGCTTAGATTGGATGAATTCACCCATCAATGACATGAGGCCAAGTGTAACTCATAGATTGGGCCATAATGAGGTTCAATGAACATAGATAGACCCTGAGGAGGCTAGGATAGTCAAAATAGTGTGAAAGATACCATTATGAGGGTGCATGGGTGAGTAGTTGGCTAAGTAGTTGCCATTAATGCACAAGTTGATCAAATCCTCAAGAGGGAACACTCCATCTCCTTAAAACAGGGAAATGCAATAACTCCCACATAAATGCTGGGTAGTGGGGCGCATTGAATCCTAAAGTGGTGGAAATGAGTGGATAAGTGTACAAACAAGGCTTCATGGATATATCACTAGTATAAGGTGGTCATATGTGGAAAAACTATGGTCCAAGACACTAGACTAGGCACTAGAAGGCTAAATAACACTAGGTAGAACAACATGAAGGTCCATAGCATGTATATGATGGTGATATTGTTCTAACACCCACCCTTAATAAAAAATGGTATTGAGCATGAGAAATAAGGCCCAAGAAATAAAGGATTATAGTCACCCTTTACATTATTAACCCATGTGAAATGAGGAAAGAGGAAAAATCACACGGGGAAAATCCACCCTAAAAAATGGACATGAAAGAGAAACAAAAAACTGAATACTCTCCAAACTAAATGAATATGTCTAGAGGAATATTCTTCTTGGGAAGAAGTGGAATGTGCTCAACTAGATCAGAAACATGTACAATTGCATGATAAAAACTGAAGCCATGTAGAACAATTGAAACATATTGATAGCAGAGCGAATGCATGTACTCTTCAGACTCTTGAACTTCAAACCAACTAGGGTGCCATGCCAAAAATAGACTTAAGGTGCTTGAGAATGCGAACCAATAGTGGTGAAAGTGATCCCAAGAAAGTCATAAGGATATTGAAGCATAAACTTCAAATCATGAGAGTTGTAATCAAATCCAATGAAAGAGGAACAAGAGTCCCAAGTGCACCACTCTGATGGAAAAATATTCTCCATCTTCAAGTGAACTTGAATAAATTCTACTAGTCATGGTGTAGGAATACATAGGAAGGAAAATAGTGCGACAAATGAGAGATCTTCACTTGACTTCCAAACATCTCCTTGAACATATTTCGAACCAATGCTCTCATGTGAAGAAAAAAACTCTTTTAGAGAAGGATCATTATGATCACCAACCAACAGCCCATATTCAACATTAAAAATTAAACTACCTAACCCCTAAGCCCCTAACCCCTTATAAATTGACCCTTAATCCCTTAACCCACAAAATCCCTTAATCCATTATTCGCCTAAATCTTAAGTTCCCAAAATCTTAAGTCCTTAAACCCTAACCCCTCAACCCTTGAATCTTAAAATCCTAAGCACTTAACCCTATAGCACATAAATACCATAACCCCTTATCTCTTAATCCCCCAACCCCTAAACACCTTAAACCCTAAATCCTTAATCCTTGTCCCTTTAACTACCTAACTCCTAATCCCCTAATCCCTAACCCCTTAACCCCTAACCACTTAAGCGCTAATCCCTAAGACCTTAACTCCTTAACCCATAACCCCTAACACCTTAAACCATAACCCCATACACCTAATCCATTAACTGTTAAAGGCTTTAACCCCTAAAACCTTGTTATGTAACAAATTTCCAAAAGAGCATGAAAAGAGCATAAATATACCAAAGAGAGTAATCCATGCCTTATTAATGAAGAACATAGATGAATAGCAAGCCACTTCGAGGGGTAAACCTCCTTATACAATGTACCGAGTACATAAGACAAGACATGAGACTTAAAGGAAAATATATCCTTCCTCTATATAGGTGATTAAGAGGTACAATTACAACTCACTAACCCAAGCTGACATAACTAATATAACCATACTAATGATAATTACAACTAATGGAGCAAATCCGACATCAAAACTAATGCAATGCACCACAATATAGGGTGGAATGTGCCAACATTTAGGGCTTAACATTCCCTTCCCCTTTATACAAGTGTTGTTCTCAATGCTTGATTTGTTGTGGATGCTTCTGTATGAGGGAATCATATTCCCATGTCGAATCTTCAATTGGTACGTTATTCCACTTGATGAGGTACTCAGTAATAGCCCGATTTTGTAGGTATTTGGTCCTTGTTTCAGTGATTTGTTTAGGTTCCAATATGAATTTTCCTTCTTCATAGAGCTATGGAAAGATTGTTTGAATTGAGATATTTTCTCCTATTACCTTATTTAAGAAGGAAACATGGAAAATTGGATGTACTCTTGATGATGCAGGCAGATCGAATTTGTAAGCCATACTACCAATCTTTTGCAACACTTTATAAGGACCATAATAATTGGGTGCTAATTTATTGTCCTCATTTAGTTGCTTGAGGGACATCTTCTTGTAAGGTTGTAGCATTAGAATATCCAATCCCGTTCTCAGAAACTCCTTTCACTGCGATTTTGTTCAACTTGTTCTTTCATCCTGTTTTTTTGACATAGTCAGGTTTTCCTTAAGTATCTAAAGAAATTCTTACTGGTGCTCTATGTGATATTCCATGGCTTGAACTTTAGATTTTCCTTTTGAGGGAGATGTGATAGATGGAGGCTGGTACCCATAAAGTGCCATAAATGGAGACATTTCTGATGATGTATGGAAGGAAGTATTGTACCATCATTTTGCTAAAGACAACCATTTCACCCACTGTGTTTGTTTATCATATGCAAAGAAACAAAGATATCCTTCCAAACATTTGTTCACTATCTCAATTTTCCCATCAAATTGAGGATGATAATATAAACTGTGAGCCAATTGGGCACACAAATAAGAAGATAATTCAGTCCAAAGTTTTCCAGTGAAAGTTGGGTCTCTATCACTTACAATAATCTTCAGATTTTCTTTCTGAACTGTTTCCATAAAGGAGAAAACTACTGTACTTGGATTAAAAGGGATATAAAGTGCACAAAAATGTGCATACTTTGTGATTCTATCAACAACCACATTAATAAAATTCTTTCCTTTTGACTTGGGTAGACTTGTGATAAAATCCATTGAGACTTCCTCCCAGCATTGGCAAGGTATGTCTAATGGTTGTAGAAGTCCCGGGTTCTTAATTGTTTCAACCTTATTATGTTGGAAAATCAAACATTCGACCGTGAACCTTTGAACATTAGATTTAAGACCTTCACAAAAAAATTCCTTATTGAACCTGTGGTAAGTTTTCAAGAATCCAGAGTGCCCATCTATAGGAGAGGTGTGTAATTCCAGGAGGACGTTTTGTTTGAGTTGGGATTTTTTGCATAAATATAAGTGATACTTATACCACAGTGAATCATTTTTCACACAAAAGTATCTGACACTTTGGGATATTTCTGTAGTTTTTGAATGAGTGTCCACATAAATAGGGCATTTTTCCATTCTTCCCTTGCTACTACTACCCAATCGGGTTGTAGAATAAAAATTGCACAAAGTAATCCCCAACATATTCATCTTTTCTGTAGAGTGCATCTACAGCCACATTCTGTTTCCCTTTTTGATAGATGATTTCAAAGTCATATCCCAACATCTTGGCTACCCAGTTTTGCTGCTCTTCCAAATATAGTCTCTGTTCCAGGAAGTATTTAAGACTATCATGATTTGTTTTGACCTTGAAGTGCCTACCTATTAGGTAAGGATGCAATTGCTTAAGAGCATGTAGTATTTCCAACATTTCCTTCTCATAAATAGGATTATGTAAGTTCTTTCCCTTGATTGGATGACCTGTGAAAGCAAGTAGGCGTCCTTCTTGCATTAGAACAACATTGATGCCATTTCCTGAAGCACCACATTCCATAGTAATTTTTTTTGTGAAGTCTTGTGTAGCCAAAACAAGAGGTTTGCACATTGCCTCTTTAAGTTGTTCAAAATTTTGAGTTTCCTTTGGATTCCAACAAAATGCATCTTTCTTCAATAATGCTGTTAGATACGCTTCCATTTTTCCATAGTTCCAAATAAACTTGCGATAGTACCCTGTCAGACCTAAGAATCCTCGAATATTCTTCAGGGTTTTGGGAATCAACCATTCCATCATGGATTTAATTTTGTTAGGGTCTACCTTGAAACCTTCATGTGATACAATATGACCCAAATACTCTACCTCCTTTACCCTAAAGAAATATTTGGAAGGTTTTGCATATAATTGTTGCTCCTTTAGTAGTTGTAGTACCCTATTAATACGTTGAATATGTTCTTCTTAAGACTTACTATCGATTAGTATATCATCAAAGAACACTAGCACAAATTTTCTAAGGAAAGTCTTTATAATAAACCTATATGGTTATTACAATTGTCAATTAATATTATTTTATTATTTAGTCATTAATAGGTTAATTAATTATTAATTAGTAGTTATTATACGGCATGTCTATCTATTATACGACATGTCTATTTCCCTTTCCTCCATATTTAAACATGGCTCAATATCTCTGTAAATGATCAAACAATAATTCAAAACTATATTTATTAATAAATTCCATCATGTAATTTTTTTACTTTACAAGTGATATTAGAGATTTTTTCACTCAAGCTCTCAATATCTCATAATTATTGGCATTCATCTTCTTAGCATTCATCCTCTTCATTTACCCTGCACGTCCTATGCACTCCTTCATTCTCCACTCATCCTCATTCTACATTCTCATCGTCACGCCATCGCTCCACATCCCACATACCCCACACAACTTTCCCTTCACTCCTTCCCTCACGCTAGTCACCTTTTCCTCCCTATCACTATGTTTTAAGTGATCCTTTTCACCCCACGCCTCCATCTAGATTCATGCACCTCTACTTCGACCCACTTACAGCTGCGCCTCCCTCTCACCCTTCTCATCTCCCTCATACCCCCCCACGCTCCTTACGCTATCTCCAAAACCACCGTGTTAGCACCCAATATGTGCCTTAAGGTTGCAGAAAGGCCAAGTTGGGGTAACCACAAAACCACTTCAGGAAATATAAGCTGGCTTCTATCTCTCCAAAGAGGGATCTCTCACAGATTTTTAAACAAGTGCAGATACATATGAATGAATATCATAATTAAAGTGTTGTTTGGTTGAAAGCAAAGTGGACATTCATTGGGCAATGGAGTCAAGACACACAAATACATCTAATCACAAAGCTGTTGCATGAAACTTCATAACACAAGCAAGTTAGCCCTTCAATTACAGTCAAATAGCTTTAGTATGGTGAGAAAGAAGAGATAAAAGACAATCCATCAACATGAGCATCAAACAGGGATGAATTCAATGTCAACTTTAGAGGAAATATTTGGTGAATATCTAAAAAAAATAAACAGAGATTATAACTAAGAATTCTGCACTATTACACACTAATTCTAGATATGAAACGAAAAAATATGGAAGTAAAATAACAGGAAGCACATTCACATAAGAAAAGGAAACATACTGCAATATAAATGACACATGAATCTTTGCATAAAGGCTAGGCTCTGTAACTTTATTAAAATGAGTCTCACAGTACAGAGACAAAAATCTCTTGGGTCCCAAAAAGTTTTCAACCCTTTTCTCTTCTATTACATTGCTTATATAGATGTTCTTAGCCCTTAGGATTGAATATTTCTAACAGAAAACAATTACAACCATTTTGACACCTACGTGGCCCAATCCATCGTCTCCAAAAACTAGCTGCAACAGAAATGCATGATGGCAAACAAACCTGACTAACTTTACCTGTGTCTTTGTACAATTGCTAACTATAATAGCTCCTAAGAAGCTGATAGGCCTTAAGTGGTCTAAAAATATAAGTGTATTACACATTCAAAGGGTTCTGAAATAGATTGATATGATGGGATGCAAAAAATATCATAAACAGGACGCCACCCTACGTCTGAGCTATTACTTGGCCTTGCTAATCGAAGAAATATTCCACCTTCAGGGAATCAAACACCTGCTCATTTTCCGTTGAAGGAGGGGGCGCCACTTCCTTAGTGGGAATAATGAAATCTTTGAGAATCTCCATGGTTTGGTAGGTTCCCTGTGCAACCTTCCGGACCTCCCTCTTTTTCTTCCGTCGGGATTTCATGTGCACCTGTCAACCCCGGTGCTCCTCGGGTTCGCTGGCAGTACTTTCCTCTACGTGGTCAAATTTTACAGGGGATGAGGGAACGTGGTTATCCTCCATGTCGGACCACGCCTGATCCAATACAAAAATTACATTGGCCTCTCGATCCTCCTCCATGACCGGATCTCAATTGAAAATATCCTGGCTATTGAGCCTGCCACCCTTTGAACATGGATGCGAACAACAAACCTTTGGGAACCCATTTATAACGACCATGACAATGATGGCAGGCAGGACAAATCATTTTCACATGATCATTTGATTGGGCTCTCCAAGTGAGTGAAAATGATGAAAGAGGTCTGGGCTGACGCTAAATAGGCTTTAACCAAACTTTCGTGTTACGTGAGAGGGAACATGACAACTCTGATGTGCCTTTTTCCTTTTGGGATATCATTCGACAGCAAAGGTGCTTTTCAACTGTCAATATCCGTGATTGACACAGCACCGTCGATCTCGATCCCACATGCATCCAGACCGTCCAGAGATGCGTCTCCTACCGTGTTCCACAAAATCTTGGGTCGTTGATCGCCCGTGTTAGTTTAATCGATGAAAAAAACCTCATCCGTAGATCTGAACTCCTTCGGATTTGGGCCGTCTAAACTTGCACCCCCTACCAAAAGTTTGCAGATTTGGAAAATCTATTTCCTGGCACACTTTGAAATCGTGAACCTAACGGTGACTGTAGATCTGTTCTACCAACCATCGATCTAGCTCCTCCATGCGTTCCCTCCCTTCATACCCATCCCCATACCTTCATGCCCACACTCCCTTTTCATCTCCTTCCTCTAGGCCTTCACTCAAACCGCAATCTCCCATCGCCCATCTTCATCTGCTCCAACACTCCCCTCTTTGTCCTCTATGTCTAGGGTTTTCAAAACCCTAAACTTCCTCCCTTTCACATCTTTTCCAAAATTTTTTTATTATAATATTATTATTAAATAATAATATTTATTATTAAATTTCAAAAACTTTATAGTTATATATATATAATAATTATTATAATAATATATATATAAAAATTAAAAAAAAATCAAATTAATTTTTGAAGAATTTTACAAGTTGAAATTACCATGTTTCCCTCTTTTAATAAGATCATTATTAGTCCATTCCAAAAACCTAAAAAAGATGAAAAAATTTAAGTAAGCTAGATTGAAGAAATACAAATCAAAGTGCTTGAAGACATAAAAAGAAGCCAGTGTGAAGACAAAGAACTATATGCAAGGCTTTCTATTACAAATAAAAGAAGAGATATTTAAAAGGTAAGAAGAAAAAAAAGAAACCAACCAAGAAGAAATGATTGTCGAAGTTGGAATCAAGGAAGAACATGTAGAAAGATCAGAACCCAAAAAAATTATTGCTCAAATAGAGCCAATGATGAGAGAAAACAATGAATAAGTGGTTACGATCTCTGAACTCTCAAGCGAGGGAAATCATGAAAATCCTACGACACCTATGATAGAAGAAGCAGTCACAACCCATGAATCTTCAAGTAAGGAAGATATATAAACTGCTTCTTCACCCATGATAGAGTAATTACAAAAATTATAAACATTGACACTTTACATTCCCCCTCACAGAAGGTTCGGGGAATCTGACCCAAGAAAGGATTAGAACCACCGCTCGAAATACAAGATGCAAAAAGCAATGCCTATCTGTAGCTAGGGTTTTACCCCTAGCTTGTGCCAATGAGCACCTACTAAGGAGAATGGACTCCTTAGTAGCAGTTCAATAATGATTAAATGATTAAGCTAAAACAACAATTAACAAACTACTTTAAACATTGCATGAGACATAAATAAAAGATGTAAAAAATGGTTTTATATTAATGTTACCTTGAGTGTCAAGGTTGGTGAAGCCCTTTGCAGTGTCCAAGAGGATGCTCCAAGCTTCAGAATGCTCCTTTCTCCTTCTCCAATGTTGGGGATGGGCCAAAGGTGGCTCTCAAGGTGAAAATAGTTCAAAGGTGAACTAGGGTTTCGAGAGAGATTTTGGCAGAGTAAGGGTGCTTGTGATTGTGGATGTCGAATAAGGGATCTCCATCACCTATTTATAGCTTTTTGGTGGTGGAGTGCTGACCCATGGTTTTAGGAAACACATGGTTTTGGGCAGCTGTATAGGGTTTTTTCCTCCTTTTCCTCATTATTTTATATTTTTTATTCCCTTTTTAGGGGATTTTTGCTATTTTTGGAGAAAAAGGGGGTTTTTTTGGCCTTTTGGAGGCATTTTAGGCCTTTTGGAGGCTTTTTAATGGGATTTTGGTAGGAAAATGGACAAATGAGCCATATAATGTGGTAAATGAGCTAGTGAGCACTTTTTGGGTGTTAACAGATTGCCCCCTGATGTGCGAGGTCAGGAGCTCATCGTATGGCCGATGGACATCATAAGTCATAAATGGTTTTCCTGGGATGTGGAGAGAAGAGAAGAAACAAACTGAAGCCCGGAACAACGATCCCGAACAACTGCAAGAACTAAAAGTACATAACCTCAATAAGGGATGAGGAATCATCTGATCATATGGACGAGGCGGGCATTCCCATGCTCGTATCAGGATATAACATAACAATAACAATGGGGTCCAAAAAATGGGGACCTGAAATATACATGACCTCAAATACTGACTGAGGAATAATCTCAATATATGGACGAGGCGGGCATACCCATGCTCGTATCAAGATACATGAACAGAACTGTGAGGCCCGAAAAAGGGGACCTGAAAGATACATAGCCACTGTGTACATCATAAGGGTCCAGAGGGGACACAAAATCTGGGACATACTGCTGAGCTGACCATGTCTGTGCTGAAAAACTGATACACTGGAATAATCAACAGTGCTACTGAATGTGGTACCACAGGAACTGATGAGCTGCTGGATCATAGTGACTGGGATCATACTCTCCATGGTACACTGAACTGGAACTGAAATGGGTACTCAAGGAAGCATATAGCTGGATGGCTTCCGAATACAATCGCCAACGCAGCCCGGACATCCACAGGAACATAGAACTGGGCGTTCCGAAGTGACGCACCAATGTGCTAGAGTCGGGGGAAATCCGGGGTCTTCGACTAAAAACTGATGGGATATAATCCTACGCGATCCTCAACGATGCGATCAAGGTGCTGAAGTCGAGCATGTGAGGAACAACCACTCGGAGAGGCAATGATGACTCCTCTCAGAATGATCCGTAGGCACTTACCACAGATGGTGATAAGTCCAAGGCGTAGGGACCTCTGGGCCTATCTTCTGGAATAGAGGAGCTGTCGTCGACAGAGGGAGACCTGCCCCTATCAAGGCAATGATGTTTCCTTGACAGGAGCGCGAGGTAGGTAACCGAAATGTGGTAGTACTGATGGCAGGACTGATCAAACTGTGGGTGAATAACTGGGCAAGTAGAGCGGGTAGACTCAAACTTCCTTTGTTCAGAGTATGATAATGGGAATGATCTGGCAGCATATGAAACTGACTGAGGGGAAAGGGATCATAGCTGTAATGGCTTAGGGAGGGTGATGGGTCGGAGGGAGACTCAAGCTGGTATAAAATGGCAGGAGACTGCAGAATACTCTGAACAAAGGCGACCTGATTGGGGGTGCTGCCGAGATGATCGATCGTAGTGCTAGGAGGCACGGGGGAAAACTTCTTCATGGGTTAAGGAACTAGAAGAAGTGTGTGTAAAATGGTACTGTCGTGCGGATTTTACGAGCCCAGGACAGTTCATGCTCGTGGTTGCTTTCAATTTTAAGGAGTCTGAAAGCGATAAGAAGACTCTGAAGTAAAGGAATGGTACTGTCGTGTGGATTTAACGAGCCCAGGACAGCGCATGCTCGTGGTTGCTTTCAATTTTAGAGAGTCTGAAAGCAAGTAAGAAGACTCCAGGGGGTTGCTTTTTCGTAGATTTAGTCTCCAAGGCCCAAAGAAGCATAAAAGGATGCAATGAAGAACTCTTCTAGCCGGTGTGACTAGAGTATTCCTTTTTCGTAATTAGTCTACCAGGTCCGGAAAAGGGTTAAACTTATACCAGATAGATGCCCTTTCAGGTGCTTTAACGAGCATGAAAGGAAGCAAGATTGCTCGGCGATCTTTTCATTCTTTTAGGAGTCAGAAAAGAGCTTAACGGAAACTCCCTAAGTGCCTTTTTCGTAAAGGAGTTGTCCGGCCCGAAAAAGGGATAAAATTATACCGAACAAAAGGAATGGCCAGGCAAGGAGGAAGTGTTCAATCAAGGTTTAGTAATGATGACCAAGAACGAGGGTAGGTGGGAACACTGATGGACCTCCTTGCGGGGTAGATGAGATGGTGGCAAAATAACGAGACATTTGCAGTATGACAGGAGTGAATGGCTCATGTAAAAATGTGGAACAATCCGATAGCGACCGATGTGGTACGTGAACCGAGGCAGCAAGGTGTTGGGACACAATGTTGAAATTGTACCAAGTGAGAGCGAGAAATGATCTCAAGCATCATCATGAGCTCGGAAAAATGAATCCGGCGATATAAAGGATGTCAAAAACGGGTGACGACCGATGTGGCACGCAAACCGAGGTGACGGGGGCATTTTGAAAAATGCCCGGAAAAACTGGAGGTGAGAGCGAGAAATGATCTCAAGCATCCTCACCAGCTCGGAAAAATGAATCCGATGATATAAAACATGTGAAAAAGGGAGAACGGCCAATGTGGCACGCGCACCGAGGCAACGAGGGCGTTTTGGAAAAATACCCGAAAGATTGGGGGGTGAGAGCGAGAAATGATCTCAAGCATCATCACCGGCTCGAAAAAATGAATCTGATGATATAAAGTATATCAAATACGGACTACGGCCGATGTGGCATGCAAACCGGGATGACAAGGTGTCATGTCACGATGTCAATAAAGGTTCTGGTGAGAGCAAGAAATGGTCTCAAGCATCATCACAGGCACGGAAATATGAATCCGGCAATGCAAATGGTGCGAAAAATGGAGGTCATAATACTAGGTGTATCATGAGGGCCCGCGGGGGCAGAATACTAGGGGTATAAAAATCAAGTCAAATCTACAAGTGATATGTGACCTCAAAAATGGTTGAGATCACAAGTGTGAAAAAGTGAGCAGGGTTAATGACTTGCCCCCATGCTATGTGCATGGGGTTTGTGATTATGGATCACATATGTGTGGGTTTGAACGATGGGTTCATTGACATGCTGAGATAGATGTGATGGGGTAGGTTCAAAATGATTGATCATGCCCCCTATCCCAGGGTCGAGGGAATCTATTATGCCCCTTGACTCAGAGGTGTCAAGGTGGTGCTCTATAATGGCGAGGTCAAGACCGGGCACTTCGGTATAGGACCAGGCAAAGACATCACGGAATTCTCTAAAAAGGTTTATATAGTCCTCAATCTCTTATTTACTGCAGAATGCTCCTAAAGTGATGAGTGCAGGGGCACGTCCTGGGGCAGCGATATCAACTTGGATGACAGGTGAGATGTTGGCCATGTTACCCTCCTCGAAGGCGTCAGGAGCAGGAATAGGGTCCTTGAACCAGTCGACCTTGGTGGGGAGGAAGTCTTTGGATTCAACTGTGAATTGGGTAGCTGTGCTAGAGGAGGATTCTTCTGGGATGAAATAGGAACGGTGGTGCATATCATCCCAGGGATAATCCGGAGCGGTAAGGGCCTCAAGAATCTCCTCATCGGTACAGAAAGTTTGTGTCGTCAAATCGGTTGACGAGGGGGTAGTGGTTGAAGAGATCATATAGATGGTATTAACCTCTCCGGAAGGTGAAGAGTCTGGGGGGTAGATCTCCTCAATGGTAGGTGGTGCCGTCTCAAGATCCAGATTGTTCATCTCATAGAGCGCCGCCCTGTAATCCGGGAGATCGGGACAATGATGTGAATAGTGCCCGTAAATACCGCATATGGCGCAGGAGTGGTTGGTACGTAGGGACTTATCTTTAGGCTTAGGAGTAGGGTTTAGTTCGACAGTTGGGATGTTAGGATCGTCATCGAGCATTTGCATGTGCTTCTGCAATGCGGGTAACTGTGGGCATTGGTGGGTCGCATGGCCCAACTCGTCACACAGCGAGCATTTGGGAGGAGCACGAAACACTGGAGGGTTCTTGACTGTCTTTGGAGGTGGTACAGCAGTGTAAGGTTGAGGACCTCTGCCCCCAGTGGGTTTGGGAGTAGGAGGAGGTGTCGTGGAGGACGAAGGGGTAGAGACACCGGGAGGTGGCTGAGTGGTAGTAGCCATGGGTTGCACCGGCTGGAGGACGACATCAGGTGTCGGCGGGCGAACGGGAGGCGAAAGATACCATACAGGTAATCCCAAGGTTAACCCAGGGAGGCTAAGGGTAGCCATGACCGGGGCGCTTACTACTCCTGCTGGAGGAACTAGGAAGGGGATCGTATGGATCGGTGTAACACCAATGTGACTAGGTACCAATGGTGGTTTAGGCAACAAGGATGGTTGATTGTTAGGTGGTAGGATGTCGTGGGACAAGGTACATAAGTCAGACATTTCGGGCGTAGATGACGGCGGAGGAATGGAGTGAAAGGTAGAGGTCATCGGCGCGTCTGAGTAGACTCCAGGCCCCGTAGAGGATACAAACGAGGTGTTGGCAGGAGAAACAGGTTGTTCAACCATGGGGAGAACATTTTCCGGTGCCGCCAGAGCACTGGGATCATAGTAGGTGAGCTGGTCAATCTTAACCACGCGTCCTACATGAGGGAACATCATGGTGCGAAAGACAGAAGAGGCAACCGCCCGCATGGCATACATGTAGCTGCGGCCAAGTAGAAGGTTGTAATCCAATTGGGCATTGATTACCTCTATGTCAATAAGGACTGTTTTACCACCTAACTGGACTGGAACGTTGGGCAGGAGGCCTTGGGGCTGGGCCGAACGACCGTCGTAGGCACGTAACGCAGTGGTGGACTGCTGGAGAGGAGGGGATCCTAGCTTCTGCCATACAAATGTAGACATAACGCATGTGGAGGCACCCTCATCGATGATGCACCGATGGATAACAAGGTTCCTAACGGAGACAGTAACTTGGAAGGCTAAACTGGAAGGTAGGCGTGGTTCAGACTGGTCTAAATCAAACGCCATCAAATGCGAATCAGTTGGGTCAATCCCCCCAATGGCGGAGAGTAAAGTCTTGCGTTGGGAAGGGCAGTTCTTCAAGACTTCTAACGCAGACATGGCTGCGGGAGATTGGGCTAGGTCGTCTACGATGTTGTAGTTTGACGCAGCGCGCGCGTTAGGGTTATTGTTGATTCGGCGAAGTGAGAAACGAGGTGCTTTCACAGCGCCGTCTATGGGAGGCGGAGGTATACGTAATGCCTGATCGGTGGGATGGGCGTTAGCAGGTTTATCCGTGGGAGTGGCTTCAGAGGTGGAGCCATATTGGTTCCGACGGGTCTGGAGGTTGACGTCAGCGAATGACATCATCAGTAAGTGGTGGGTACCTGAGTCGAACATGGGTTGATCAGGAGCAGCATAGGTGATCTGTTGTTGTTGGGGTTGCACGTTAGCTTGAGGGACCAACGGCTGAGTGTTCACCACGCCTTGGGTCGGTAAGGGGTTTTGCAGCACCAAAGGGGGTTGCTGAGGTTGGGGGGGGTTGGGCGGTGCTTGGGGAGCCGCATGCCCTTGGCGATGGGCCTCGTCAACCCAAAGCTGCCGAGCTCGCTCCAAGTGTGGGCAAGCATGTGTATAATGTCCATAGACCCCGCAAATAGAACAAGGGTGATTTGTTCGGAGATTGGGGTTTTTAGCCTGCTTGGGCGGGCGATCAGGGTTTTGATTAGCGGGAGCCGCATTATTATTGTCAGGGGGATTAGCCGGTTGACCAGCTTGGTCTACAGGTTGGTTGTTTCCCCGATTACGGCCCTTGCCGCGGTTCTGTTGGCCCTGGTTACGTTGGTTGTTCTGGTTTTGCTGCGGGTTCTGTTGGGCGTAAACTTGCCCTTGGGTAGCAGGTGGATTCTGAGGTTGCGCAGGTGCTGGAGCAGGCTGCGGAGGATGATATGTAGGTTGAGGCTGAGCAGGTGTAGCAACTTGAGGGGGTTGCTGATAGGACTACGGAGCGGGTTGTGGATGTGCCGCAGGGGCTGCCTGTGGCGGATAATAAGCTGGTGGGGCTTGTGAAGGCGCAGGAGTCGGGGCAGTCTGCTGATGGTAATAAGGCTGAGGGGCGACTGGAGGAGCATAAGCAGGAATCGCATACCCAAAGCACTGAGGTGGACACGAAGGTCCATGGGAATGGTGATGTGTCATGGGAGCATATGAGTTGGTTGCTCCAGACTGGGAGGTAGCCCTTGACAGGTCGGGGCCAGGGGTAGGTCGTGCTATAGAAAATGGTTGGGGATGCGAAGAAACACGGCCAATGATACCATCAGCAGCGTGGGATGCCCCCGGCGCATCATGATGGGAGGACTCGCCGCGAGGGGCGTCAGGTATAATGGTATAAAGGTAACCCGACTGGGCGTAAATGAGGTCGAACTGCTGTGCCTTAAGGATGGCCTCTTCTTCAGACTGGGGTCTTTCTGAAGCTACATCCTTAGCGATAACAGGAAGCAGGGACTTGAGGAACCAATCGAGGAAGATACGGTCGTCTAGTTTGATCTTGCATAAGCTACGGCGTCTACGCCACTCATGGATGTGGTCCGTGATATGGGTAGCCGTGTTTTGTCTACAAGATAGAAGGATCTCAACGCCCGCGTCATAGCGGACTGGCAATTGGAAGAACTGCAGGAAGGTCGAGGCCAGGGAAGAAAAGGTGGCGTGGGTCCCATGAGGCTTCTCAATATACCACTTGGCTGCAGAGCCAGTGAAGGTGCGCTGTAAGAGACGGAGGCGAACAGAGTCATCCACGATGGAGTTAGAGGAACACCATAGGTGGAAAGACATGATATGGTTTTGTGGGTCCTCACCGGCCTTACCCTCGAACTTAGGGATGTCAGAGGGTAGTTTGGTAGGCATATGAGGCCACATAGGGTCGTGTCGAATAGGATCGTTGGTCAATCTGGCCAGGTCAGGTAGGTTGAGGCTAGCCATGAATGGCAAACTGGAAGAAGGCTGTGACACAGGAGTGCTGTGGACCAAGTTGGGGCCAGTGCCCCCAAGTGGAGGGACAAGATGTGAGGTGGTGCCCCCAAGTGGGGGAACTGAGGTAGTGAAGGATGGTCCAGCACCACCATTGGTAGTGTGAGCCACTGATGTAGTGGGGATAGGTATTCCCGCTGTGGGAATAGGTACCGTGAGGGGAACGGTAGATGGTTGCCCCATGGAGGGCATACCCAAAATAGGTGTAGTAACTGGTGTAGTGGTGGATGTGCCACCAATGGTCCCTATGACAAATGGAGTGGAAGTCGTGCCAGCCATGGGGCTAGTAGGGGCAGTATAAATAGGGTTCTCAGACTCTTCGTCAGAATCAGAGGTAAAGTAAGGTGCGTCACTATCTGGTGACGGAGACCTACGTCGCTGACGAGTGGAGTCAAGTGACAAGGCTCTAGATCTGTGATGAGTGGTATCAACGGACAATGATCGGAATCTATGACAAGTGGTGTCAAGAGAACCGTGCTGTGGGGGCTCGCCCCTGAGGCGCCGAGAATGTCTCGGGGACTCAATGGTGACAGATGGTGTCTAGTCTCTGTGGGTTGAGGTGAGTATAAAAACAGCTCAAAAATCCTAATGCAACCGAGTGTGCAGAAGGAGAGCTAAAAAGCAAGGCACTCAGGCCAACAACCAACTCAAAACACCCACTGCAGCAGCTGTGCTACAATAGGTGGAGTAACAACAAAGATGGTCAGAATATCAACAAGCAGTAGGTTTCCTAAAAAGAAAAAATGGTGGACTCACTAGACCCAAGGGAGGTAAAGGAGCATGCAAACACCTAGCTAAAAGTATTCTGACTCAACTAAACATATCCTCTGCAAGGTGATGAAATCCAAGTCAGACAATATGAGTAGGAAAGCCAAGTGGCTATGATATCCCCCTACTGGGAGGGACACCGGGTAGTCAATCCTAGAAGAATGGCAACTAAGATACCCCGTTCATGACACGTCCAGAAAGGTGAATCTGCCGTTTAGTTCGTTGACCGCAATACCCCTATACAGGGATATCCCGCGAACCGCGAAAGGTAGCCCTTCGGTTACTGAATGGAGTGCGGTATTCCACTCAGGCCTCCGGAACCAGTCTCCCGACTTCAACCCTCCTAAGGGAGAGGCCCTCTGATAAACTGGTCGTGACCGTGCCAAAAAGTACTAGGGGATTTTGGTTCCCTATTTGGACAACAACTATGTCTCAAGTGAAATAACCAAGGGGTGTTATTGGAAGCCTATCCCCCTGATCCTACCTAACTACAATGATTCTTTTGTGTTCCCCAAGTGGGGTTAGAATGTTGGTTTAATTAGGTACTTTTTAAGGCTCACTTGATTTTATGTGACAGAGTGTGTGCTCGTGAGGTAATGATCCCAAAAATAGAAGTGCCACAAGGGAGGGCAACTTCCAATCTATCAATAATGCTGAAATTGATTCTTGCAAAATTTTCTGAAATAAAAATACTGAAATTTTTAAAAAGATTCTGTAAAAGGAACAGAAATTATGTTGCAGAAAGGCTGTAAGGAAGTGGGCTGCAGGTGGGACAGAGGGCTGTTCAAATGCAGAAAATATTGCAGCAAGAGGGGCTGGGCTCAAAACAGGAAAAGAGCAGAAATCAGACCGCGGGTCTGTGGCGAATCAGAACAGGCCGACCGCGGGTTTGAGGGAAACAGCGGCGGTCAGGTCGCGGCTATCGAGCCAACAGAGGCAGTCGGGACGCAGGAAACAGGGGAAAAGACACAGTCGGGTCGCGGCTATCGGGCCAACAGTGGCAGTCGGGACGCAGGAAAAATGCAAAAAGACACAGTCGGGTCGCGGCAAAAAGGCTAACAAGCGCAGTCGGGACGCCCGAAAGAGGCAGAAAGCCGCAGTCGGGACGCGTGAAAAAGGCCGACAGGCGCAGTCAGATCGCGGAAAACAGGCTGATTAGCCACGGTCGGATCGCAGGTAACAGACTTGAATCCGCCGGCAGAGCGTCGGAAGCAGTCTGAGAGCCACGGTCGGATCGCGGGTAAAGGCCTGAAAGGCGCGGTCGGGACGCGACTGTAGAGGTAAAAAGACGCGGTATGCGGCGGCCGAAAGGGACAGCCGAAAGGAAAAAATTTAAAAACGGAAACCAGAAATTCGAAAACTAGGGGAGTCGCCAAAACTGTAGCTAGGGTTTTACCCCTAGCTTGTGCCAATGAGCACCTACTAAGGAGAATGGACTCCTTAGTAGCAGTTCAATAATGATTAAATGATTAAGCTAAAACAACAATTAACAAACTACTTTAAACATTGCATGAGACATAAATAAAAGATGTAAAAAATGGTTTTATATTAATGTTACCTTGAGTGTCAAGGTTGGTGAAGCCCTTTGCAGTGTCCAAGAGGATGCTCCAAGCTTCAGAATGCTCCTTTCTCCTTCTCCAATGTTGGGGATGGGCCAAAGGTGGCTCTCAAGGTGAAAATAGTTCAAAGGTGAACTAGGGTTTCGAGAGAGATTTTGGCAGAGTAAGGGTGCTTGTGATTGTGGATGTCGAATAAGGGATCTCCATCACCTATTTATAGCTTTTTGGTGGTGGAGTGCTGACCCATGGTTTTAGGAAACACATGGTTTTGGGCAGCTGTATAGGGTTTTTTCCTCCTTTTCCTCATTATTTTATATTTTTTATTCCCTTTTTAGGGGATTTTTGCTATTTTTGGAGAAAAAGGGGGTTTTTTTGGCCTTTTTTAGGCTATTTTGATGGTTTTTTGGCCTTTTGGAGGCATTTTAGGCCTTTTGGAGGCTTTTTAATGGGATTTTGGTAGGAAAATGGACAAATGAGCCATATAATGTGGTAAATGAGCTAGTGAGCACTTTTTGGGTGTTAACACTATCCATAAACATATACATATGCAAAAACATTGTTGCAGCTTCATTCAAGGAACATACAAGAATCACATGAATGGTCCAGTCTACACAACTACCAAATCAATAAAAATGGATCGTGAAACTCGAGAACAAATTGAAATTGGAAACCCTGCTCAGAATTTAAACCAAAGCCAAGAACCAGATGAAGAAAACAATAAAAAGGATGATGAAATAAAATATGTAGTGGACAAGTATAAAATCCAATGTATGGAAGATCAAGATAAACTAGAAGAAAAATCAGTTGCGAATAACAATGACAAAGAGATAGATGCATCAGATATTGACAATCATGATGTCAATATCAATTGTAAAGAAACTTACAATCTATAAATTGTAATAATGTGGCATCAAATACTGATGAATACGAAGTTGGCATTAATGAAAACTATGAAAGAATTGAAGTTGTAGAAGGATACAAGAAAACCCAAAAGATTCTTCGACACATGAAGAGATAAAAATTTTACAGGTTGTTGTGACTTAATATGATTGAGAATCTAGAGATCAACAGGTTCTCAAGGAGCAATGAGAGACATGATTGTCAGTTAAAACCAAGGAAATAAATCATTTGAAAATCCTCATCAAATCCAAATTAATGAAACAAAAACATCAAAGGATGCTTCAAAATTAAAAGTACATGTTAAAACTGCAAATGAAGACACCTTAACCAATCAGATTGAATTAAGTTGGTTGTTAGTAGTTTCAACTGTAGATAAGAATACCATGACAAATATAATTGAAGATCCAACCATGTTTGAACATCCACTGCTTAACATTAAAAAGGACAGATGTCAGATAGCAAGCGGTGTCTTAACAAAGCATGCAAAAGTATCGAAGATCAACATGTCGATGCAAGTCCTTCGTGAAAACATCAGATTAGAAGCTCAGAAGAATGCCCCCTATAATCATTATTTTTTAACCTACATAATCATATGCATTAACTGATTTGAATGGAAATGTGACCGAATGTTTCAAGAAATATTAAATCGTGGTACTCTTATCCGAAGCAAGTCGCTAAAGAAGGGTTGTATGTCATCAAGCTTGGAAGCCTCTCTGATGTCGCAGTTAATTATGTGGAATCCAAGATTCATGGTCAAATCTTTTCAAGGAAGGATGACTTGTAATAAACCTATATGGTTATTACAATTTTGAATTAATATTATTTTGTTATTTAGTCATTAATTATTAATTAGTAGTTATTATACGACATGTCTATTTCCCCATCATACATATTTAAACATGGCTCACTATATCTATAAATCATCAAACAATAATTCAAAAATATATATTTATTAATAAATTCCATCATGTAAAATTTTTACTTTACAGTCTTAAAAATGGAAATCATCAAACCTTGAAATGTGGAAGGTGCATTCGTGAGACCAAATGGCATGACCAAAAATTCATAATGACCTTCATGAGTTCTGAATGCTATTTTTGGGATGTATTCATCCTCCATTCTAATATAATGATACCCAGAATGGAGATCCAACTTTGTGAAGAAAACTGCTCCATGTAATTAATCTAACAATTAATCAATGATAGGAATGGGAAACTTATCTTTAATGGTGACTTTGTTGAGTTCTCTATAATGTGGACACAACTTCCATGATCCATCCAGATTGTGTACCATTACCGTTGGTGCATATTAAGAACTTTGGCTATGCCTGATTATGCCAGCCTCTAACATTTCTTCAACCATACACTTAATTTCACTCTTTTGTCCATAGGGGTATCTGTAAGGTTTGATGTTAGGAGGAACACTTCCTAGAATTAAGTGAATAGCATGGTCAAAATCTCAAACTAGGGAAATAACTTTTGGAATATCTTCAAATAATTTGGAATGCTTATTAATGAACCTTTGGAGATCTTGTTAAATATTAGACTTAGATGTTTGAACATCTAATGAACATAATTGTGCAATTACACCTTTATGTCCCCTTTTCATCATTTTTTTCATACCATTACGTATGAAAAAAACAGGGAAATAGTCGTATATTATAACACTTGTAAGCTTTGATTCTGATGGAATAATCAAGGAAAATTCCTTCATATGATCTAGATTCAAACTTTCCAAGATTTTCATCATTTCTTTTGATGTGGCACTTGCTTCCAAATATCATGAAATGCTTAATTGTAGCATGTCTTTTTTTCCACATTTCATAAGGTGTTGAACAATTGTTTGTACCGATCTGACATCTGTTAAGACTGTGGGAAGCTATATGAATGGCCTGAGTCCAAAACATTTCTAATAAGTTAGATTCGCTCAATATTGTTCTGGCCATTTCCTGCACATTTATGTTTTTCCTTTCCGCCACTCCATTTTGTTGCGGAGTTTTGGCTGTTGAGAATTGTCTTTTGATTCCATGTTTTTTACAAAAGTTGTCAAATTTGTTTGAAGTGTATTCTAATCCATTGTCATATATTAGACACTTTGTCCTTAATTCTGTTTCATTTTCAACCACTTCTTTTAAATCCTTGAAACATTCAAACGTTTCTGATTTTTATCTAAGAAAGAATACCCACGTCATTCTAGTGTAATCATCAATGAAAAAAAGAAAATAAGACTCACCATTTAACACTTTTGTTCTCATTGGACCGAAAATATATGAATGTACTATTTCCAAGGTTTTGATGTGGTATACTCTTTTGTATTAAATGTAACCCTTGCTTTCTTTCCATTCACACAGTGTTTGCAGAATAAGTTTGATGGTTTAGTAATCCTTGGAATGTCCCTTACAGCTTATCTCTTGATAATTCTAACCAGATTGTCAAAGTTAATGTGTCCTAGTATTCTATTCTAGAGCCAACTTTCATCCGTTTGTCCCATGTATAACTTCTCTTCCTTTTCATCATCCAAAATATATACATTGTCGAGAGTTCTAGAAGATGTGGCTACTACTCTTCTTGTATTTCTATTTCTGATTTTGCATTTTTCTGAGTCAAAGGTGATCGTGTTCCCTTGATCACACATCTGATTGACACTTAGAATATTGTGTTTCATGTTTTAGAATAGCCTAGACATTTTCTACTTTGGTCCTTTTATTTCCCAAACTTTCTAAGCCTTTTCCTAAGATTTTGGCAGAGCCATTATCCCCAAAGTAGACACTACCTCCCTTTTCTTCTCTGTACTTTAGAAAAGTATTTTTGTCTCCTGTCATATGCTTAGAACATGTAATACCCCTAATTTTTACTTGGAATGTATTTAATCAAAATTATGTAAATGATGTAAATATGCTACTATGGAATTCCTAGTGTGGAGCTCAAGGCCAAGGCCCAACTGGAGAATGGCTAGGCATGTATGATGTATATATTTTTATTCGGACCATCTGATTGGGTTGTCATGCCAATTCAAAATGTATGTAAATATTATGTTGAAAATTAATAAAATGGTCCAAGATGGATGTGTAAAGAGCACTAGAGGAGCTATGATCCCACAAGTGGGGAAGAGGAAGGGGTCCTATGGGAAACCAAATCCCTTGCTGCCATTTGTCGACCTCATAACTCATAAAAAAATGCCATGTTCCTTAAATAAGCCAATTACCTTCTCTTTACTATTAAATCCAATCATTGAATGCATATGTGAGGTTGGTGGGAAAAGCCAATTCATGTAGTTATTGAAGCATGGGGGTTGTGACAATTACGTTAGTTATCAACAGTATTATATCTTCTATGGTCAAAAGCTATGTCAGTTGTCTTTTCACCCTTACCTCATATCCATTGGAGTCAACACTCTTTTGATCATTCTAATTCTCTCATGCATGTTTTCAGACACTACGTAGAGTTTTCCATTGCCGTTCATGTCCTTTACAAGACTGTGCTTAACCCATAAATTCGAATTGGGAGATAGAGCTGCATTTTTGGAAGGGAAAATAGATGGTTGTAGGTGAGCATGGAGTTTGGGAAATATAGGAACCTTAACCCATTGAGTTCTTCTACTTTTGGATTCTTGATAAGCCATGGATTAATGTTGCAAGAGGTTCTCCTTTAGCATACATCAAGTTGGACTCTTGCTGCACACACTGGTAAGCGCTGTAAGGATTGTGGGATTTCCTGAGGGAACCGTGGATCAATGAATGGAAATTCCTTCCTTGTGTTGTGTGGGGAAGTTGGAAGGAGTTCCATGAATGTGATGGCTTAATGATACCTCTATAGAGCTCTGGTTGAGATTTTGGATAAGCATAGAGAGCAAAGTGGGTTTTGGGATGAGAGATATAATCCTGAAGGTGTTTCCTTCTCCCTAGTGGCATCATAGCCAAAATTTTGGGTGGCCTCTCAACAGAAAGAGTATATGATGGACATAGTTCATGTGGCTCGGTGGAAAATCGTTCTTACACATCCAGTTGCTTGGATATTCTTTGTTAAAGATAAATATTCTTATGTATTTGATGTGCGCTGATTTTATTTGTATTCATGTGATAATTATGCCTAAATTGCATGTTATGTTTGTGTGGATCAATTTTATTTCCATTGTGTGTTTTTATTTCCATGCCTACACATGCATTTTAGCTGTATAATTTGCAATTGTGGTTGTGGTGTGAAATTTTGAGGCCCCAATTTAGTTAATGTCCCAGCCTGCTGGCCGGATTGAGGAATGAATACATTACAAAACCAATGTTGTCTATGTAACATTTACCCTTCTTATTTTGTACATGTAAAGCTAGACAACATCATTCCTAATAAAACTAATCCTTCAGATCTTCAGTTGGTTCCATTGACTGTGAAGGTGACAGCTAATTTTCACAACTCTCACTATCATGCCCATGATTGTGAAATTTATAACACTCATCATCTAAGTTCAAAATACTGAAGGGATTGAGATCTTCTTTTGGGGTCTCAACTATTTCCCTGAAGCTGTTCTGTTTGGAGTTCTTATGTTTACAAAAACCACTTATCCTAGCATACGCAAGTGCATGAGATATGCAGTTTATTTCTTTATTACCTAGGTTATGACAGAAGTAACAGTTTCCCAAAAATATAATTTGATACCTGATTAGATGAACTTTCCTAAATTGTGCAGGTTCGGTTTTCATATGAATTGGATCCCTTTGCTCTTCTTCAATATTCTGATTGTTCTTTGAGAATGGAGTTCTGAGCGCATCTGTGTATCTCTTTACAAAGTTTGAATCTTCATTGATGTTGTTTTTGAATCTTATGCCATGTTCCAATTGACTGCTCTCTTTTTGTAGTTCTTCTCTTAGAGAAGTAATTTTAGCTTCCATTTTCTCACACTTTTCTTCTCTTAATTTCAACTACCTAGTGGTATCTGCTTCTAATATAAAAAGTGATTCCTACAGGTGCTTGCTTCTCTTCCCCGACTTCTTTATTTCATCCAGAGCACTAATCAGTTCTCCTTCAAAATCTACTTTAGCCATCTCTTCATATTCTGTATCCATGTTTGTGGGATCCTCTTTAGCTAGGAATACTTTTTCTTGCATGTTCAATTCTACGCAGGGATCCATCTTCTAGATGTTAAGCTGTTACTGAAGACACCCTTTCTGATACCAATTGTTGGAATATATTTAATACTAAGAGGGGATGAATCAATATTAGCACAGTTATGAGCAATTTTTAACTCCTTCACTAATTAATAATCACACAGAATTTTTACATGGAAACCAAAACTGGAGAAAAACCATGGAATGCTCTTTTATAATGAAAATATTACATTCAAGGAAGCACCAACTTCCTAATTTCTCCAGCACCAACTGGAAGGAGGCACTGACCCCCTAGTTTTATAGGCACCGATGTGAATTAATAAATCACCAACTCCCTGAGTTCTTTAGCACCAACTTGAAGAAGGATATGACACCCTGCTCCTTGCCTTGTCCTGCTGCCCATATATATAAGAATATGGCATTTCTCTGTTGTACTTCTGATAGACGCACACTTCAGAAATTTTGTTGTTCCTTCTATTGTGCACACCTTATGTATGTTGTAATATTGTTGTCACTGTGCTACATACATTACTTGACTTCACACTCAACACTTCACTTCAAATGATATCACACTTCATACACTGTCTGCTTCTTCATCAAATTCTGCAGTCTGTGCTAAGGTTCAATATTCCATTATGCTATTGCGCATATACAATCTCAACTAATACTGCACTTTTGCTGATAAAATTTTGTTCTAACTTTGAACATCAATATCAAATGGAACTGCGCACCTTCAGAGATATGTCCATTTTGTCTTGGTGAAACATCCTTTAGACAATTTATGACCTTATGCGCATCATGTGATTCATCCTTTTTGTTTAACGCACTTGTATCAAATCATCCTCATCATAATGCACATGCTTGACTATTCTGCAACTCTCTATTTGTGCATCTGATGGAATGCCTTACTTAGCACACATCAATTTAGTATGATTTTGTTATATAAACTTATTCACTTCATGCATCACAATATATACTTCAAATATTTTTATGCGCTTCTGTTTTAGAACATCCGTGACTAACTGCGATACTGCCATTCAGTCCTCATGCACTTGCACATATTATATAATCCTTCCTTTTTTCCTTCACGCAACTATCACAGATCTACAACTTCATGCTGTGCACCATCAACGATTCCATTCCTCTACTTGTGCACACTTGGCTCTCTGCTAGATCATGTTGTTCTAGTTCCATGAGACCTTGATGCCCAAAAAAATATTTATCTGTATCTTCCATATTTCCTCTTCAAGCTTCAGACTTCAAGCATACCTCATTCTCCATGACCGCTTCTTATTGCGCCAAGAGGTGCTCTATAACCCAGTATGAGGGAGATATTATAACATGTGTCGAGTGTTTGTCGAGTAAAAAAATAATACAAAGTAAAAAGTAATAATTATTATGTCGGCCATAAACAAAAAAAAATAATATAAAGTAAAAAGTAAATATGAGACTTAAACTGGAGACTTTAAAGCTTAGGATTAGGTGATAAATATTATGTTAGGCATAAACAAAAAAGAATAATACAAAGTAAAAAGTAAATATGAGACTTAAACTAGAGACTTTACTTTTTACTTTTAATACAAAGTAAAAAGTAAATATGAGACTTTAGAGTGTTTGTCGAGTAAAAAAATAATACAAAGTTAAAAAAAAGAATAATACAAAGTAAAAAGTAATAAATATTATGTAGGCCATAAACAAAAAAGAATAATACAAAGTAAAAAGTAAATATCAGACTTAAACTAGAGACTTTAGAGCTTAGGATTAGGTGGCTCAGGTATTGCACTCAAGGAGCTATTCAAGGAGAGGTTTGCACCTCTGGAGATTTGATCCCTCTCGATGCTTGATAGAGCCTAGGATTTGGATCTAGGCTAGTTTATACTTGTTCTTCTTCGATGGTGATGTCCACAAGTTAGTTTTGGCATCCTTTATCCCTTGATTCACGGTTCTTCTTACTTAACACTTCTGCCACTTGTCATCTTCTGCGCCACTGAAGTGTCATCTCTTGTGGGTCTTTGTGCATACTTGGTCCTTTGGATAGTGGGACTTGCACCATTGATTTACAATTACTTGTGGGACTTGCGCGCTTGACATCTTCGACCGATACATTCTTCTTGGTACTTGTGCATGCTTTAACAACTGAAGTCATTTTCCGATTGGTGAGTCTTGCGCGCTTCTGAGACTTGCATAATTGATCGACAACTTCTTGTTCTAAGCCACTTGTGCACTCCCGAAACTTGTCCAATCAACTCTTTGACTTGCTTGTGCACTCTTGGACATTTGTCCAACCAATCCTTTGACTTTTATCTTGAAGGACTGTGACTAGATGCATTAGAGACCTGCACCTGTACCACATGACATAGGATGCATTCCTTATGTACTTCTTCAAACTATATATGCTTGATGTACCTATCGATATACTTCTTTAGACTTGATTCCATGTATCAATTGAAATATTGCTCACTTATACTTATCCAAAGTATCTTTCATGTACTTCTTTGAACTGGCACATAGATATACTTCTTCAAAGTGGCCTTAATATATTTCTTCGAGCTGGAAAATGAATATTATTCCTCTTTGACAGTAGTTGACATCAATGAAAAACAAATTTCAACATATTTAAATATTGTGGACATGGTCACGCTTCCCATAATTTCCTAACCCCCTTGTGCAAAATTTTCATGGGCCAATAACAAAAGGATGTAAACTTTATCACCATACTACTATCCTTTGTATCCATGGTTGGTGTATCCCTGTCCAAACATGCCTAAAAGAGTTGACAAATCTCAGTTCTACTTCCCGATTCAAATCCTATGCCTTGGGCTTAGATTCACCATTTGTCCCTAAAAGGCCTCCTTTAGGCAATGACTTACAAATGGACATAGAATGATGACTGTGGATCTGATCGACGAATTGTCAACTCCATTGATTTGTGACATCCAAATAGTGCTAGTGATGCTTCTCCCTTGTGGGTCCATGTCCCATAACCATTATTGTTCAATGGTTCCATAAGCTAGGGTTTTGGTCAATGAGAGGAAATGCAATTTCGGCACTAAGGGGTCAACTTGGGAAATAAATTAACTAGGATATTGTGGGTATAGTGCCGACATGGGACCTACCCAAAGACACCTGTAGGAGATGACATAAATCAATTCTACTGGTTGGTTCACATTATATGCCCCGACATCAGATTCACCATGTGTCCCTGAAAGGATTTAGGCTGCGACTTGAAATTATCCATAGAATAATGACCATGGATCAGATCAAATACCATTGAATCCATTGGATTTGTGACATCATAATAGTGTTAGGGGTTCCTCTCCTCCATGGGTTCATGGCCGATAACTTGTCTTGTTTGGAGATTCCATAAGCTAGTATTTTTGTTAGTGAGAAGCAATGCAATTTCTATAGTAAGGGGTCAATTTGGGAAATACCTTGACCAGTATCTTGTGTGTAGATTTACCGCATGGTCCCTACCTAAACACACCTATAGGAGCTGACATAACTCAGTTCTGCTGCCCGGTTTGAATTATATGCGTCGAGCTTGGATTCACCATATATCCTTGAAAGGATTTAGGTTGCAACTTGAAATTGACCATAGAATGATGAGCATAGCTTGGATCGGTGAACCTCCCACTCTATTGGATTTGTGACATCAGAATAGTGCTATGGTTTCCTCTCCCCATGGGCCCATGTGTCGAAATGATGATTCCAAAAGCTAGGGTTTTGGTCATCAATTTTTAGACAATGCAATTTCTATACTAAGTGGTAAACTTGGGAAATCCATTGCACTTGATATTATTCATTGGTCAATGATAGCACTGGGAGCTACAAATTAGGATTTCTAGGGTTTAGAATATAAACTATGGTTTAGGATACAAACTAAGGGTTATAGTGTTAAAAATACAAACTGGGGTTTAGAATACAAACTAGGTCTTCTACTTACCAAGGGATTTGATAGTAGTCATTGGTCAATGATGACATTGAAAAATTATATAACATCATACCTAAAAAATTTCTTTATCAATGTATAAAAGTAAGACAAGCAGTATATTCTTAATGAGGGGCCCTCATGTTCCTATGAAGGTCCATAAAACTTGCGCACTCAAAAGAGAAATAGTTGTTATTGGCACCTTGAATGGTCCTGTAGATCAATTATGTTTAATAAGAACAGGAAAGGATAAAATCCCCCCTAATCCATTACCACTCCCTCATTCTCTCTAATATTCTAGGAAATACCATGTTCTCCATCTATCTTTTCCCTAGTGACCAGTTCTAAGAATAATCCAAACAACAAGATTTGAATGGATTATATGATTAGAACCAGGTAATGGAACAAAGGGAGTGAACTTGGATGTGACTACTACTGGAGAACTAAACATATCATTAATCATTGCTAACCATCCTTTGCACTCCCTTCTATATATCATCATATATCTTGAATGTTTCCAAATGAGTACAACCAATTTTCTTCTTGTTTCTATCTTGTTGCGTTAAACTACGAAAAACAAAATCATGGTTAGACATTTCAACCTCAATAAAATCAAATCATTCCCCATAAAAAACTAAATTATATAGAAAATTAGCATGCTTTCTAATCCCATCTTTCTTATTTTTATGGTGTTCAAAAACACTTGATACCCCTTTATTGATCCCACAAGCACATATTAGTAAATTTATGTGATTGGAAAAAAAATGATGGTGAATATGGTGATGCGGATGAAAATGACGATGCAGATGATGATAAATGTAATGGCGGCAAGGATGAAATTATTAATGAGCATGAAGACAATGATGACAATGGTGTTGCTGATGAAGATGATGATGACAACGAGGATGAAGATAATGATTACAATGATCATGAATATGGAAATAATGATTAAATTGATGATTATGGTGTTGGTGTTAGTTCTATTTATACATTTAAGGGTGGTATTTTTAGAAACCCCCCCTAAACGTTCCTGAGAATTAGACTTTTGGGGGAAGTTTTTTGTCAATCACCCAAAAAGTCCAATTCTCATGACTCTTTTTGAGAGGGAGGTTCTAACACAAATTCCCCTAGATGTATTTTTGAGGGTGTATTTTTTACAAAAACCTCTTTGATATTCATAAATTTTTGTTTCATTTTCCCACAATCAATTTGAAAAACTGACACATTTTCTGTTTTGAACCTAATTTTACACAGTTCAGAAAAAATGCCCACTAGACCTCATTGTTGGGTCCCTTTTAGCGATTTCAGTTGGAAATGGTGTGGTTTACTATTTTCCACCTTATTATACATCTATTTTTTCCACCTTAGTATGAGAAGCATAGTTATTATTGAAATCTTGGTTAAAATTCTAAGCATTCTGGAAAATAATAGAGTGAAAAATTGAAATAAGAGGGATACAAAAATGTAGGCCATAGGTTGCAAAAATAGACAACCTTTAAACTAAGGATAAGTAATTAATCAAAATTGATGACTAAAATCCTAAATTTTCATTATCAAAATGAAAATTGGAGACTAAAATTCTATGTTGTTATGTAAAAGTTAGTGTAAATATTCAAAAATGGGCTTAGAAAAATGCATGCCATAGTTTGTACAATTGTCATTAATTGAAAATAAGACCATGGGGTTGAAGTTAGATATATTTTTGACAAAAACCTCTTTCATATTCCTAAAATTATGTTTCATTTTCCCATAGTGAATTTGACAAATTGGCACCATTTATGTTTTGAACCTAGTTTTACCCAGTTCAGAAAAATGCTTGCTAGGACCTCATTGTTGGGTATTTTTTAACGATATCAAATGGGAATGGTGTGATTTTCTATTTTCCAAATTCTAATACATATATTTTTTCCTTCTTAGTATGAGAATCATAGTTATTATTTATGTCTTAGTTAAAATTCTAAGCATTCTGGAAAATAATACAGTAAAAAATTGAAATAAGAGGGATACATAACTTTAGGCCATAGGTTGCAAAAATAGACAACCTTTAAACTAAGTCTACCTAATTAATCGAAATTAATGACTGAAATCCGAAATTTTATTGGTCAAAATCAAAATTGGAGACTAAAATTGTAGGTTGTTATGTGAAAATGAGTGTAAATATTAAATAAACGGGCTTCGAAAAATGCATGCCACAACCCGTACAACTGTCATTAATTGAAAATAATACCCTGTGGTTGAATCTAGATATATTTTTGACAAAAACCTCTTTCATGTTCTTAAAAATTTATTTCATTTTTCCATAATAAATTTGACAAAGAAGCACACTTTTTGTTTTGAACCTAGTTTTACCTAGTTTGGAAAAATGCTTGCCAGGCCCTCATTTTTGGGTCTTTTTTAGTGTTTTCAGTTCGAAATGGTGTGTTTTTCTATTGTACACCTTCTTATAGATCTACTTTTTCCACCTTAGTATGATAAATATAGTCATCATTGCAACAAAGTACTTGACACAATGGGCATAACTTGCAATCACAAAAGACTGTACTTTAAAAGAAACTATATGATTTATCTTTGAGAATATATTGATGATATTTGGATGCTCAACAATGTTTATGAGAAGCAAAGGTATTCATTTAATACATTCCAAAATTTAAACTTTGAACCAATAATTTATGATGTACATCACTAGAAAAATACTACTTATCACCCACAAGTGAATGAGATTATTCAAAAATTTAATAAGATTTTAGAACTTGGACTGATAAGGATCTATTATATTAATAGACAATAAAGGGACTAGATAATACCTATAGTCACACGGCCCTACCTAACAACATTTAAATTACTAACAAAGAAGACACCTTTCCACCTAGTGTATGGGAAATAAGTAGCAAATCGAACCCTTAAACCCCTAAACCCTGAACCCATAACTACTTAAACCATAAACCCTATCCCTTAACACATAATCCCTTAACCTGTAAATCCCCTAATACTTAAATATCCTATCCCCTTAATCCCTTAAACAACCGTAATCCTTTATTCCCTTAACCCCTAAACTGCTAGATTCCTTAGCCCTTAAGTCCTTAACCTTTATCCCCTCTACCCCCTAACCCTTAATCCCCTAATACCCAACCCATTAACCTATAACATGTTAACAACTAATCCCTAATCCCTTCAAACCTAAACCCATAAACCCCTAAACCATTAACCATTAACACCTAAAACCCTAAATATACATAACCACTTAACTCCCTTATCCCTGGATACCATAATACATAAAACCCCTACCCATAATAATTCAACCCTTAAATCCTTTAATCGACCCTAATCCTTTATCCCCATAACCCTTAGAATGCTATATGCCTTATCTGCTAAGTCCTTAACTCTTATCCCTTATACCCCCTAATCCCTAACCCGTTAACCTATAATCGCTAATCTATTAACCCATAAACCCATAAATCCTTAACTCTTCACCCCTAACCCCTTAATCCATAACCCCCTAAGAGCCTAACTACCTAAGCCATTAACCCATAATCCCTAATCCCTAATCCATTAAACCTTCACCCCTAACCCATAATCTATTAAACCCCTAGCCCTTAAACCCTAACCCCTAACCCCTAGTCCCTTAAAAATTAATCCCTTATGTCATGTCCCCTTCCATCAATCCAATGCTAGAGAGGAAACATGACCAATCTTACCAGGCTTATTGGCATCTTCACCCCATACATTACTAAGAGATTCATGGAATAATAAAACTTATGGGTACATACTCGTATTCAACAAACACAACGGAATTAAACACTGTACATACACACAATTACTTCATGCATTCAGCATACCAATATCAATCATACATGTAATAGTCATTAATTATGATATTGCATAAAACATGATTCCTTTCATTTCATCAACATGAATAATTAACATTCAGAATTAATACATTGTAGAACACAGAATGCATATAATTTAAACCACAGAGAACACTTATCTTTGAGTTGAAGCTTTCCAAACAACTGGCTATGTGAGAGAAACGTTCCACCCAAACATAGATCTCTGTCCAGCCTATATCCTTTCAGCTGAGAGATCACCCTCGAGCTGGGTTGTGTATCCACTAAGGAGGAACTAGACAGGCTCACTCACAACCATGGATTCGCTCAAACGATCATGCTAAACCATCACACAACTGGGTTTATCAAGCATGCAATAAGGAAAGGAGGTGTATGCTAAGCCAGTGAGCTCAACCACAGAGCTACAGACATCTCAGGCTAAATTCAAGCAATCCAATCCTCTATTCAAACATTCACACTTGGATTTCTCACAATTATGTCTTCAAATAACTCCATCTCGTCATTGGGTTTCTGGGCTGTAAAAAATGGGTTTTCCCACCGATTTTTGGGCATCCAACCCTCCCAAAATATCCCCAAGGCTAAGGTCTATGGATCCCCCATTGGATTTCACAGTCCACACAAGTTTCTAGGCATTTTGGGCACTTCAAAACATGGGTTAATTCACAGTTGCGATTTCTATTTTTTCTCACTGCCCGGAATTCATTTTTGGATGGAAAATGATGCTGGGCCCTTCCACACTAGAATGGGAATGAGAAAGAAGCAAAAACCATGAGGTAGGGTGACTTGTGGTACAAGAAAACAGAGCCCATACTTTGCCATATGAAATTTTGGGCTGCCCATGCTCCATTAAAGCCATGGACTAAAATCTTCAACAACTTCCTTACAACAGAATTAAATGTCAGCAAGGAAAGTCAAATGGGTTCACAAGATGACATTTGACAACATATGGTTCATCCCCACAACCCCCTCACCACTCTCTAGTGGATACACATGGCCCCTTCTTTTTCGTTGCCTCCATAGCCAGTTTTGGTATTTTATTGCATGATGTTTATTTGCATCATTTTTACAATGTTCCATGGCTAATAGCACATGGGTAACATAATATCCAATACTTTCTTTCTAAATAAAATTCGAGCATCCACTAGCGTGGCCTTGGCCTTGAGCTCCATGCTAGGAACACATACATCACATGTATACCATATTTACATTAAAAGCTAATATATCCTAAGGGTCAAAATGGGGTATTACAATCCCCTACCCTTTAGAATAACACTGTCCTCGGTGTTCCACTACTTAGGAATACATATACAATTTACACGTCAAAATTTTTGAAATTTTTGCAGATCTGCCCTACATTCTATCCTTTACCTTGAACTTTCAGGACCAAGTCTTTTGGATTCCATAAGCTTCTCCTGCGGGTTCTGACCTTCCAGATCGTCCACAAGTCTGAAAGCTTTATGGATGCTACCATCTTGATGTTCCCTTGTTGGGCAGTTGCGGAGGCAATGATGTCCTCCACATTTCCAACATTTCACTGGCTGTTTCATCTTTACTTGCTCAATTTCCTTTGATTCTTCATGCCTGGAACATTTCTTAATGGACCGATGGGGTGAATGCCTCATCATTGAGCCACTTTCCTTTCCCTTACAGATTTCTCTCATAATGCTTTTTACCTCCCTTTGCAGACAAATAGAGTCTTGCAAAACCTTGTGGTTCATCTCATTCTGCTTCTTTTGTAGCTTGAGTAATTCTCCAAGATTTTCTTGGGTCTTGGCAACTATTTGAAGGAGACTTCCAGCCAAGTCCAATAGCCTTTGGTATGCTGCCATGGTCAATGTGCACAACTAGATTTCACTTTGCTCACAAGCAGCACTTGCTTTGCAACAATTGTAATAAATTAACTTCACTTTCTCACCTGTGAAATGCATCATTGTAATTCTGTTAGGTCAAGCATAACATAAACATTAAAATAAATCAATTAATTGCCCAATTGACATTGGTAGTCCATGCTTCATTCATGAAACTTTCATACTTTTCATGCTTGCCAACAGGCACATGAGCTCATTCATGTCCATTCCTTCATAGGGAATTACTTACTTCAGCATTCACAATTTATTTCAAGCAAATAAACACACTCTACTTTTAGCCATACATGCATTCAACAATTTTCTGTTTTTATAAATGCATCAATAAAAAAAAGAAAAGAGAGAGTAGTAAGAGTTTTCTCCTCTTAGTTTTGTTCCATTCTGGAACCCACACCACCACTGTGGTTTTCGTGCTCCTAGCCTTTTCAATTCAACGTGAATGCTTGACTTGGCCTTCTTTGCTATGACAATTGGTGTCTATGGTCTATTCCAGACCTCTCAACCATGGAGTCCCTCCACATGGTTTGTATAAACTCTTGGCTGCTAGGGCCCACACAGTCCCACTAGCACCATCTTTCATTACTGCTCATGTTGAGCTCTTTAGGACGGTCACATGTCCACATGCATCCCTAGGATGCCTTCATAGTCCTTGCTTCCAACAATACCTACACTCAACCATTGAATCATTTCACATGTTTAGTTTATTTTCATAGGTTTTATCTCTAAACAAGAGTTTAGGAAATCATAACCAAATCATGTACACATGTATATTCATATTAATTAAGCAAGAAGTTGCAAGATAACCAAATACTTATCTGCATTGGATGTCTTCATTTTATTCCACGGGATCCTTCTTTGTTTTACAAGCTTTGGATTGCGTATGGACTTGGATGTTTGGCCAACACGCAGGCTATCCCACAACATCAAATAATCTTGGATGTTCGGCTAGCACATAGGCTACTCCACAACATCAAATAATATTGGATGTTCGGCCAGCACGCAGAATGCTCCACAACATCTAATAGTCTTGGATGTTCGGCCAACACGTAGGCTGCTCCACAACATGAAATAGTTAATGCTCAACCAGTCACTCTCTGGATTTACCAAGCAATTTATAGTTTTTTTTCTTTTAGGGTCCTTGATTCCTGTAATGACCAATGTTTCCAACAAAGAAATAATAGTGCATCAGCTTAACTGTTACAAGACTTATACTTGAAATCTTCATTATTCCAAATAAGAAATAAATGAAATTGAATACTTATTTGTATTGTGCATTTCCTCTCTGGTCCATAGGGTCCTGCTTTTACTTTACAAGCCTTGGGATCCTCTTACGGACTGGGATTTTTGGCCAGTGTGCAGGCTGCTCCACAACATCAAATAATTAATGCCCTACCAATACACCTTCACGCCGACTAGATTTACCAAGCATTTGGTGGTGCCCAACCAGTCCCATACCTGGTTGGCACTCTCCATTGCCGAGCCAGCACATCTGTCTGGGTCATCAGCCAATGGAAGGAAACTGCGCCATCGACCATTATAGGTCAAGGATCCACTACTCTACCTTAGGTTGCGTCATCCTTTCACACATGTCACAACCCTTCATGAGCATAACAATTCTTCACCCACACAAGGATGGCACTCCTCCTCTTGTGCAAACCGACGGTTCCCTTTAGAAACTCTTTAGGTGAATTTCTTGACTACAGGCTATCATGGCCCCATGATACCCACTCACACTTCACAAAGGTTACCACTGCTCATACAGTCCTCTTGAGTACCCTTTTATTCACTTTTCCCTTTAATGTGCAACACCAATTTGCATATGTATAAGCTGACAACACAAGATGGATAAGCAAGCTCATCAGTATTGCTTCTCTAAAACTGTAAACATATTTCATGACATTCACTATCCAACATTGAAACACCAGGAATGCATCCATTCCCTTAGGGTGTAGTCAATATTGGCATCCCTAACATAACTTAGCACCAGAAAGGTTTGCACTCCTCACTGATGTGAACTATGTAGGTCCTAATCATACTTCAAGCAGTCTGAATAATATAAACAAATGGAATATGATTTGCGTAGTAATTCTAACAATTAGAGATGCCCATATATATATATATCAGTCTGGGTTTACAGAACACTTATCTATTTTGTAGATGTAATTTCTCTTCACTAATGAGGAATGGGGGCTCCTCCTTTGAGTTGACAGTCCCTCGATTTTCCATCCCAACTCCTTTTGATGTTACATAAATCTCATATGTCTTACTGACATAATCTTTATCATCTCACTCATATTGTTTACCAATCATGCAGTGTAGATGGGGCATTATCAAAATATCCAATGGCGTTTCACCTGAAACCCATTTCCAATGTATGGGACCCTTCCCATGAAGTTTGGCTTCTGTAGGCCATCTCTCATGGTCTTACTGCAATGTGTCTTCCTGGAACACTTATTAAATAGCCAAACAATTAGCAACATTTAACAATAAAATTCAAATCTAATTTTTTCATAACCAATCAATGGCACTAATATTTAACTTCAATATGAATTTGCAATTTTGTTTACTGCAAAAATCAATTTGTTTAGTCATGAAGCTATCCCCATACTGTTTGTCTTCTGTAAGTGGCACCACTCTACCCATTATGGATTTATTCTTGCTGCCATACATGAGCATCCACTTGCAACATGTCCTCCTGACACATTTTATATAAGATAAATAGTAATTAGTTATTTATTAGCAAAATTTCAATTCTGAGATTTACAAATCTGAATTGACAATCTGTTTTGCACATAAACTATTTCACAGCCATGAGATCCTTCTCATGAGGTTTGGCTCTTTCACATCGTAGATTCCAGCCTTTGTCATGGCCTTACCCTCATTGCCATGCCTTGAACAATCTACCTGTAATCAGAAAATTCAACCAACCAAACACTTGTAAGTCTCCATGCATATAATATTTCATTGTTGCAATAGTCACTGAAGCATTTTCAGAATTATAACATTCCATAATTCAAACACTTCGAGCTGTTAACATATCAATATCACCAAAACTCATTTACTTCACGTGCATCATTATCATACTAAAATTGCAAGGTACAGTCACATCCTTCATGCAATTTAAATGAAACTTTAGATACCCATTATTTCATAGTCATATGATTATACAACTCTACCTTTTCAACGAGTACTCCGACAGCTCGTCGATCATGACTACCTGCTTTATGCACTTACTATTCTACATTCATAACATCCCATGACATGATCCTAGAATCATCATCAATTCATCATTTCATTCATTATCTAGTTTGCAATAACGTACGCACCATCCCTATGCATTCATGCAATGCATCACAACATGTGCACCCACACTTATGCATGCACATTTACAACATTTACTCAAACTTTTCATATGCATCCACTCAATGCATAACCACAAGATTTATAAAATCTCTTAATGTATCTCCACTCAATGCTACCTTGTATTGATTAATGAATACTATGCATTCAAATATATTATGGCCTAACCATGAGTACCTCATATAGGATGCATTACCATAATCAAGACCACCAGTCCTTACTTGTTTTGGTTATTAAGCTCATAACCAACATGCACAGGGCATGATATATTTTTATGTGAATGTAGTATAAATTTCTAAACAGTCATATGGTATGAGACCTCGTTCCTTCACCATTCCCTGCTCCACCACACTATAGCAGTGTCATTCACATGAATGCATTTAAACTCTAAATGCATACCATTTTATGATTATTAAATATGGTTCAAGGGATTCTCACTACAAGAAAAAAGGTCATTGGTGAGGGTCATGCCTGTGATGGACCTTTAAGGGTTGTCACCAATGTCGTATATGATGACGGTCCTTAAAATATCATCATTATAAGTTCCTTTTGAGATGATCCTTTAAGGTTCGTCACCAAATCCCTTTTAAGGGACAGTTTTGGTGAGGGTTGTTAAAGGACCGTTATTGATCCTCTCTTTGGTGACACTTCTGGTGACAATATTTTAGTAGCCCTCACTAATACATGTTTATTTTAATTTTGGTGAGTGTAGTAAATGTTTGTCACCAATTATCATTATAATTGGTTTTTGGAGACACTATGTGAGCATTGCTATATTTTTCGACAAAAGAATATAATGGTTTAAGATAGCTAGTATTGTTATGGATTCTTTGTAATTAATATGTTTCCAAGGTCATACTAGTCACAATACCCACTCAAAAGGTCTATAAGCAATCTTTGGAAAACCACTAACAATTTATAAGTACCATTCCAAAATCGATCCATAAGAAATCTAATCTTTTGGGTATTCGACATCAACAAAATTGATTCATATATCCTGTTAGATTGTACTTTGATGCTTTAACACCCATTGGAATTAATGGAGGGATGTCTACTCGTCCATGTTCTACTCCAACACCTTAATTCACATGGTTTGGATTGCATCACAAATGGTTTGGTTGAAGAATTTGCAGTTCAACATGTTTTAGTAGACAAATACAGGCTTGGATCAAGCTTGTAGAATCTCTAGTTTCTGTGTTTTTAGAATTTTCAATAAAATCTTGACGATGAACAAATTGTCCGACAAAGTAGAAATACTGCAGGAAAGAGAATGTAGAGTTGCTAGAAATAAAGTTGATAGAGAAAAGAAGAATCTCTTGGGCTTGTCCAACATTTTATGTGAATAAGCACATTGAGCGAAAAAGAGGCAAGGATCGAATGGTATCCCATGGAATCCCCACCACTTCCCACCACTGCCCAACAAACAATTTTAATCGCACGGTAGTAGAGAAAACCCCAGGTCAGGCCCAACCTTAGTATTAGGTAGAAGAAAAATCTATCCAACAGTATTTGAAACTGTCACCGTGTCAACATGAGGTCTTAGAGGGTGCCAACCTCACCGACGGGTAAGAACTACGACCCCCCTACCCCCCACAGGGAATGGAACCTAGATCTCACTATTACATTTTTGGCCTTTAGGGGGGGTTGTCTTCAGCCCCCAAAGGTGACTTATGAGGGGGGGGTTGGATTTGGGGGTAGTTTTGGAAAAACCACCCCTAAAGGCACCGATGTTAAAAGTTTTGTCCTTTAAGGGAGGTTTTTGAAGAGATTGGAACCACCCCCAAAAGTGACTTTTGCAGGCAGTTTGTGACTCTCGTCGTAGAGGTCTACAGAGGTAGTTTTAAAACCCCCTTGTAGATCCCTTCATAGAGACCTATGGGGGTGGTTTTGAACTCCCTTCATAGAGACCTATAATGGCGGTTATGAACCCCCCTCATAAGCCCCCTCATACAAACCTATAGGGGCAGTTTGGAACCCCCCTCGTAGAGGCCTATAGGGGTTGTTGTGAAACCCCTTTGTATAGTCCTATAGGGGCGGTTTGGAACCCCCCTTGCAGAGGCCTATAGAGGCAGTTTAGAACCCCCCTCGTAGAGGCTTATAGGGGTGGTTTTGAACCCCCCTTGTAGAGGCCTATAGAGGTAGTTTGAAACCCCCCTCGTAGAGGCCTATAGGGGCGGTTTGCAACCCCCCTTGTAGATGCATATAGGGGTGGTTTGGAACCCCCTCGTAGAGGCCTACGGAGGTAGTTTGAGACCCCCCTCATAGAGTCCTACCATGTAAGTTTGAAATCCCCTTTGTAGAGACCTATAGGGGGGTTCCAAAACCCCCTTGTAGCAGCTTAAGAGGGCATATCAAGACCCCCCTCATAGAGATGTATTGAAGTGGTTTAAAAATTCCCTCGTGGCCACCAATAGGGGAAATTTAGAACCCCCCTCGTAGCCACCTACAAGGTCAATTTCAAACCCCTCTCATAGCCACCTATAGAGGCAGTTATGAACCACCCTCATAAAAACCTATAGAGGTGGTTATGAAAACCCCCTCGGTTATGAACCCCCCTCTTAGAAATACATTGAAATATCATTTATTAATTTATGGTAGGGCACGGAGGAATCGAACCACCAACCTCCTGCTTGTAAGGTAAGTGCTCTTCCATTGAGCTAGTACCATTTAAGAACTTTAATTGTTGTTGTGTCAAAACTTGCCTATCGTGTATGGTATATGGCATATACTAGATTGGTTTGAGCTTGTGATTCTTCTGACTTTTAAACCTGTGTTTGTCAAAATGAGACCACACTCTATCACGAAACTGAAAATCAAGACGGACCTGATGTATGCCATGCAGTTCCCTATCTTTCACATGTGTTTGCTAAAGTATGTCATGGACTCTGCTTTGTATTTTAGCCAAGATGCACAAAGGAAGAAGCCTCATCTTCCTCCTGCCGGTGGGTGAAGAGAAACTAGAAGCTCAAGGGGAAAGAAGCTGAAAGACATAACATACCTCAAATGGAGAATACATTTCTCTAGTTGAGCTACAAGATGTACAAGTAAATATCCCACTGTTCATTCTATTGGTGGTAAATGTGGAGAGAAAGCAACAAAGTCTTGTTGACTACCTTGGTCTGTCCATCAATTTGGGGATGAAAGGAGATAAAAAAAATTCAACTGACATCCTAGAAGCTTCAATGCCTTACAAAAATTACTAGTAAATCTAGAGTCACAATCAAAATGATGGCCAACAGAAAGCCAAAATGGCTCTAAAGATGTTAGAAAAACAACTCTGCATGTTACTGTCATCAATAAATTTACTGCAGGTATGGAAGATTGCTACCTTAGAGACTAATATGCAAACTACAACAAATACATAGTCATGCTTCCACGGAGCGGTAGGTAAATTGCTGATTAAGTCCATGGAACTAGATTGCCCTTGTCTGGAAGGAATTGGTAACAATTGCTATAGCCTCACTATCAGGGAAGGCTGCCTCCAAAAGTTTGACTAGGACTGCTTCCTCCAAGTGTGCAGGATATTAATGAGATTGTGCTGACTAGAATTCACTACATAAAATATTCCTAGATGAGCTGGACACCCAATAAAATCAGTACTGGTAGCATGCTCTTTCTATTCCCATTGATATGCTCCAGCTAGTCCACATACACCATTTCTAAGTATTTTACCCAGCCACTTGTAATTCCTTAGCTTGCATTTGGTCTTGGTTGAAGTGCTTTATAAAATATCAAGAGGATTCTCAATAAATAGTGAAATAATGTATGTTTCATGTGTGATGAGATTTGCTAACTTTTATCCACACCAATCCTCCTGTTCAATGGATTCTATTTCTCATTAATGATAATATAGAAAGATTCAATATCTCTTCATTGTAGACTAAGTTGGGAATATGTGGGATATTGGCTGGAGTCTCCTCTGCACAAAATTTTAGCAATGATAGGGAATGCATTGTGCATTTCCAATTTTAGGCTATGTTCATGCCAGAATCAAGTGTCATTGATTACTTATCTTGCTAAATACTAAGAGCAGCCCAGAGCACCTGTATGACATAAAGTAGTGTTTTAGTTCAATCATTATTCTTTTCCAATACAAGCAGATACCCATTGGTCTTCCATAGTTTAGGCATATATACACTACTAAAAGACAATAGTCACAAAGAAGGCAATAATACATCTTTCAGAAAGAACTGTGAAAATGTGGGCATGAAAACTCAATTATACCAGTATGCTTTGCTCCCAAGTCATGGCCACTCCAAGAACATCATACACATGATATTTGGAAAGCAATTCAAAAAGTTCCACTAAGCTTGTAACTTGTAAGGTATTTTTTGATAAAGTATAATGTTTATATGTGATGGTCATAACTAGTATGTTCTTTAGTAACTTAAGATGTCAAGTACATGGTAGAATAAAATCAGTATTTTATAACTTTTGCATCACTTTAAGTCTCTTCATCATTAGTATTTAATTAAGTGGGAGAGACATCTTTTAATTTACTCACATAAATTACTTTTTTGAAAAGTAATTCAAAAAAATTTGTATCCTTTATCTCTCTTTGTTTGGGTAAACTTTCTGCAGTTGTTACTAGCATGGCATCAGAGCCACTATGCATCTAAAAGACTAAAATGCTCGAGGAACTGATTCAGTGTGGCCATATCAACAAGGGATTGATTGGCACATGAAAGGCACTGATTCAGTGTGGGCATATCAACAAGGGATTGATTGGCACATGAAAGGTAGCAAAGGAGTCATGCAAGCATTGAGAGAAAGTTGGCACCCAAAGAAAAGATAAGTCGGCTCATTTTTGTTTAATATTAATAGCTCGACCCAGTCTAGCATTTTAAATTTGCAGATTTCAAAGAAATAAGTATTAATATACCCAGAAAATAGAAACTTGAGCCATAGTGAGATGGTTGCCAAGCAGCTACAGAAAGCTAGAACAAACCCGCTGGTAGGGCTGAAAATTCAAAAGACATGCGAGAAAGCCTAAAATAGGTAGTAGGCAAGCCATGCAAACCACAGGAAGGTCCAAACATGCCTTAGGAAGCTTGAAACAAAGCACGGTAGGTATTCAGTCGAACATCCACATAGGATAGCAGGCAGCAGAATAGGCCCTAGGCAAGTTGAAACAAACCTCAGGTAGCAGAAATAGTGCTCAGGTATTTATGTTAGAACCCAATCAGAAATTTAATGGGTATATTTCAGCACATGGAAACAGTGGATGATAACCATTTTCCAATACAGTGGTCCACTGGAAGCAGTGATAGGCAAAGTTGTGAGAGACAAAGATGATGAGGATGAACAAGAAATATATCACCACAAGAAATAAAAAGTAGTGATGCTCATCAAATGTCAATGACAGATGAGATGATTCCACAAGTGCTGGCTGTGGAAGATGCTTCCACAGTATGGAAGTAGGCAAGGGATATGGATGAAACTTAAACTAAAGCTAGAGATTTTTATCTTAAAAATATGTTTTTAATGCAAATGGAGGAAGGGGGAATTCACAACATTCACTGAAGTTGAAAGATATTAAGGATCAGTTATTAGCCACGGGAAGAGACATAATTGAAGAGGGGATCGTGGTAATTACCCTAAAATGTCTGCCTCCATCGTTTGAAAACATCATTTCTAAAACTTCTAACAGAAATTTCATTTTTTCTGAAATACTCTGTATAGAATCTATTTGGAACGATGGCAATGACCCTAAAAAATATGCCTCTATGGTTCGAAAACTTTGTAGAGACCCTTCTCGTCACTTTTAAAACTACTAACGCAACTTTCATTTTTCTGAGAAATACTTCTAATAGAATCTCTTTGTAAAGTTGCCATATTGTGAGCATATCTATGCCATCAAATACGCACCCATTAGCAGGTTTGAACTAGCACAACTTTTGAGAAGATGTCAAGTAAATTGTAACATAAGGAAAGATGGAAGCAGTTTGAACTTTGGAGACAACAATAGCACCTTTGGAAGTGCATTTGCACCAAAGTACAAAGGTAAGCAAAACAACGGTGGGCAAGCAATAATAAAAAAGCATCTCAGGTAAAACTTTAAAAGTAAACCTACAACTAAGAACTTGAAGTGTTAATATCTATATTGCACGAGTTTCCAGAATGCTAGAATATTGGGAACATAGGTACAAGTGCCCACAATGGGTACAAGTTTCACTCAAATTTGCAAGAAATGGCAGGTTGAGAGAGGCAATTTTACATATTAAAAACTAATATATATTGCTAGCAACTTGAGTGCAACATTCACAAGGGAAATCACCCTCTACAAACTCAGAAATATCTTTGTAGGAATAACAAGAAGTAGCAAATACCGTATGGTTGTAACAACCTTCTTCTACTGCCTAGAGTTGATGTTTGAGACTGCTGGTAAATGATAGACTTTAAATAAAATGACCAACAAGTGTATAATGACCAAATGATCCTCCAAATGGTTTCCAAACAGGTTTGTGCCCTCTAGGAAGTTTACACTACCCTCCCACAAACAACACTCGACCAACAAGGGAAGAACATGACCCTCATAAGGAGATTCAGCCTCTAGATGATGAATATGGACCCACAGTGGTCCAAACGGTCTCTCTATCCTAGCTACCCCCACCAATGTCAATAATGTATGGTTTAGGACTTTCATCAAATACCTGGCACTATTGCTATTAAACCACTGTATTTTCCCCTCTTGCTGGTGTTATAATTTTTTTGTGGCATATCTGATTGCTTGCTACTGATTTAAGTTTGTGTATTGTTGGTTTGCATCTCCAAGTGATTTTTCATAGATACCATAAAGGATATATACCAACAACGTTCTCATTACATTGCATGAAATAAGCAAGTTTCCATCCAACAACTACTGATATAAAGTCTCATGAACAACAAACTAATATAGAACTTAAACTAGATAATTATTTCTAACCTCTGATCATAGATTTGGGCATCCATGAGTTGATATACTGAAGATACATTGTGTTTGGTCTCTTGTGTCACCACGGATCAGATTTGGAATGAATGGACTGTTGACAACTTGAGTGCAACCATCACAAGGGAAATCATCCTCTACAAACTCATAAATATCTCTGTAGGAATAACAATAAGTAGCAAATACCATATGGTTGTAACAACCTTCTTATACTACCCAGAGTTGATGTTTGAGACTATTGGTAAATAACATAATTTAAATAAAATTCCCAGCAGGTGTATAACGACCCAATCCTCCTCCAAATGGTTTCCAAATAGGTCTGCGCCCTCTGAGAGGTTGACATGGACCTCCCACAAAAAACACTTAGACAACAAGGGAAGAACACAAACCTCCCACTAAAAAAAATCAGACAACAAGGGAAGAACACAACCCTGATAAGGAGAGGTGGCCTCTAGATGATGAATATGGACCCCATAGTGGTCGACACAGTCTCTTTATCCCAGCTACCCCACCAATGTCAATAAATTTTTGAATAACATGATCATATTTTCTGCAACTAAATTGGATGATCGAGGTTTGTTGAGACCCACCGATCAAGTGCTTGAAGCAGGTTTACCCATGGAGACAATTTTCACAAAATTTGGTGCCCTCTTCTTCAACAAAGATGAAGAGGATTTTTTTACAAAATTTGGCACCTCACAATTTGGGATTTTTGTTTTTTGAATTTAGTGTGATGGGATTTTTTTCAATTTTTAATATAGCTGAATTTTAATTGGTAGTTTTTGGTGTCTATATCATTCACAAAACACGAAAGATGATGGGCCTACATGCATGATGATAAACTACCACAAGTCCTTTCTAGTTTCCCATCGTAGCAGAGAGACTTTGTTTTAGCATTTGGGTTTGTAGCTTGATTTATAGAGAAATATGTCATTGCTAATGGGGGTATGCTTCCTATTAAAAGCATCATTAAATCTAAATCGATTCATTGGATGTCCATTTTAGCTATTTTGAAAAGTATATTTTAAAAAACCAAGTAGAAGGCATGCAGGTGTATGTGGTTGAGAAGGAGGGAGTAGGAAAGTATCCCATTGGCCAAATGGTAGACCTTAGCATATCCAAAACCATTAGAAGGATAAGGGTTGAATAAACTAAATCTCGTCTCAAAAACTTTGGAAACAAAAAGCATTTGGTGAATGATTGTTTTGGAGGGGTTAATGCAGTAGGATGTTATGAGGAGAAAATACATCCTCCAAGCAATCATAGAGGAGTGGATTACAGATATGACTAAGAATTATCTAGGAGGATTCAACTGGTACTAGGAGGATTTAATGAAGGGATAGGCATATCATGTCATTAGAGATCACTTGGCATGACTTGGTGATAGTCAAAAGGTGAGAGTGGGATTAAATCCTTGAGTATGATGTTCACATAATTTATTTTTTTCCAAAATCTAATTCATTCCCTACATGCAAGGAATATATACCACATTTATAATCCAAAACCACCACGAAGGCCTCGTAAAGTGAAACTGGCTAGGTTTTGCGCATCAAGGATGGTTCTCAAGGGCTATATCACAATTTGGGAAGTAAAACCCACGTTATAGACCCTGCAATATGCTTCTTTGTGTCTAGGCTAGTCAATACATTGACTATATCCCACTCCTAGGTTAAACATCCCCTATGTAGGCCCTGTGTGGTAGTCTAGGACATCACACATTAAAAACGATCCCTAATGGAAATTGGTATGGCCTTAGACCCTTACTTTCAACCAAAAACCATGCCATGGGAAATGGGAACCATCCTAGGGGTTACAAATCTTGAAATGACCACCATAACTTGCTTGTAAGCCAAATATTCCCTATGATGTTAATATACACTACATATATTCCCTATGAGGCTCACATGCCATGTTTCGTCACTCAGGGCATCACGCATGCCCATAATACATACTATTTGGCCTCCAAGTTTGATATGGTGGTGATTTCAAAGTTTGAAATACTTGATATGTTTCTTGGGGATAAGGGCATATTTTGGTGCAAAAACCTTGGTTCTAAGTCCATGGAATCTATCTCTAAGCCTTGCATGCCATGTGTGGGGCCTTAAGCCACAACATAGGTCATGCATAGGAAGTATTTGGCATGTGAGAAAGATGTGGTGTCACATTTGAAGGTTTAATATAGTAGGGATGGTTCTCATGACCCAAATCTTGTTCCAAGGTTAATATCCAAATATTTAGTCCATAACATGTGGCTTTCAGGTTCTACATAGGCCATCCATGAGGCCCTATCCCATATTTCCCTATGATAGGGATGTGTTGGCCATTTTGAGGTTTCTCACATCATGGATGCTTCTTGATCACTAATCCATGGTTTGATACCCAATCCCTTGTTGTCGGGATAGAAAATTTGTCTACAGGACTCATGTTCTTTGTTTAGTACCCCACGTAATTACATAGGGCTTGTGTAGGGAATCCTTACCCTACATGTGAGATATGGGCACCACATTGAGGGGCACACTAGGGATGTATCTTAAGGACCATTCCATGGTATAATGAAAAAAATAGGAACTTACGATGTAGCATTTTATGATGGAGCTCATGGTCCATGTGTGTGGTCCCAAACCACCATACTGGCCCTCCATGGGGAATATTTGGCTTGGAAGTGGGATATGCTACTCATTTTGAAGTTTAGAACACTAGACATGGTTCTTGGTGTTGGTAATGTGGTTCAATGCCCAAATGTAGGGTACTGTAGAATAATATTTGTCTTGGGGCTCGTGAGACATCCTTGTGTCCCTTGTACACCACAAAGGTCCTGCAAAGGGAATCTTTGTCATGTGATCAAGATATGATGGCCATTTTGAGTTTGGCACATTTAGGATGGTTATCATGAATTTAGACACAGTCCAAGATAAAAATATAGAGTTTGAATCCACAACATTTTCCTCTAGGATGCATGGACTATGTGTGGGTTCCTATAGGATGCATTGACTATGTGTGGGTTCCTCTAGGATGCATGGACTATGTGTGTACCCTAATCCATCATATAAGCCTTTGCGTATGTAATTGTTGGCCTATAAGAAGGATATGGTGTCCATTTCAATATTTGTGATACCTCTTCCTATTAAGTTAGGTTCAAAGATTCCATCCTTACATGACTCTTCAAGCATACCTATAGCAAGGCAGAGACCAAACACAATGGTAACATGGAGACCAAAGTGACCAATGGGGCAAAGAATACAAAATGCAAGGTAGCACATGGTAGAGACATTAACTAGTTGGTTTAAATGGGTCTTGCACTCACATCAAGCACTAAGAACCCATATATACCACATGCTAACCATTATACCTTCCTCTCTTGGAATTCCTCCTCCAACCAATTATCTATCTTTTAAAACAAATAGAGCATGAAAACACCATCATTGACCTCCAACCAATCCTAGTTTATAATATCAATTCTCACAACATTTTCATATCTAAGGTAGTTAACAATCTAGCTCTATTGTTCTAGTTGCACCTTTAGTCACCCTAAACATAGCCATGGGGAACATATCATAGTTATCAAGATAGGGTAGGTATGATTCTTGTTAATATGCTATATACCATTTTATAATGACAATCCATCACGAAGAACAATGTCTATGAATTGAAGATGATATTGTTTTTCATCATTGATTCCAAGATTCAAAATCTTGATTTAAAATTGATTGTATGAACCTCAACTAAAAAAAGTATATGGAGGGGCCCTCCCATATATTTGCAGTAGAGGAATCTTAGTGTATTGGGGATCAAAATCTCCCTATTCATCTCTCCTTTAGTGACATCTAGACTTAGTCAAAGATGGATTCTTTAGGACTTCCACTGCTCTCCAAGGGTGTGGCATATCCTTACATTTTGGTCTTGCGATGCTTTCGAAATTATCTAAGTCATAAGTAGAGAAACCACTGCTTTGAGTTTTTCTTTTCCCATCTTTAGTCGCAACAATATTTTATAGGATCAACAATCAAATATTCGATCTATGTAAGTAGTCTTCAAGGTTATAAGCATATAAAACTAGTGTTTTCAATCTTTTGTCTTGATCATATAAATCTAACTTTTTATTTGTAAAATTATTGAAATAGAATTGGTGCTATTCTAGTGAAATTCAAATTGAAATAGAATTGGTGCATCTATTATGTGCATGAGTTTGGTGTGTCACTTATGTATGTGAGTTAGGTGAATCTATTATGTGCTTGAGTTTGGTGTGTGCATTTGGTGATCTTAATTATTATCATCTTAATTGTGATGCGAAACTTTCTCACCTATTTGCTTCACATGGAGTTAATTGTTGGTGGCTAATCCTTCATTGTCATTTTATGAAGTGTGATAAAACTCCCATAGTACTACTATGCACCATTTAGAAGGTGTGGGGATGCTTATTTCCTTCTTGTCCACATGGTTTCATCGAGTGACCACGTTTTACTTGACCATTTCATCTTGGATTTCTTTGGGATGTAGTGGAAAGGGCATAAATGGGAAATGTGCTTTTAGGGGTGGTTTTCTAATAACCACCCTTAAAAATAATTTTAAGGCATTTTGTATAGTCTCTCCCTCAAAACAAATTTGGCGATGATTTTTACAAGACCATCATTGTAGTGAACCGCCACTAAAAGGGTTACTTGTTGTAGTGGGATACTTAAATGATTGAATTGTTTTCTCAAATGAATTTGTCATTGATTTATCATGGCTTGTTGAAGTTCCAAATTGCACCTTGTCTTATTATTTGTCTTATGTATAATGCCAAAAACCATTATACTCCAACTCCTTGGTGACATTTTTTTTCAATGGTGCATGGACATTTCCCAATCGCTATCAAGATGTGCATGTGATTTATCTTTTTGGATAATATTTATTTTCTGAGGAAAGTCTCATGGAAATCCCTCTGAGTACTTCCTCATGATCCATGGATGTTAAATGGGGTAAACCAACGACCCCGTGACAGATCCTAATCATAAGGTGATCAAGAGATTTGAACTAGTGACCTTCCCAACTTTGAGGGAAATATATCATGTTTGTCTCATGACAAATTGAGCTAACTCTTGAGGATAGCTTCATGGCTAACATGTGCATGTGCTTTAACGTTATGGCTGACTTCTTCACTTGATTTTAAATCTACAAAATTATGAAATTTACATAAATCATTTTTGTTCCTCCATTTTTTCCTAGACTTGTGTTGTTGTATCTGATGTAAATATGTAACAAATATTCATAATGTGGAGCTCGGGCCAAGTCTCCACTAGTGAAATAGTTTGGTTTGTAAGAAGGAAAGTAGGATATATCATTCATGTGCTTGAAAGGCATGTCAAATCATGAAGATTATGTAATAGCTAAGTAAAAGTGAGATAAAACCCAAATTTGACTATGCAAGGCAACCTGTGGCAAACCTAAATCGAAGGAGACATGATTTCCACATGTGAGGGGATTTATAAGCCCTAGGGTGGGGGATTCCTCATGGAGAAGATTATTATTCACTAGAACAAAATTTGAATGCGGGGAGAGAGGAGATACCATAAGGAGGGTGCAACGTTGTGGATACTATCATTTTCAGACTAGGGAAACTACCTCAAATATGATCTGGAGTGTGAGCTTGAAGCCATGTCCTTGTGATTTCATAAATCCAGTCGGGAGTGGCATCTACATTGAGACATTAATGGTTGCAAGCTTGCCTAAGGTTGGGTGGTGTGTGCCTCTCCCACAACGATTTTGGGAAATATTTCATTCAAAAGATAAGTGCCTTGGAACTTATTTGAATTATGTATATGTTTTGTTTGTGAAGTTTTTGTGTTTGTGCATATGAATAGACATGGAATATTAGGCTTATCATTCATAATATGTGTCTCTTTGAATATCTACCATAATTATTTTCCTCATGCAAAATTTTGCATTTTTCCCTCACATTAAAACCATCTAGGTTTAAGGGTTAATTGTCAATTGTCAATGTAGCCGTTGGATATATTTAGCCATAAGGATCATCATTCATACTCTTTAAACCATGTTTACCTTTCCTTTATTTCCATTCTTCATAACATTCATATTTATTGTCCTATCCGTATTGCTTTCCTTGTCTTTTAATTGAAAACACAAATAAAATACAATTTCTACTTATGTTGAGGCAAAGGAACATATTTCTATCATTCAACTGTTTTTGCTTCAAATTGTTTCACTTTTTGGTATGTATACACTCAAAAAAACTCCAATTGTGTTCACACTTAGGAAAATTGCATGTTTGTCTCAAAATCTAAATTTGGAAAATTGCATGTTTGTCTCAAAATCTAAATTTGGAAAACTGCATGTTTGTCTCAAAATCTAAATTTTAAACTTTTGCAAACTAGGGCACTAGCTAGTGGGTCTTGATCAACCCTTCGTTCCTCTCCGAAAACACTTGTAACAATAGTTATTTAAAGGTGCTAAAATATTAATCCTGGGTGATGACCTCGTTATGTGACCAAATTGTGTGACAAAAATGGCTCTTATCCAAGGCATTTCAAATTCGAATATATGAAAGAGTGCCACCAAACTCATTTTGAATCAAATCAAGGACCACCCTTTTCAGGCCCCTGACAATGAGGAGGAGGATCTTGCTAAGCACACAATAGCAATAGATGGGTTCTTCACAAAAATAACAACATGACTCTGATTTAACCATTGTGCCCGACGAAAATGATTTTCGGTGCCCCATAGCCACATTTTCAGTCAATCTATACCTCATTCTCAAATCATACAAAATGTCCAAAATAGCCAAAAGAGAGAATCCACACAGAAAACCCACATATTCTGAAGGCTTCTCAAGGATAGAATGATCTGTATCAATGGCATTATAGAGGACGACACTAAAACAGTGGTAGTATCCCAACTACTATTCATGGAGTCTGAAAATCCATTGAATCCCATCATCCTCTACATAAATTCCCCTGGAGAAGTCATAACCGTAGGGATGGAAATATATGACACAATGCAGTACATAAGGAACCCCTTGAGCATGTTTTGTATGGGGTAGACAACCTCATTGGTGTCTCTTATGTTGATAGCAGGGGAAAATGGAGAGCCTCGAGATTGTTTCCCAATGCGAGGATCATGACCCACATGCCCTTCAGAGGGGCTATTGGGAAGGCAAGTGACATATCCATTCAGGCCGAGGAGATACTCCTGACCAGAGATAGGCTCAATAGTCTCTATGTCAAGCATATTGAGTAGAGTATTGATAATATTGAGAAATGCATGGAGAGGGACATGTTCATATCGCCTAAGGAGGCCAAAGAGTTTGGGATTCTGGATACAATCATTGAACATAAGGCCCATGTCTCTTGTTACTGATGTTGTGGGGGATGCATCTACCAACAACGAAACAAAGACTTGAATACAACAAGTAACTTCTTTTAACTCCCCTTGAATTGGGTTTTGCTTTTTGGGGTTTTGGTAGGGTTTATCAGAATGTATGCTTTGTGTTAATGTTTTCATGGTTTCAATTCATATTCTTTGATAGTGGTTGTCAAGTTATCACAATTTGTGCATCTCAAACCTCATTGTTATAGGCTGAATGATCATTGTTTTACATGAAACCTAGATTATGTCGCAAGATTCATACTGCATTGCAGAACATTGGTAGGCTCTTCTCTGAATTCAAGAAAAATATAATCTAGATGATGGTTTGAATCCGTGCATGAGGCATACTGTGTTTATGATGCTGGAATTTTGTTAGATTGGCCAATCCTCCTTGGCAAAAACATAAAATGGCATCGTTGTTTATTGATTTCCTTAGCCTCCTCCTCAACTTGGCTCTATTCATGCTGTTCCATTTTCTGGTATGGCCCACATTATACAAGATATTTCTTGCACATTTCTGTAAGGTTTGGGAATGTGGAGATTGTTTTTTTTCATTTAGTGTGGTGCCAATATTTTACACAATTGATTGTTGACCTTGTTGACCTTTCAGTTAGGACCAACCCTACTGTACTGATAAGGGTTCAAAGATTTCCTTCTTCATTCCTATTTTCCTTTTTCTTTCAGGTGTAATTTTACTATATAAAATGTTTTTTTTTCCCAAATAAAACAATACATTATTTCATTGTATTTCACTATACAGAACTCCAATGCTTACTTGGTTTTTGTGGTATTTAAAGCATGGTCCAAGATAAGTTGCCAAGCGGTGGACAAATATATTGTCCTATCATACTTTTGCTCAATGGTGACACCATGAGGATGAAGATTTATTTAGTTACCACCAAAGTAGCATATTTCTTCCAGATCAGGCCTTGCCTACTCATACAGAAACTTAGCCATGAATTAGATTTGGTCAAATTCCCCCCCCCCCCCCCCCCCAACTTGGATCTAGAAATCCTAGCATGCTAAAAATAAAGCATAGGTTTGCTTCTGAGAGTTCATTAAGTAATGCCATAGTATTCCTTACCTTAGAGTTCATTAACTATACACATTCGTATCATTTTAGAGAAGACACAAATATATTGGTAGAGATTTTCCAAAATTTGCAATAGTTTGGATGTCTTTTTTATTAATAATATGTATTCTTCCATATTTTCTTCAACTTGGATTTTTCCAATACATTTATTCCCGATTATTGAATCATAATTTGTAGATGGTAACTGTGGTTATCACCATAACACATACCTCCCTGAAAATCACTGAAACCCAATTCATCATCTTGTGAACTCTGCCTTGAATTTTTGAGTTACTTGATAGAAGCAGGAGTAATGGTTTTACATCCTCCAGTAGAATTTTTCTGGTTATAATACAGCCAGGTCCACTGGTCACTTTTCAAGCAACAATAAGCAGAAATATTAAAAGTCATGTGAGTCAGAAAGTACTCTTCACTAGGGATCTATAGTTATCTTAGACAATCACAGATGCTTCTTGCTTTATAGGCTTCCCAATGACTTTATATGATCTTGCAATCTTTGGAAGAATGATTGCTGCCAATTTTTGGTTTAAGTTTATTCTACATGGATTTGGCCCCTTTGTTCATTGAATGTGTTAAGTTTAGTTTCTGCATGAGCATGTTAACTACTTCCTTTCACTCTTTGTGGTCCTGTAAATCTTTTAGGATTTTTTGAATTTGAATTATGATAATGAATACCCTATATTACAAGCACCATTTCCCCATATCCATTCATATCACTGTTCTCTCACTCTGGCAAGCAGTCTGATCGCTAAGGACTATTTTTTCCTTGGATCTTGAATCCTAGGGTCATATTCAATATCTCATCATCTCTTGTTCGAGTGCAATTATAATGAAGGACAAGAAATCAATGTTATGATTATAGAAACTGACAGATTTGGTCATGCCTTGGATTTTTTAAATGCTTATAAATTTACATTTAAAAAAAATGATCTTGCGTATAATGGTGGGCTATAGATTGCAGAACTACGAAAACAACTAGGAATAATTCCCTTACTCATCAAGGAAAAGAATGAAGGAGTTAGTGTTCTAATTGAGAACTAAGCTCATCGGTTAAGCAATATTAGGAGACAACTGGAGTTTCTAGCTATAATTAGAATTATGTTTAGTTATTTTTAGAAAACTTTGAACATACTTCCATTTTTTCCTCTGAAGGAATTCATGCGCTCTCTCTTCTTATCTTTCTCTTTTCTGAATAGAGTGTAGCATGTTTTTTGTTATTTAATTTTTTCATAAAATGCCCCTTCTTGGAGAGGATCTGTAAACAACAGGTTTCAACTTAAAAATATCTTTCCACGGGGATGTTTCTTGAATATACTTTGTACTTTGTATTTCAGTTATCCTTGCTATCTGAATTGTGTACTTTCTAATTTATTATACTGTCTCCTATGTGAAGTTATTCCAGAATTTCATAGTTTAGGTCGTTAAACTATAAACAGAGCATACTTAGTTTTTTATCTCTTCCTCCTTCAATTTTGTTGGAGCCATAAACTCTTCATCTTTAGACTCGCTTTGTTTGTTTGTTGGAATCGCTAAGGAAAGTTCATCATTTTGTAGTAGACAAAATAGGCATGTATTAAGCCATATGTCGTTTTTGGTTGCTTCTTAACTCTTGGTGCCATTTAGTTTATGGATAGATCACTGTCTTTGAAATACTCATCTTAATGATAGAATTTTGAAATTTTATCAACAAAATAGGCATGAGGATTATGGACCATTTTACAAAGACATGACGTACTAATTTTACCATCAGTCTGTTGCCCCCTTTGGAGGACCTTGTGTTTTGCTGGGTGCAGATGTATGTGAAAAATGAAAATCTAAAAATGTTTATCAGTATTCTTAGGTATAATCAGATGATATTTCTTTGATATTCTAGCATCACTTTGCAGGCTTAATGTATATGTAGAATGGTTCAAATTGGCTTTGGTTCAAATTGGATTTGGACTGCTTCTTTGCTGTTTGGTTTGTCATTGGGAATGTGTGGATATTTGGTGGTCACTCATCTTCAAGAGAGGCCCCAAATATTTACAGGTTAGTATAGATTTCCTCTTGGGTCTCTGTGTTTGTTCAACATGCTACTTGCATTTGTTTCTTCCTTACTATAACCAAGCAGATGATTATATGTTTTGGTTAGTGATGGAAAACTCCAATCCCTAGACCTCAACGTGCAGAACCATAACATGCTCGTCACTCATCGCAATCCATTTTAGGGTTCAAAGCACCAATACTTTGTGCACTTGTTCCAAATCCCTTGCCTCAACGCATACAACTACAACCCATCTTTAGGGCTTTTATACCTCGCGCTAGTGTGCATACGATATGCAACCAAGACCGTAGATCCTCAACCATTCCAAAGCGATGTGACCTCGGCCATTCAACAGTGACACTCTTTACCCTGCGCCCATAGCAAATGAAGAATACACCGCGCTTCCAGAATTCAACCTTTAATGCTCGATTTCGATTACAAAACGAGTCTGACCCCTTTGATTCATGAATTTATTTAATAGTAGATGCGTTCCAATTGTGTCTTGGATCGCTGGCTTCAATACACAACGTGACCTTGACCCTCCAACCTTTATCCACTCTAACAAGCGACTGTGTATCAAAATTTTATACACAACAATTCTAAAATCGATCATAAAATCCCACTTTCTTTATAGACAAGAAATAAATTCATGGGTTTCAATGATCTTCATAAGTATTTGTTGTTCCATTGAACAACCTAAAACTCTCCTGGGATATAAAACCTTGGTTTGGTCAAAATACTAAATCCTTACATAGTCGTAACCACAATTCAGTAGACTAAGAATCGATTCTGTCGAGTAATGTCAGTATGCCTGTAAATATATTGTATGCACTCTAACTGTAAGGAAAAAAAACACTCAATACATTCATTTCAATCATCTACAGAGAGAACCTGATAACTTTAGAAATATACAAGTCTTCATTGTCATTCCATCCTACCGAAACTAGCTATCAAGTCTACATACTTGATCTTCAACACCCAGCGATTCACACCCTCTCTGTCTCCCCTTTCTAACTCTGTCTCTTTGCAATATTCTTACAGATTAGTTCTTTGCTTTGTTTGCAGGTTATGTATTGTGTTTCTCACATTTAGTTGTATAGGTTATGCCATGCCATTCATTTTGTGTGTGACAATATGTTGTTTCCTACCTTGTATTATACATATTCTTGGATTTCGAGAGGACCAAAGTCAGATGAGAAGAGATTCATCCGAAGTGCTTAATTCTTTGCCAACTTACAAGTTCAAGGAAAAAAGAGCTACTAAACGTAATGGAAGTAAAGAAAAGAGTGAATTTGACTCAGAAATCTCAGGTGACGGTGGCTTTATATCAGCTGGGAATGATAAAGAAAGATTATTTCACGCGAAGATGTGGTATGTGTTGTTTCATGTTCTATATAAAATCTAAATATAATCTAATTATTGCTGGTGAAAAATTGGCAACCAAGTAATGATATCCATATTGGTATTGTTTCCAATGTAGATTTGTTCCATTTGCTTGGGCAAATACTAGGACAATGACGAGCTAAGGGAGTCATAGTGCACCCATTGCTTTCATGTAGAATGTGTTGATAAGTGGTTGAAAATAAATGCATCTTGTCCTCTTTGCAAACATGAAATTGGGGAATCCAGTTAAGCAGCATCAGAATCTGCTGTACAAGCAAGATAGCGAAGAGATGGACAATTGGAGTGATGGGCTAGTATGGTGTAAAAAAAACTAAAAAAGCAGATCTGAGTTAATTTCAGACCCTAAAAACTAAGTCTGGGTGCGATTTAAGTGATTCTAGGAAGATTTATGAGCTCTTTTCATGATGAATTCTCATCTCTTCCAAGTTGAAGTAATTCTCGGCACATATTTAACCCCAAACAATGGTCCTTTTTGAAGTTTTGGGCATAAATAACAACGAACAACCCTAAAACCATGAATTTTGGATAAGTAGCAACAATTATGCGCATGAAGATAGCCTTAACATCCACTCCTGCGCCACACAGAGTTGATTTTAGACCCGACTTTGAAGACAGCCTTAAAATCCCCTTGTATTGAATTAAGTTTTCCACAAAATTACTACCATCCCCAGTTCTGCTCTTCGTGTCCATATCCATGCCCAGAATTGTTTCTTAATACCATTTCAACCCTCAAATTCAACCAAACATTCCTCCAAACCTATTGTTGGTGGTTGTTAATCACTTTTCATCAGGCTATTCATGCCCATAATTGTCTTTTAACCCTCCAATTCGGCCCAATTTTAGAGATAGGCCTATTTGGTAGTGGAAAGGTGCACAGGGATGACCAATTCACAATGTTTCTTGCCACATATACACTCAACACTTCCCAAATTTGTTCTAGGTTGTTTTTTACCACTCTTTGGGGTCAAGTGTCCAAAATGTGAAGGAAAAATGTCCAAATTTGCTTCAGACCTGGACATAATTGTTTGTTTAAGGCATGTCAAATCTAACGAAAAACAAAAATACACTATGATAATTCTTTGGAACAAAACACACTGCACATCACCTTTTTCCTAAACTCATTGTTGCTCCCTAATACTGTTGTCAATTTGTCCTGTAGACATTAATTTAGCGGCCTTTTTTGTGAAAGAACAACCTACCAATAATTACTTCACTGTTAATGATCTGTGAATTCAACATTAATTGTTGAAAGCCTGTTAGTATGACAGTAATACATCTAACTAGTAGTCTCTCCTTGGAAGTAAATTTCTGTCTGAAAATATGTTTGGATCAATCTTTCTGAACTATTTCACTTCCATAGATGCTGCAAATATTCATGTGCTGAGGGTGCACTTCTACAACAACCAAGTTTTCCAGAATTTGATCAACATGCCAGTAATGAACATGTAGGTGAGTTGTGTTTTTGAGTAGGCTTCAAGCTGTTATGCTGTTGCTTAAGAGAGAGAGAGGGCGTGTGTAAATTCAAATATGGCATGCGTTTGTTTTTCCAGTTTGATTTTTATTTTGCAGTTGACTGAAGTGTAGGACTTTATATTATCCTTCAGTTGTACTTGTCATGCCAAAAACAACTCATTTGATTGCAGATACATTTTACAAGTTTTCATAATTCTGTCATTTTTTGGTTTTGAATGTATGGTCTTTATCTTGTATTTTTTTCTAAAAGAATAGTCTTCATTTCGTTCCTTTCCTATGTCTAGCCGTTAGACACATAACTTTTGCAGAGGCTCCTCCTAAATCTTTGTGCACATAGTGCCATGGAAACATGTTTAATTCAACTTTTGCTAGACATGGTGACGCCATAAACTTGGGCATTAAGAGAATATTCAGATGAGGCTACATCTTAGAGGCTCTATGGTTGTCAATGGAATGTAGTTTATACTTGTTCACAATTATCAGGTGGTAGGCATTATCTCAAAACTATTTTTAAACTTGACCATTTAGGTGCTTACAATTGAGTTCTAGAAGTTTCTTCAAGGGTTATTATGCCATGGAGTTTACTAATGGGTTTTTCAATTTTCTTGATTCCTTTTTGACTTTTGGGAATTTTTTATATTTGATCTTTTTGGTTTGGGATTCATATTTGTGTAAGAATTTTCATAGCTTTTTGAATAGTTTCTTGTGCTTTTGTTGTTGTCAATAGTGTTGATTTATAGTGCTTGTTTAGTTTCCATTAACCTTCATTAAAATTTCATCACAACAGAAGCATAAACTATGCTTCCTTTGTTCTGTGACCAGTCTGTAATAAATCTTCTCCTCAGTTAACATTAGAACAAACTTGGAGGAACAAACAAGAGGATGAGCTGGGTGACATGATTGCAAAGAAGGCCCATATGTATGATTTCCATTTGTGCATCTGTAAGTGTAAAAAACAACTCATCTTACAGGATTAGGTCAAGCCTGTAGATATACATTATTAAATTGTTGTTACAACATTTTATATCATCTTTTGCTATCTTGTTTCCATATGATTAAAAAAGCTTAGATATCTATTTTAGTTATTGTGTAAACAGGTTAGTGAATCAGTTCTATTTACTTTACTTATAACAATGTGATATTTTTGCTTTTTCAAATTAGTAAAATGTTATAATAATAATAACCAAATGTTCAATTTATTCCAGCAGGCCATTGGTCATCACCATCTACTAGGGTTACATTCTGCTTGTGACCTGCTTCACTTGATTGACATGAGTTTAAAAGGGATGAGGCCAGGTACTAGTCCCAAGCAATTTTGATGGGTATAGCTACACCTCATATTGGGTAGGTAAGCAAAGAAAGTCTACCCTATGTAACCCATCAGTGGAATTTTCTTGAAGCATTTCCCCCCAAAAAAGTGTAATTTCATGCCAGTATGAATCTTAGGAATTTTGCACTTTTATAGGTGCTCTACATTTATGTTATATATGATAATTAAAAAATGCATGTAAGTTGACATAACACCGATAATTCACAAGATATGCTACTTTGTTGTTTATTCAAGTACGTTTATATACCTGCTGAAACTAATGCTTGGATTCTGGAACATGACAATTATAAAGAGAAAATTCTCAAGTATTGCAATGAGAAAAAAATACAGATTAAAGATGGATGCTCTATCTTTTGCATAGCCTCCTTTACTAAACCATTTAATTTATTATATATCTTGGACTCCATAGAATTTTTTATTATTATTTGTTGTCAAATCTTAGGGTTAAAATGTGTCTCTCTGCTTTTTAGGTCCCCACATTTTCACTGTGGCTTAGGGGGTCTGCATTGACCAGCTTGGGAGGTCCACACCATCCAGTTTGGGGCATATGTACCTAATATGTCATATAAAATCCACAATGAAGAAAATTATGTTTAGATGGATTTGTTGCAAAGAGGTCTTTAATATTGGTAGGTTAGTCAACATGAAATTATATAGTAGGTACAGGCATGTTTTTTAATCAATATACTGGAATGAGTTCCAACATATTGAATCCATTCTCCAAAATTCTCTTCTGAAGGAACATGTGAAACTAAGTTTATATAGTAAATTTTTATGTCCCTAGGATTTGCTCAAATCGTAAATAATGATGGCCAAGAGAATTATGATCCAGGAATTTTAATAGGCATGCTGCAATCATAGTTAGAGAACATTTTTAATTACCATAGTTTAGTGTTTAAATATTTATAGGCCTACGGCATTATTTTTTGCAAGCAAGTTTATAGGCTTGCTGAAACTAATCCATGCAAGGTAACAATTCCTATGATTGTAAAGTACAACCAACAAGAACAGAAATCTGCCCCTGCCAAGTACAACCAACAACTCAGAAAATTGCCCCTATAAACTACAACCAACAAACTCAGAAATATGCCTTTGTAAGGTATAGTCAACACAACATAAAACTATCCCTTCAAATCTATGTAGGATGAATTGAAAAGATGCCCAAAACAACAAGGAAGGTGCTCTATCAACAATGATTGGACATACTTATGTTCTAAGAAATTGTTTGTCACCATTGTGGAAAGTAATGGTGGTGTTGAATTGTTATCCTTTAAGGACCATTATAATTATTTTTTTTACAATTTTAATTGCAATGGCAACAGTCCTTTATGTTGCGTCATTAAAAGATTTTCAAAATGAAAAGCGGTGACAATCTCATAGAGGTTGTCACCATTGATATGTTAATGAAAATATCCTCAATAGTGAGGGTCATTGTAAGGCCCTCATCATATGTCATTGGCGACATTCAGTTTTTTGGTGATGGAGGCCCTTAGGTCCATCACCAAAACTTCATATAAATTGGTGAGGGTCACTATTTGTCACTAATAATCCTTATTAGTGTCGAACATTGAATGTCACCACAACACCTCTACTTTTGGGGACACAGTCGTTAGTGGCATTCACATTTTGGTGACGTACTCCTTTTTCACCATCACTGATGAGATTATGGTGACATGTCTCAACCCTCACCAATGATCGGTCATTGACCGTTACCATATATGCATCAAATGGCGAGGGTCAAAGCAGGTCCGTCACCAACATTTCATAATGATTGGTGATAGTCACAACTTGGAATAATCATAATTATTGGTGGCGGGCCTTGAATGTCATCACATACCCCCACTTAAGGTGACGGTGCCTTTGGCAACGCTCAGGTTTTGGTGACGGGACCCCTCTTGACCATCACCAAATGAGCTTATGGTGACATTTTTGGATTGTCACCAATGACCTTTTTTCTTGTAGTGTCTTACCCAATCCTCTTTCAACACTTATGCAATCATCATAAGTAAACCATTACCTGCATGACTTCCATTTACACTTTTGATGTTACCTGATCTGTTGGTCTCTTGCAGAGGATTACAGAATTATTCTACCAACCTCTTGATCACGGATTTGCTGCCCTAACCTTTTCTTCATAAGGTTGTTGGCCTCATGCAACAAAATCATCAACATCTTTAGCCATGCTTTTGTTGTATTTGGTCCTACAACCAAAACCAACACCAATAGTGATTATCAACCACAATATTTACCATTAGGGGTTCATTGCATATGTAGAACCTCACTACTTTTACTAATATGTAATATCATATGTGTGCACAAAAATATTCTCGTGCACTGTGCAATGTTTATTAATATGCCAACCAATGCATATTCATGTCACTCATCTAATTTCTTGCATTTTCAGAATTCCCATGCCATAATTTTATGTACATAAAGATTATAAAATATAAATACAGTTAGCAAGACAGGGGTTAAGGAATTCTCCCTTTTCAATCCCTCATCTTTGCATGATCTTCCTCTTCCACATCATAGTTGGTTCGATTTCATGGTCTCTGCTACTTCTAGGCATGCAATTTTAGAAATTGCCCATATCGACAACAATTTGTCAAAACAACCACTGGCACTTTTCTGCTCTGCAAATATATGGTGTATGACACCCTCATTCGAATTCTGGTGATGAAAAATTGTTCTCTACTGGATAAGATTTCCAATTCCTATCCACATGCTCCATTCCGACTTCGGGTGTGGAAGTTACATTACTTAAAAAATGACAATTTTTACCAAAAATTCTGCACTTTTACACAGTTGCAAAATATCTTGAACTACCAACTTCAGCCACCTGTGGAAGAAAATATATGGAGAATCATGAAAACTTTTCTACTGGGCAAAGTTAGTCCATTTAACAAGGAATAATTAACAACTTACAGATCTTTGTTCCGATGTACCATTAATATTTTATGAATTTATGGGTTTGACTACTTTTCCTTTTTAACTCCCTTTGCAACTTGTGCAACCTGTGCACAACCTGTGCGCCACTTGTGCAACCTGTGTGCAACCCATGCATAATCTATGCACCACATGTGCGCCACCTGTGCACCCTATGTGCAACCTATGCGCAACCTGTGCACCACCTGTGCAACATGTGCGCAACCCATGCATAACCTGTGTGCAACTTGTGTGCCACCCACGCAACCTGTGTGCAACCTGTGCACCACTTGTGCACCACCTGCGCACAACCTGTGCATAACTTGTGCACAACCTGTGCACCACCTGCGCAACTTGTGCACAACCTTTGTGCCACCTGCGCAACCTGTGCACAACTAGTGCACAATCAGCGCAATCTGTGCGTTACCTGCACAACCTGTGCGCAACCTGCGCGTAATATGTGTGCAACCTACACGCAATCTGTGCGCAATCTGCGCGCAATCTGTGCATAACCTGCGCGCAACCTGCATGCAATTTGTGTGCTTGCAGGGCTCATATTTCCCTCGTCCCTTAACCAAATAAGGCAAGTTTGGTATTGTTGGAAATATTTTGGAGAGATCTATGCAATGGTGTGATCCTATACCACATCTAAGAACTATGATCCTGCCATTTTTCCATATCAAAATGGCACCCTAAACTTCACCAATACCACGTTAAAACATTATGTTACTTGAATATAACTTAGAGTTTGGCCCAAGCAGCCCCAGTGCTGCAACATGGGCTCTGATACCACTCTATCATGTCCCCTTCCATCAATACAATGCTAGGGAGGAAACATGACCAATCTTACTGGGCCTATTGGCATCTTCACCCCATGCATTACTAAGAGATTCATGGACAAATAAAACTTATGGGTACATACTCATATTCAACAAGCATAGCAGAATTAAACACTGTACATACACACAATTACTTCATGCATTCAACACACCAATATCAATCATAAATGTAACAGTCATTAATTATCATATTGCATAAAACATGATGCCTTTCATTTCATCAACATGAATAATTAACATTCAGAATTAACACATTGCAGAACACATAATGCATATAATTTAAACCACAGAGAAGACTTATTTTTGAGTTGAAGCTGTCCAAACAACTGGCTATGTGAGAGCAATGTTCCACCCAACCATAGATCTCTGTCCAGCCTATATCCTTTCAGCTAACCGAGCTGGGTTGTGTATCCACTAAGGAGGAACTAGACAGGCTCACTCACAACCATGGATTCACTCAAACGATCATGCTAAGCCAACACACAGCTGGGTTTATCAAGCATGTAATAAGGAAAGGAGGAGTATGCTAAACCAGTGAGCTCAACCACATAGCTACAAACATCTCAGGCTAAATTCAATCAATCCAATGCTTTGTTCAAACATTCACACTTGGATTTCTCACAATTTTGTCTACAAATAACTCCATTCCGTCACTGGGTTTCTGGGTTGTAAAAAATGGGTTTTCCCACTGATTTCTGGGCATCCAACCCTATCAAAATCACCCCAAGGCTTAGGTCTATGGATCCCCCATTGGATTTCACAGTCCACACAAGTTTCTGGGCATTTTGGGCACTTCAAAACGTGGGTTAATTCACAGTTACGATTTTTGGTTTTTCTCACTGCTCGAAATTTGTTTTTGGATGGAAAATGATGCTAGGCCCTTCCACACTGGAATGGAAATGATAAAGAAGCAACAACCATGAGGTAGGGTGACTTGTGGTACAATAAAACAGAGCCCATACTCTGCCATATGGATTTCTGGGCTACCCATGCTCCATTGAAGCCATGGATTGAAATCTTCAACAACTTCCTTACAACATAATTAAATGCCAGTAAGGAAAGTCAAATGGGTTCACAAGATGACATTTGACAGCATATGGTTCATCCCCACAACCCCCTCACCACTCCCTAGTGGATACACATGGCCCCCTCTCTTTCGTTGCCTCCATAGCCAGTTTTGGTATTTTATTGCATGATGTTTATTTGCATCATTTTTACAATGTTCCATGGCTAAATAGCACATGGGTAACATAATATCCAATACTTTCCTTTTAAATAAAATTCGAGCATCCACTAGCGGGGCCTTGGCCTTGAGCTCCATGCTAGGAACACATACATCACATGTATACCATATTTACATTAAAAGCTAATATATCCTAAGAGTCAAAATGGGGTATTACACTTTAACTCATAATCCCTAATCCCTTAACCCCAAAACCCTATAACACCTAAGACCCTAAGACCTAATACCTTAACCATTAATCCATGAACCCCTAATCCATAATCCTTTAACCCATAAGCCCTTAACTCCCAATCCCATGAACCCCCTAAACTATAATCCCCTAATCCTAACCCCTAAACCCCTAAACCATTAAACGATAATCCCTAATCCCTTAACGCCCAAGCCGTTAACCCTTAACCCATAACCCCTTAAACCATAATCCCCTAATTCCATAACCCATAAAGCCTCTAACCCTAATATGTTAACCTTTAAACCGTATAAACCCTAAGCCCAACTTTACCCTTAACCCTTTAACCCATAATCCCTAATCCATTAACCCATAAGCCTTTAACCCCTAAGGCCCCTATCCCTTTAACCCCCAAGATCTTAAAACCCGAATCCCTTAAGCCCTTAACCCCTAATCATATACTTCTTTCACATCTTTAATGGTTACCTTGTTGAGCTCTTTATAATATGGACACAACTACCATGATCCATCTGGCTTGTGTACCATTACCACTGGTGTAGAGTAAGAACTTTGGCTTGGATTGATTATGCCAACCTCTAACATTTCTTCAACCATACACTTAAATTCACTATTCTGTCCATAGGGGTATATGTAATGTTTAATCTTAGGAGGAACACTTCATGGAATTAAGTGAATAGTGTTGGAATATTGGCCAATACTGAGGATGGGGGGGTTGAATCAATATTGTCAACTTTTTACCATTTTAACCACTTATTAAACTTTAATTAAAACATGGAATCAACAATATAGAAGAGAACACATATTTTTATCATGGAAACCCAATTGGGAAAAACACCAATTATATTTACAATAAGTTTCTTCCTACTACTACAAACATGGATGCTACTAAACCTTGGTTTCTGCCTACTAGTACAAACAAATATGCTACTACACCCTGGTTTGTGCCTGCTACTATAGACAAGGATCCTACCACACTCTAATTTACCAGTTGCTATTGGAAGGAGGATACGACCCCCTCGTTTTATCAGCTTCTACTGAAAGGATGCTTCAACACTCTTATTTACCAACTACCACTAGAAGGAGGCTACCATGACCTTGCAGATATGTAGCCTGCCCTAGCACCACCCTGCCACCCTAATTTGATATTATTAAACTTCTTAGAACTTCTTCAACTTCTGTCTTTTGCTATCTTTACTTGGTCTCTTCCTTGCTGCTACAAGGGTCTTCACTGGCCTCTTTACTGTATCAGATCTTCAAAAAACACTTCTGCTGACATCTTCTGTTCTTTTAGTTACTTCTCTAGCCCTTCACTGCCTCAAATATTCAATCCCAAATCACAGGGATACATTCTCCTTTTCTGGTCTTTGCTGTTGCACCTCTCTGAGCTATAAAGACACCCTTTGCATCTTTTCTCTGGATATTCATTCTTCATCCACAGAGACACACTTTGGTCTCCATGCTTTTCTGGGCTCTTATATTGCTTCAAATCATCATTATAAAGGAAAACACATTTTTATTTCACTTCTATTTTCTGGTTATATATTCTTTCTTTTTATTCAACCATCGCACCTTTACAACTCTAACCCATGCTCTTTCATTCTCGTGCCCTTTCAGATCTCTGTTATGAATCTTTAATTTAATTATGTTTATCTCTATTTTAATTAATTAATTTATCATTCTGTCTTATTACATATTTTAATTAATTAATTAATTAAACCTTCTTATGCCTTCCATCTCCAGGCCTTCGAGCTTACTCCACTATTCACCTACGAGCTCCATCTCTCCCAAAAGGTGGGCTTCCTTCTTTTCTTTACGTTTGCTGGCTTCTTCATGCCTTCTACGGACTTATTATTGGCCCCTGCGGGCATTTCAAACCCCTGAGGGATTTACCTTAGCCACGCGGGCTTATTTTGGCCCTTTCTGGGCATTTCCTAGAGGCCACATGGACTAGTTTTTCTAACACTTAATCATTTTCAAGAATTTCCTCCAAGTTTATTCTGAAACCCTAGTTTGGCATACTTGTAACTTTCACCTCAAAAATTATTAAGGAAAATTGAGACCATGAATAGGTAACCAAACCAACACACTACAACCTGACCATATGCTGTGGGCATTTACTTCAACCCATAATTTATGGTGGGCATTCTTCTGAGACTACTTGGTCATTTTTACTTGTTCTGGTGCAAAACCCTGTTTTGGAAGACCTAGAACTTTCTCCTCAGAAGTGATGAAAGCAAAATGAGACCATGACTAGATAGCCACTATAACAAGCTATAGCCTGGTACAATGGTGCAGGCATTTTAATCAAACCATGAATTGTGGCGGGCATTCTCTTAGACCCTTTTAGACCAATTTTGACTAATTATTCCAAACTTAGTCAATTTCTCGATTTTCACCATATTGCCATATTTCTCCAGAAAGATGTCATAATGCAACAATGATTTCAACTTCATGCCACATCATCATCTATGTCATGCCATGTCATCATATATTCCATATTATCATCCATGCCATGTCATCATTACCTTTGTTTTTCACTGAGTTTTCCTTGCCATCATGTCCTTGGTTATTCCTTTGTCATTACTAAACTCCTTTGACATCAATGAAAACCATATTCAACAAATAGCATGATCAAAATCTTTATCATAGGAAAGACCTTTTGGAATATCTTCAAATACCTTGGAATGCTTATTAGTGACCCTTTGGAGGTCTAGGTAAATATGAGACTTACATGTTTGAACATCTAATGAGCATAATTGTGCAATTACACCTTGATGTCCCTTTTACATCAAAGTTTTGATACCATTAGAGCCTATCACCTTGCTTGGTTCCCTGTGATACCATTTAACTCATATTCTTTTCCTTCGCATAAAAATTTAATGAAAAGCTTATGAAAATTAAAATCCACTACTCCCAATGATTGTAACCATTGAACTCCTAATACAACATCAACACCACCCATTGTAGTATCAATCATTGGAATATTAAACATAGATTCCCCCATAGTAAGATTGATATTATGACATTTCCTCGAGCAATTGATAGTTCCTCCATCTGAAATCTTTACTTGAAACTCTGGTGCTGGATATACAAAGCAATTGAGAACTTTGGTTAATTTACAGTGAATGAAATTATGAGTACTACCATAATCAATCAACACTGTTACCTTTTCCTTTTTGATATATCCTTCGATCTTGAGAGTTTTAGGAGTGCTAATTCCATCCAATGCATGACATGATATGGTGGGAGTAATCTCTTCGGAAGTAGTATTTGTTATTTCTTCATATTGATATGGTTCCTATTCTTTTGGTTCTTCATCTTGGTATGGTTCATGTTCTTTTGGTTCTTCATCTTAGTATGGTTCCTGTTCTTTTGGTTCTTCCTCTTCACAATCTATGTAGAATAATTTCTTCTCACCACACTTATGTCCCTTACTATACTTGTTGTCATAATTAAAGCATAGGCCTTTTTCTCTTATTTCATATAGTTGTTGGGGTGTAAACCGTTGAAGTGGGTTAGAAGAAGGAACATTTTTCTCTCTGTATGTGTTGGAGGTGGTCTTTCTAGTAGCCATCATCATATTTTTTCTTTCAACCTTTTTTGCCACCATGAAAGCCTTCTCTAAGGATGGTGGTTCAAAGAGATGCACCTCATGTTGAATGTTATCCTTCAAGGTTCCAATAAAGATATCCAACAGATTATCTTTTGAAATGTTCTTCACTTTATGTCTTATCTTTTGAAATTGCTTGATGTGCTCCATAATTGGACCTTTTTGCTTGATATTTATTAACTGGATAAATAAGGCATTTCTATTAATATCTCCATAATGTGTAATCAATTCTTCTGTGAATATAGACCAAGATATAATAGAGTCATTTTTATGGTCACAAAGCCATTGGTACCATACAAATTGAACATGCTCTAAATACAATGATGCAACAACCAAGTTTTTCAAAGTTAGCACTTGGTGTAGATCAAAGAATTGCTCCATCTAGAATATCCATGCTATTGGATCATTGCCATCAAAATTTCTCATATCAATCTTGGCAAGTTAGGCATCCCTTGGTGATCATCCCTGATTACTTCCATTACTAGAATCATTTCCTCTTGGAATATTCTTATTCATGGAATGATTCTCAATGTGGACCTTAACTTATCCTCCTGAGTATCATGGAACACAACATCACTTGGAGAAGGAGTATCCTTTGAATTTTGTATGAGCTTAGCAATATTTTCCATCTGTTCAATCAAATTCTCCTCTAAATTAACTAAATCAATTGTTTTCACAGACCCTTTCATATTTTAATCCATATTATTATCCATATGTTTCATCATCTTCCCCTCTAAATTAACTAAATTAACTATTTTCACAGATCTTTTAATCATATCTTCCAATTGGGACACTCCAAAAGATAGGTCTTCCCTTTCATCGTATGTCGGGGATGAGTGCTTGGGTGGTTTAAGTGGAGTGTGACTTTTTCCACTTCATTTTGGTGTAATTTTTAACAATATAAATAGATATCACACCATAAGTTTCACCTCAAATATATCCTTCTACTCAAAGTTATTTAAATTGAAAATGACATACTTTTTTCAGGCCCCGATTAGAATTTTTTTCTGGCCGAATTGGAACTAAGGTAAATTTGAAATGTCACCTCCTCTAGGTTTTAAAATTTGTCCTATTATATCTTGATATGTCCTATTTCCAATGCCGTAGGTATGACCTAATTCTGATGTGCTAGTAAAAAGTTATTGCGAATCTCCCAACAATTCTTACCTTTTGTCCTTTTAGAAGAGAGAACTTGTACAGTCTGCCATGTCTCAAATTTTTGGGATCTAGGTATGAAAACAATACCAAACATACTTTTCTCTGTCTTATTTCTTATGCAATAGGTATCACTCAATTTGGATCTCGCATGCCCAAGATATGACCTTTTTCCCAGAACACCTGTTTTAGACTAGTTTTTGGACTAGTCAGAAACCTTAGATTCCATGACAAACATATATGAACATGTAATGGATCAGTATCTGTAAATTGGACCATAGATATTTTGACCTTTTTTCTATATGGGTTTTGAGTTTATCTATCTGAAACTTTGTAGAAAAAAGTTATAGCAAAAATTCCAAGATGACTTGTTTTGAAGAAACGAGTCATGAGGAAAGAGCTTTGATACCAAATGTTATGTAAGAATTTGCCAAAAGAGCATTAAAAGAGTAGAAATAGACCAAAGAGAGTACTCCACTCCTTAATAATGAACAACATAGATGAATAGAAATCCACTTTGAGGGGGAACCTCCTCATACAATGTATTGAGTACACAAGACAAGATATTCAAATGAAAATATCTCCTTCATATATATAGGAGATTAAGAGGTACAATTACAACTCACTAAACCAAGTTGACATAAGTAATATAACTATACTAATGACAATTACAACTAATGGACCAAATATGACATCAAAACTAATGTAATACACCATAATATAGGGGGAAATATGCCCACATTTGGAACTTAACAAACCCTAACCCCTAACCCCTAACCCTAATCCTTTAAACCTTAAGCCCTTAAACCATAATCACTAAGCCCTTAACATTAAAACCCAATAACCCCTAATCCCCTAAATCCTAATCCCTTGAATTTTAATCCCTTAACTGAAAATACCTAAACCCCTAATCCTTAATCCCTTAACCCATAATCCGTGAATCGCCTAACCCCTAACCCCTTGACCCTTAATCCATTAATCCTTAATCCCTAATCCCTAATCCCTTAACCCCTAATCCCTTAAAACATAAACCCATAACCCTTAATACCTTAAACCTTATGCCATTAACCCATAATCCCTAATCTATTAACCTTGAAACCCCCTATGCCCCTAACACCTAAGCCATTAAACCTTAATCCCTTTTAAATCCTAATCCCTAATCCCTTAACCCTTAATCGTCAAACCCCTAATCCTTAATCCATTAACCCTTAATTCCCAAATCCCCAATCCCTAAATATCCTAATCCTAAAGCCCTTATATCCTTAACCCCAAAGACCTCAACAACTTAACTATTTAGGCACAATAGGTGTTAAATTGGGAGCTAAATAGGACACAAAACTAGAAGCTACAAAGGAAGTTCAACTAGAAGCTAAAAAAGGAGAATAAAAGGAATCTAAACTAGAATCTATACAAGAATATACACAAGAAACCAAATTGGGAACTAAATAGGGTGCTAAAGTTGGCGCTAATTAGTGCCAACTTTAGCACTGACTAGTCATACACTATGCAAATAACACTAGATATAGTGCCAACCTGATGAATAACGCCGAATATTTCTAGCAAATGGAGAAAAATACATTAAAACAGTGAGTGGAAGAAAAAAAGGGAGCTAAACAAGAAGCTAATCACATGTTTTTGTTGTAGTGCATCTTTCTCCTATATATTCTATTTATCTAAAAGGGAACATGGTTTCCCTTCAGTTGAGAAATTTTACCACTAGAAATTCATGTTATATCACCAATCCTAACCAATTTTTATAGGTATATTCTATTTGTGATAAAGGGGATACAAATATACTCTGTGAATTATATCAACACAATCTTATAATGAGTGGATTAAATGATTTAGATCCAAATCTACTTGTGGGTGATGTCCACTTACAGGCATTTGCTTCATTTATAAAAAAACAGATGACATAGGGACATGCATCATCTTTTGTGGAGTTTACAGAAGGAAATGAGGAATTATGGTGGCACGGGGAATCAACACCTTTTAGGTTTCATGTAGAGAAAGAGAAGAAGCTTTATGATCCTCTATTTGTTTCTTCTTTCTCAGATATTTATAGATCATCCATTTCATCTTGCAATAATTGGATCACTATGAACATAGTGGGATCTATGTTATGTTTCAAAAGATGGAAGGAAAATCTAATCCTAGAACATAAAAATAAGGAGCCTCTCTCCAACTCCCGATTTAGGAATTCCCCAAATCATGTGTATAGGTACATTGACTCTCTCAAGACACATGGTGTTCATTGGAATGGGTTGAAATTTCAATTTCCAATTCTATGGCATCTTGTTGACATATGAAGCAAGTTTTTGGGTTAGAAAAGTTTCTAAAATGGGCTATTATGAAGCGAGTGAAGTTGGAAACTCCCCATGTAATTGGAGTAGGTTCTATTATGAATCCTTACCCCCTGCACCTTTAGAATCTGAGCCAGCCAATTGATTTGAATGCATGGGGACATGCAATTTCTCCAACTAGGGGAGATGATAGGTCATGGAAATGCTATCATTTTATCATTCTTTTTGCCAACCTTTCCTACATTTTCACCACCTTTTTGCATGAAGAATAAGCCCTTTTCATGAGATAGGATCAATTTTGACATTAAGTACTCCTAATTGCATTCTTTATATTTTATTTAAATTTTGAATGAATAATTAGAGGAATTATATGTCATATGATTATCCCTTTAAGGATGGTTTCATATTTTGACTAGAAGACCTCTTCCAAAAATGAAGTTATAGGTCCAGTGGTATTGCAGAAGTTGAGGAATCTAGTGCTATTGCAGAAGCTGTGAAACAAAGTGTTGTTGCGGAAGTTGTGGAATCTAGTGCCGTTGAGGAAGTTGACGAATCAAGTTCTATTGCAGAAGCTATGAAACCAAGTGTTGTTGTAGAAGTTGTGGAATCTAGTGTTATTGTAGAAGTTGCGAAATCACGAAATTGATGCAAGTCATTTCCCATGTGGTCCATCATGAATTGCAAATATTTAATTGTTATGATCCCATTTATCTTTATAAGGAGTGAGGTTAGTTTTTCCTAAGTTAGAATGTGAATCATAAAGAATAGAGCTATTTGACAAGTTGTGTGGAATTTTTGTAGCAAGTTGTGCTTTGATTGTAATCCTTTGTAATTATGGTTCATCTCTTGAAACAACTTAGATCATATATTCTTAGCCTGATCAATTCTATCTTTGAAAAATATGAATGCTTTGTCATTTATATGTATAAAAGGGGTTTCTTTTGCTTGGGTGAGGAGGCTAGTAAGGAATATTGTGATTTGATTAATTTGAATCTGGTTCCAAAACTTCAAAATTATTTCTTATATTTGTATGTGTGATTGATTCGTAGACTGTTGTTGTCACATACCCCAATTTTGCAAAAATAATGTAATTATTTTATTAATATTTCTGAGACATTATGTTAAATTTAATGCTAAGTAGGAATTGATGACTCAGTAGAGTCACCAGAAATGGAATGTAAATTCTGAATATTTTATTATTAATAAATAAATTATGGAGACAACATCATGGGAGAGCTGTTAAAAGAGGTTACTGGTCTAACTGGTGGATGGAACTAGGTGGAAAGACAAAAGACAAGTGGCAGCATCCTCAAACACTTCCTGAGTTGCAGGTGGCAACCTCCCTATATTTTGGGGTCATGATTCCCCAAGAAAGTGGAATCTGAGCAGGTGGCTCATTAATGACAGTTAACCCAACTAAGACCTAGGCAATCTTTTAAATAGTACTCAATGAACTGAGCTGGGGGTTCAGCATTGTTCTAGAGGGAGAATACATTCAGGTGAATGCTATTCAGGAGTCCCATTGAGGAAGTGGGAAAAACAGTAAGGAAGTGTTTTGAGTCAGGAAGTTGCAGTAACTTGGTTCCAGTGTAGCTGCTTTGGCTGAGGGAATTGTTGGCGGTACCTAGTTCCAGCCAGTTAGACCAGAGCAAGCTCGGGGGTCCTGAGAAGTGCTGTCAGGGCACTCTCCAGGAATTGGTAGCGAGGAACAGCCTCCCACTGCTGTTATTGTCTACCATTAACACAGGTTCTGCCACTTTTCCTGCTGTTTATTGATTTAATTTACATGTAGAATGGACTATCTCATCTGTGTTTGAATAGTAGTTATTTCAGTAAAGTTAGTCTCTCTGTATTGTCATTAGATAGAATTTGCAGAACTAATATGTCTTAGAATTTCCCTATTTATCACACAGATCGAGTAATTGTTTTATACAGAATATGTTTGTTATTATTACAGTAATAGAATATTATGGTAACTTTATATAGGTTTATTATTAATAGTTAAATAATAAATATAGATTATTTATACAGTAATTATTCCTGTAAATACACTTATTAAAAACAATTATAGGAACAGGCACATAGACAAATTTTAGAATTTCAGTGAAATATTCCCATAGAGAAATTAACAGGTATAAATTCTAGCTGAGCAAATATATCAGTTTATATCTGCCTCATGTTTTAGTTAAATCAGGATACAGGTATTCTCTGTATCAAGATATAGGTGAACAAAATTTATATCAGTAAATTTATCGATATTCAGAACATAACTGACTGTTATCGATTCTCCATAAGTTGCGAATTGCAGTAAGATTACATTTTTAAACTTTTCCATACAATCTTATTCGACAAAATCTTAGTCAATACAAACAATTAAACTGTAAATAACGAATCGTGGCGAAAGTTGTTGTATTCCAAACCTATCTCTATAGTTATTACAGCCAAGATGCTTACAACAGAGTTGACAGAGCTAGTAATCATAGGGCAGAAGTAAGTTAAAAGACAAACATAATGACTAGCTCTAAGCCGAGTCTTACAACATAGAAATTTCATTTTTTTTTCCTTTGTCAAAATCTTGCCATTATCACAAGCATAGGTTTCTGCTCATTATCGAGCTTATTTTACATGCAATACACAGCATTGTTAGGGTGTTCCCATAACTATAGTCAAACATCATAATACACGCAGAGAGTTATCATCGAACTCAGCCATCGTTGGCTTTTTCAAACCCTACTATTAATTATTAACAAGGAGACAATTGTTACCGTATGTAAACATAAAACAAAAAAAAAAATTCACAACTCGTTCCCAGCCACAACAGAACTTAAACACTTTCATATTTTCTTATATATTTTAACCTGGGAAAGAACCCCAATTCGCCAGGGTTATCAATAATTTATTGGTCTATCACAGTAAGGGTTAGTGAACCCTATCGTTATCTTTTAACACACAAAAACCAAAGAAAACACAGAGAACTAGGACGTTGCTATCACCTACAGCCGAGATATTTTGTCTCTGAAGGAAGCCGAGAAACTTAAACATTCTTTCATTTGTACAGGGTGTTCTTTAAGAGAAACGCAAACAGTATACATTCACTATTGCAGAACAACATTCATTTAACTTCCACAGAGTTGGGTGATAACCCTTTTTCCTTAAAAATACAATGATAAATGAAAAACCCAAGGCCGTCATGACAGACCGAGCCTTAGCTTGTTCCTCGAAATCATGACAGTGTTTACAAACCCTATCTACTGCTAGCAAACCCAAATATTACATATGACCACAATCATGTTCACTAACACGACAACAACCAGTTACAAAGGAGGTCTTTCCAGACACAACCCTAGCAAAACAAAACTATCAAAGGGAGAAATAGCCATGGTATAACCAGGCTTACCCGGGAGGAGCCAGCACTAGAGAAGAAGCCTCGTACACCTTCAGGAGAGGTTAAAAGCCTACACATTACAAGTTGACGGGTATTGTCAACATTTATTTTAAATATAAACATTCTTTTTAAACTGAAATCTATGAAACCATTGATAATTCTTACCAGCAACTGTCGGAGGAAGCAAACCCAGTAAACAACCTGGTAGCCACGAGTTGAGCCAGATAGAAAAACCTCATCATAATCGTCAGAAGGATGAGCAAGAAAAACTTCAAGTTTTCCTTCTCCTTTGATAGCCGTGACAGGTAACATACTGTACAAACCCTTAAGATGTGGATGAACCAGTATGGGGAGCACGATTAAAAAACCCATGACATGACCACCTCATGGATAAAGACAATAGGAAACCCTGACTCTAAATCACACAAGCAATAAGTGTAAGACTGTAAGTAGCATGCGACTTAAACTACAGTGACAGCAAACGATAACCAAGATGCCCAATGAATTATAAAAGATGCCTGTAGCAGAGTTTCTAGATTTACAAACCATACGAGGATTAAACTCCAGGACTATAGCCATAAGAGAATTACAAGTTACAGTGCCATAAAGAACAAACTCAGACAATGAGGGTTTCTCTCATACAACTCGAGCCCGAAGGCAGAGAGAATGACCAGGTAGGGTTCGGACAGACTTATATATCACCAAATGCAAGGACGAGAGCCATCCACGTAGCCCTTTAGATTATCAACTTGCCATGGGTCGACTTCCTAAAGTCCAACTGCAGCTCGAATTATTGCTCATCAAATTTAAATCATTGCATGGATGAAAGTCTTATTCATAGTATGAATATGTCACTATGATTGAGACACAAACATCGTATAGTGCATATCTTGAAACCGGGCCATCGTTAGTTCCTAAGGTACATCATATATCCCCTACAATCATTTAAAAGGTGATGTAGTCAAGTTCAAACGAGAGTTCCTCATCATTAAAACATTGAAATATTACCTTTGCAAATATAATGGATACATCGTTTATCTATAAGATCTTATTACTATAATTTGCCCATCACCATTGTTAACAATAAGAACAATAACCTTTAGTCTTGTGAGATAGAGATATAAATCCATCTATAATTCCATACATGGACGTGGATTAAAACAAGGAACAAAGATTCTAGGCATGAGTTAAACTTGGTGTGATCATACAAATTATTAAGTTGACGATGGATCATAAATTGTAAATGAATATCACAGTACATCGCTATGGTTATCACAACTCCAAATTCATGCGAATAATAAGGGTCACAGCCATAGTCACAGCTAATATTTGACAGAACATCACACAATGCTAGCACTACGTCATGCACACGACGAAAATGCTACAAATAATATGATCCAGTGACAGTATACAGTCTTAACAAAGAGTCATTTTCACAACGCAATAATGATGACAAAGAGACTGTAAATCATCGAATTGCCTGTCTAATATTATCCAGAATAATAGTAATCATGACACGCAGATTATCAACTATCTATCAAGCATAAATTTCATGAAGATTATAGGAAAAGAACTCTACCGTCTTACACGTGACAACCGGTAAGAATATTTAAATCTTCTCTGAGCTTTATAGTGCAGTGAAAAGAATTATGATGCTTATAAAAAAATTCATTTACAGTGATCCATACTTTACCTGTGTACCTGTGAACAAAAGACAACTTATGCATTAGCTTGTAAGCTAAGTAAGCCAGTCAGCTATGGCTAGTTCTCCCTTTGAAGTTAAGAACAAAGACAACCAATAACTGAAATCAAAACTCACATTAGTGTTATAACAGAATAATTTAAACAAGATCATGATCAGTTAATTAAAACAAGCAGGTCCAGGAATGCAAATTAAATAACATTTATTGTTATCTTAAAAATTTTAAATTTTTCGGAAAATTACGGGATTTGACAGTTGTAACGGTTTAAAATGATTCTTCGGAGGAGGGCCCACTCGTGAGAACATGTACTAAACCATTAGTTAGTAGACATCTGTAATATTTGGTTGATTGGTATTTGGTTGTTATTTTATTGTTGTAACTAATTGTTTCAAAATTTGAATTTATCATTCATCGTTGAAATTCTAAGAAGTCGTTAAGTTGATTCCAATGCTTTATTTTGATTGTTAAGTTTATTCATTGGCTAAGAAAAATTATGTGTCAAGGCCTTTCAAGGGAATGGTAACTACGATATTGGTTTTGAATTAATTTGATTTTGTTTTGTGATTGTATCTATTATTTCCACTTTACTACATTGTATGTTAGAGAAATCAATGTTTGATAATAATTTCAGTGCATGATAATGTAGAAAAGCATTTGAACCATGGTTTTACAAGTTAATGAACTATAAGTCGATTGTCTTTAAACTAACAGCTAATCAGATCGTCAGACCATAGACCATGCAATCTCTTAATCCCCCATCTGTCTGCATCAATCAACAATACACCTCATGAATTAAGAATAGGACTGAGCTTATGGTTCAATGAATAAGAGAATACAACCTACGAGAATTATATGGGGCCAAGGGGAACCAAAATCTTCCTCTAGAATCATGCCAAAATGGGCCAAGCATGTCAATATTTATTTTGGATGAGTCCTTATCCTTCCAAGAGTGAGTATTTGCATCCCACAAATCCCTCCAATAAAATGTCATCTTCTTACTATGTCTTTGCTCGTCAAAATGATGAATGTATGTAGAACACATGCCTTGTACCTTCCAACTTCAAATCTCCCATATTCCTTTCAATTACCTAACATTTTCCATCCCATCAAGCCAAATACCTTCCTCCATGCTCTATATATGATTTTGATAATAAAAGAGGAAGAGACTTTGAAGTTGTTAGGAGATGAAACTTTATCACATAATACAAAAGATCCCTTAATTATGCCAATGTGTTGTGTTATGAGAATATGATGCCTAAATAAAACATGCCAAGGAGAGCAACCGTTAGACATTGACCACCCATTTATGTTCTAGCCCTAATATTAATTGACCCTCGACCTCCCACGTCATTGAGCATAATGCAAACATCCCAATGTACTCATTCAGACTATATGCACATTAAACATTTTTGTTAGCATATCATTCTCATGTTCCATGATTTTGATGGCCAAAAATGGAAATCGAAAATCCCATTTGTCCCTTTTCCTTAATGGAAACTTCACATGTGATCAAAATTATATTAGTACACACATCATTTGAAACCATCTAACTATGTCTATGTATGTTAATATAATTACGCTAATGCTAAGTACTTAATTGCGAACTTTGCTCAAAATCATACACACATCATTTGAAGCCAGCTAACTATGTCTATGTATGTTAATATAATCAAGCTAATTCTAGGTACTCAATTGCGAACTTTGCTCAAAAGCATACAAAGTTACATTTCCTTTTAACATTGCTTGCAACCCTACAAAGTTGCCTAAGAGGTTTTTCACCGTTTAATAGCATGCACTTTGCCAAGACAACTTTTCTATTAAAGTGGGCAGTGCTCAAAAAGATACTAATACAATTATGAAGATTATGGATAGCTGTAAAGTTTTTAACCAATGTTTTCAATGTTTTCCTATTTATATATGTATTCAATGTTTTCCTATTTATATATGTAGATTGATTTTATTAAAATTCCGAATAAATAATTATAACTTTTATTGCAAGATTTATGTGGTTGTTTGTTTCAAGTGATCCGAGAATCTATAGACAATTACCAAGTTACAAGGTCCACGTTTCGAATCCATATCAGGATTCACATGGAATTATAACTAAAATTAACATATAATTGTTGCATGATAATTGATAATTAATTCATGGATAATTTAAACTAGATACATAGATAAATGGCTACCTAGAAATAGGTAACAAATAACTTGTGACTTATCGATAAGAAAGCTTTTTAATGATAAGTAACAAATAACCTGTGAGTTATCTATGTTCACAATCACAAGTTAAGTGGTTACTGTGTCAATAATATACTTGTAATCTAAATATGCAAATACCAATTTGTTTACACCCCTATGAAATTGAATTGAATTAAATGAAATATTTTTTAATAAAAATTTCAATGGAATGAAGTCATCACAGTTTTTCCATGACAACTTTTCTATAAAACTCTGGCAGATTAATGTCATCCGTTCTACATTTGATTTTGATAAAGTCAGTTTTTTGTTTTTGCTTTTTCTTTATCGATTGTCTCCAAACGTTTTATTGTCTCCAACATCAAAGAATATAATGTTTCCTGGAATGTAACCCTAAAGGCTAAATACGGGCATCTGATCTTATTTATGACGTACTTAGATTGAGTTTCCAATAAAATCCAATCTTTGATTAATCGATCCCTGATCTGGTATATATGGAAATATGGATTATTAAGGAATTTTATTGGGTAACCATGCACGTACCTCACGATTGGAAAGAGATAGATTCGTCACAGAGGAACATTGTTTTCATGCCTTTTTTCTTTCTTTTCTTTGTCCGTCATTCTCATCCTTTAAGGCCATAGCTATTGTGCATAGCTTGTGACCATAAAAATTGTTCGCTCAGTGGCAATAACGAGGAAAAGATGATTCCCTATGTCTATAATGGGGCGACTCAATTATTCTCTGGATAAGGCCAAACAGACGTGTCAGGAGAACAGACGCGTTATGCAACAAATTTAAATCCACGAACGCAATCAATCGACCCATCTTGTTCCTTCTAGAATTAGCCTTCGTCGTCTTTTTCTAATAATGGATTCCAATATCCTCCCACACGCCGTTGTTATCTTTGTAAAATGCTTTCCATACCTAATTATTTAGGATTTTTTAATCATTAGGGTTTATTTGGTCAGCTTAACCCTACTTAGTACTTCAAAAAAAATTGACGTGTAGTTTAAAAGCACGTGAGTTATTGGAATTTTGCTCGATTAATTTTAAAAATAAAATGACATAGACATCTTACTTGAACGTGTAAAATTACACTCTCTTTCTCTTTCACTTGACTCCTGAATCTCTGCAATGAATGAGATCTAATAAATCTCCATTATATTTGAATAACCTCGAATCATGGCCCAGCCCAGATCGATGTATGATAATCCAAGTGTCAAAATCCCATACTCTGATAGGACGTTTCATATTATTACAATTGATTTATTGGAACAAGAAAAACCCCTAGGCATTTAAATATACAATAAGCATGCAGTGAAATATTCGAATTTCTATATGCGCCTTTTAAACGTATCCGGAAGAAAGAGAAGCTTTTCTCATGTGATTTCCGATTCCGAATGTTTCACTGGATAAGTGTGTTTTTTTTTCTTACAATTTAAGAATTTTGTATTTTGGAATGAAATAATATATATATATATGTATGTATGTATGGTAGGAATTTGGAAAACGATTCATCCCTCATAGTTTTGACAGTGTAAATGTAGGTTTTCATAGTTTTTTGATTTTATTTAATTATCAAAGTTAAAATATATCGTGCAAAATGGCCCATCACAATACAAAATTATATGTTTTTGGAAAAAATATTTGAAAGCGGAGTTATCAAAATATTCAAATAGAAGTTGCTGTATGAACATATATTAGAAGTTAAAATATATTTAAATTGATTTTTATTATATTTTTAAAATAAAAAGTTTATTTTATATATATAAAAGACAAAGAAGGGTAATTAATTTTTTAAAATCATTTAATTCACTAAAATAAAATATATGTCTATAGAAGTGAAAATTAATTATTAATAGTTAAGTGATTAAATCTATATTAATAAATAAATTAGAATTTAAATTTTGAATGTACATGACATTAAAGTTGAAATAACTTTAATTAATCAATTTTATTATATTTTATTAAATTTTCAATTTATTAAAAATAATTAGAAACAATTTAAGATATAATAAAAATATATAGAAAGTATAACAAGTATTATCTTATTAAAATTAGATATAATTTGCTTCTAATTTATCAATCTAATAGGTGCTAAGCCTAAATAATTAAATTTATCATACCGATAATATATTTTTATTACAGTAAATGTAATTTGTTTTAAGAGAGATTGTATGATATTTTTTAAAGGAAGCATCATTAATCCAATGAATATGAAATATAAATAATGAGATGTGTCATAACTATAATATATATCAACTCAAAAAAAAAAAATTAATATATGTAAATATATACTTAAGTGAAGCAACATAATTATAATTATTAAATATTAAATAAATTTAGATTAAATTTTAATTATCTGTTTATATAATAATTATAAAATTAAAATAATAATAATAATGTTTAAATTTATTTTATATTTTTATTTTGTTATTTGAACTTAATAATTTTATAATGAATTTGAGAAACAAAATAACATGACTAAAAATGAATAAAAATATAAAAGTGAAGCACTTTAATAAATTAAACCAACATAAATCCATATTAATGGAGGATATCAAAATTCAAAACGAATCAAATTTGTGAAGGCCCAATATTTTTTCAACTACATATTAATTAAGGATATATCAAATGTCAAAAGGAATCAAATCTGCAAAAATGCAATATTTTTTAAACTGCATTCTCATATGAAAAACAAAATAATCTTAGTAATTTTTTTTTTTTAAATAATAAAGATATAAAACTCCAGCAAAATAAACTAACATAAATCCATATTAATTAATGATATAACAAATGTAAAAAATAATCAAATATGTTAAGATGCAAAGTTTTTTAAATTGTAGTCCTCACATAATATATAAAATAACATTAATAAAAATAAAAATAAAATTAACAAAAATATAAAAATAGAGTAATATAATAAAAACATAGTTCCATGTTAATTAATGATATGATATATAAAAAATCCAGTCTTTACTGATGTGGTTCACTCAATATGAAGTTACATATTGTAAACAGAGGATCACCCCATGTCCCAGTCTCAAGTTGTTAAAAAAAATGATATATAAAAAATCTGGTAAAGTACAATATTTTTTTTGGAACTGCAACCTCACATGAAAGTGCATAACATCCAGGGAAATGCTAACGTCACTGTTCAGAAAAGAGCATAATTATGCAATGCCTGTTTCATACCGATTTCATAACATCCAGGGAAAGGCTAACGTCACCGTTCAGAAAAGTGCATAATAATACATTGAAATAGCGTCACTGTTCAGGAAAGAGCATAATTATGCATTGAAATCTGTGAGTGGCACGCACATAGAGAGGAGAGAAACCAGAAGCAAAAGATGGCGTCCTCCAAGAGTATATGCCAATAACCTGTGGTGGTGTAAAGCATTGGAATGAGTGAGCTGTAAAGTGGCCCGACAAAAAGCGGTTGACTGCAATAAAAATACAATAACATGAATAGGCTGTGCTCTATCTCTTACCTTTTTCACTCTATTTATACTGCCAAATCGTTTCGGAAGGTTGTGTGCGGACATTTCATTTCCTTTTCTTTAATGTCTATAGCACTCGGTTCCTTTGCCTCTTTTCTCATGAATTCCGATTTTAGCTGTACTTCTTTATGAATTTCTTTACTTGTATGGCAAGGCACTGCAATGCAGACAGATTCATGTGGGATCTTGCATGAAGGACCACAGCGGGTGATGAAGCCAAGGATGACTTGCCATCACCAACTCATACTCTGCAAAGAAAAAAAATATGTATGAACGTCATGATATGCAGGAAGGAGCTGGCAAGTTGTCCTTCGCTACATATCTTGCTATGCTTCTCATGCCAGATCTAAGATGAAATATATACAGAAAAATAATATCAACTGATATTTGTTATTCTTACTCGGCTCTCATTCTGATCTTATGTACTGACCTGCAATTTATGCTTTCCAGTCCAATATGTTCTGTAACTCCAACTGCCTACTGTGGATGCTCTGAGGTTCGTTCGATCTTCGTGTCTTTATTTATTCAAACAGTATGATTCTTTAAAGTAATACACTAATCATGGTTCAGCATATTGAAAATCCATGGAGATATTGAGAGAAGGATCATTTTATAGCATAAATATATGCTGTTTTAATGTTTGTTTAAATATATATATATATTCTTTTAATGTTTGTTTAAATATATATATATATATATATTCTGTTTATATCTCTGTACCTCATTTGCTCGTTGTGACAGGGATTGCCAAACTAGCTCTCCATACAATTATTATAAAGCTTCCACCTATGAAATCCACTCAGCCCTCATCATCTTGGCATTCACACAAAAGTACACCATATCGTGAGAATTAGCTCTCCATACAATTATTAGAAAGCTTCGAATTGCAACAGGATATCATGTAGCCATTATCGATATATATTCACATTTTCCCTTTGATTAAGATTTACTGATCCTTTTGAATGATTTTGGTAACATATGGAGCACCCTTTTCAATTATATATATATATATATATATATATATATATATTTTTCGAGTATTTAAACATTCATGTTTTTTTTAACATTTAGTTATTTTATCATTAATATCTATTCATTTATTTATATATATAATTCAATTATAAATAAAGTTTGGCAAATCTCAATAGGAATTGTTTTTAATTAAATAGATTTATTGAGTATTTACATATATAGGTGTTTAGATATTATCTAAGATTTTGGACTTTCTTGAATGTATCAATGAGATTAACTTAAGTGTAACAAGTGTACAATCATGGTCATCCTATCTTTTGATTAAAATTTAAAGAAGTTTAGGTTAAGAGATGGATAAGAAAAGGGGTATGTTTATTAAATACCATTTGTTTTTAGATGTTTAGTCTTTGTTTAACAACTAACCATCTCTACAAAATTAAGTGGTTGGCTACACCTATCATGTTAACCTGGCACTTTATTTCTGGTTGTGCTAGTTAATAACTACACCGATAGGTGTTTAGATATTATCTAAGTGTAAAGTGAGGATTCATTTCATGGCCATCATATTTTTTATGTTCAAATGCATCTTGATTAAGATTTAAATAAGCTTCATTAAGTAGTGCTAGTTAATGACATCGATAGGTGTTTAGATATTATCTAAGTGTAAAGTGAGGATTCATTTCATGATCATCGTATCTTTTTATGTTCAAATGCATCTTGATTAAGATTTAAATAAGCTTCATTAAGTAGTGGTTAAGAAAAGAGTTATGTTTATTAAATAATATTTGTTTTTATGTTTATATTAATTAGTTTAATTTTTATGTTACTTTAATAACTAATTTTGTATGTTACTTTAATACTTATATTAATTATTTTAAGATTTAACTTTTGTTTAATAACAAACCATCTCAACAAAATTAAGTGGTTGGCTACATTTAGTACTTTACTTACATCCAAGCATACTTATAACTATGCTAATTAATTATTCATAATTTTTTTAATATTTAACTATCTTATTCAATTATAAATTACCATAGTTGAATAGACCAAAACCCTATAATTCTTTTACATGTCCACACTTGTCGATTTTATGTTTCACGTTTTATGATACGAAATTATCTTTTCCATCTTACGTTTCACCATTTTAGGAAACGAAATTAATAATACAAACTTTTCCATTTTTTATTTCACCGTCATAGATATTAAATTATTTAATATTATCATCAAATTTATTCGATTACACTTTGTAAGAGGAGCATTTTTTATAATATCAATTTATAATTGGAAGATAATCGTTTATATAAATTCATTTATTTGTGTATAATTCAAGTGTAAATTTCTAAAATTGGATAGACCATAAACATACCATTCTCATTCATTTTATTTTAGTTTTATGTAGTACATTTAAGTTATATATATATTTCAAACATTGAATTCTAAAATATCTAGTTTGTTATATATATATATATATATATATATATATTTATATTGTTTAAAACATTATATGACAATAATGGTTATAATTAATTTTCATTGAAACCAATTTTAATTTAATGGACATTAAGAAATGCAATGAATTATTAGGTTAGGTTTAAAATTTTCTTCATATATTTAAAGTTTTTAAAAACATTTTTCATGGAATCAGGTGTATTAATGCTTGTATGATCGCATGTACGATGAGTCTTATTGAACTCGAGAGCCTTTTAAAATAAATATGGGCATGTCTGGCTTATTATGTTGCATTAGGAGTGGATCTTTGGGATTTCCATGGTTTAGAGGTTGTAGTTTTTACTTCATCAACTACATGAGCTCAATCCTATTCTTAATTTATGTTGGGTATTTACTAGCGTAGAGAGATGGTGGATAAAGAGATTGCATAGTGTATGATTGATTTGGGCGAGCTACAAAATATGAGTGTTTGCATTGATATTGATTTACCATGGCCTTCCTACTGACATGATTTGTAAAACGTGGTTTCTGAGCTGCACTTTGACCATTCTTGGTTTAGGCTGGAAATTGTAAAGAACCTCTTCTACGGAGAATATTTGATATTCTCCTCACATAGTCATGCCCATGGCACTGCTTGAGGCCCGTTAATCAAAGATGCCAAGGGATTGGATTCATATGCCTATTCATATTTTATTTTTGTTTTAAGATTTTAGGAAGAAGATGTAAATTCCTTTGTGCATTCCTTTTATTTTTGTTTCTTTGCGAAGGGGATGTAATTGCCATTGTATATACTCTCCCACTATATTGTGCCTTCTTTGTCAAGTAAATATTTTCTTTTTAAAATATAATAAGTATTTTTACAACAAAATAAGTATAATGTCCCCAAATTTACTAACTAAAAAGATTTAGTATATACAAGTGACAAAATTACAACTCCATGCAGTTTTACGTCATCCATCTTAACTCGTTTAATGCTTCCTGCATTTATTATTATAACATTCGAATCTTCATTATGCTTGGCATAGTCATGTACCATTGGGTGGTCATTATTTTTATTACCTATCAGAACTACATCTAGATTACTTTGATATTTCTAAGCTTATCATGGTATGAACTATTACCATCTATTCTACTTATGACACTCTTAATACTAGCCTATTGTGGTCGTGCACTTGTCTTTAATCCACTCTATGTAGTCTAGCCTTATTATACAATTAAGGCATACCATACTTACCAAGCTTGACTTATATGAGTCATTATTAAAGCTTATGCAACACTACCCTCACTAAGCATTAGACTTACCATATACTTACCAAGCTTGACTTATGCATGAACACAAGGTCGGGTATGTGTGAGTGGTCGCCATGTATAAGGCTAAATGCCACCATACAAACAACGTGCAACATCCCGCTTTTGCCTTATTCTTTTAGAATTGAAAATTGTAACTATGTAATCGTTTCTGGTGAGGCCCTCAAGACCAAGGTCCCAATAGTAAACTTGAAAAGTATTGTTATTATTCCTAAGTTGTAAATTTAATTTTAGACTTAGATTAAGTGTTAAGGGGTTAAAGTTTTAAGGGATTATGTGTTAAGGGATTAGGTGCTTAGGGGTTTAGGGATTTAGGTTGCTTTGGCCTTATGACTTATGAGTTTAGGCATTTAATTTTCTCCCTTCTCATTCCTCTCTCCACCTCCATAAATTTATGTCCCTTGCTCCCCCCCTTGTATCCCCTCTCTCTCTCTCTCTCTCTCTCTCTCATTGCTTATCTCCATTCAACACTTAACACATAGTTTATGTGGTTTTTAACTCTAGAGCATTTTGTAACTCCAAAAAACTCTAGAGTTTTGTTTCTCCAAAATGATAAAGCATTTTGTTTCTCTAAAATGCTAGAGCATTTTTGTTGACACCAAGTGCGGGAATAAAAATTTGAATTTAAACACAAGGTGCCAGCATTCCTTAGTGCCTAAAACACACCTCCTCACGCTCCTGCGTGTCATACAAAGTCCTATGTGGTTGGTTTAGACTCACCAAACCCGTGCTATCGATTGTGCTAAACCATAGCTAATTAGGCATTTCCACCATTTTTCTCAGTATGCCTTTCTTTCACCACTCTTTACAGCATGACATACACAACCATTTTTGATGAAATTTTAGGCATAGATAGCATTTTTTATATAGATTCCAAATATGTAATTTTAAAAAAATATTAATTTTTTCGTAATTTTCTTGTATCATCACTCCTCAAGTCAAAAAACATGTTAGTGTTTCTTCCATAACTTTTTCATTTCACAACCATTTTTAAAAAAATTGTATGCTACACTAGTAGACACCGACATATACAGTCTATAAAAAATCAAAGTCGAAATGATTTCATGTAGACCTTCAAATGATGCACCCACATTTCATGTATCATTCTCGAGGTTTGGTCACTTAGATAATTAAAAAAACTAAAAATTAAACATTTAGTTTTGGAAACAGAGTGTTGCACTAGTGCTACGTGTTTTCTACATGTCTACAAATTTTTGTATCCCGAAACCATCATTTAGGCACTCAAAGGCTACCCCCACAAAAACATATACCTTATCATTTGCCAAAAAAATAAAAAGTGACTATTAGAAAAGATGAAATTTGACATAGTTATGTAAATTTTCAATACATAAAACTTATATATTCGAAAACGTGATTCCATTTCCTACATTTCAACTTTTTACTCAATGCAATATATCTTGTGTAAGTATCTCAAGTAAGTTGAGGGATGCCTAATTTTTCAGTTTTCTATTGCATCTAACGCGCCAAAAGGACCCTCATTAGGTTGCACCCACCCTAATTTAAAAACAGATGTTAGCACCTGATTTTTATAGCATGAGTATGGAGGTGAAATAAGGAGGTATCTCAAAAATTTCCCTGAAGAAGGCCTAAATGCCCTTTATATTTCATGACCAAGTGCTAAGGAATAAGAAAAGTTGATAGTGGGGTGTTAAATATAAGAAAGAGCCAAGGCATGGCAAAGACGCAACCAAAATGGCCAAAAAAGGAACCAAAATCTATAGTCCAAAGGAAAATTTATGGGAAGGTTAACCACCGCACCGGTTTCCACTGGTTGATGGGCACGAGAGAGAGATCAGTGGCTATCATTGTTCGTCGCATAGCCGAGTTACACGGGGAATAGAGGCATGAGCAGTTGCGATGGGTAATGCCATCGAATAGGTGGTGCCCTGCTCATGGTATTTTTGTTTCCCACCTTAATCAGTCTGTTTTGAACTTGACACGTCTGTAATATTCCCAATTTGGGGCTGTCAAGGTGGAAGCGTAATTTTGTTTGTTTCCTAAGGACCAATTCAAGGCTGAGAGCCTTTAAAAGTATTGTAATAGAAGAATTAAGGGTTGGAAAATCATTCGGCTAATGCCTGAGGGGCGACCCTAGATTTGAGACTTTCATATTAATACAATGTTTAGTGTCTATGGTAGACTGTTTTGCAAAGATTCCTGTGTTGCTCTAACTTGTAGTCTGTCTTTTTCTCTTCTCCATGTGCATGTATTCCCTGTTATGCCTTTACATTATGTTTTTAATTTCATGTCTGAGATCAGTGTATAATAATTTAGAATTCTTGGAAACAAGCTCTGGTTATTATCTTAGGTATTCACTCAATATTGCTTCTAAAGTTGATATTGAATTCATCTTTGCTGGATGCTCATATCAATGGTTTGTTCTTATTTTATTCTTTTACCACCAGAAAATAGCAGTACGACGGCAAGCGGGTGGCTACCTTTCCTCTATTCGAATAGTCCACACTATGGCATTGTTATTTGATTTATGTGTAATGCCTTGACTCCATCGCCCAATTGTTTTTCCTTGTGATTATCCCTCCAACACTCTCATACAATTTTCCCCATCAGAAATATGACCTTCTGTGTATGTTTTAATTGAATATTTTTTAGTAATGAAGACTGGTATGTTTGTTCATTGTTGACACCTTTGAGTATTTCCAGTTTTTCATAGATTTATAGAGAGATCCCTCTGGTACTGTGCTGGGTCAGTAGCATTAGTCCAAAGTGGTTAGTGGTTTCCCCGATTCTACCCTTTCACAACCTTGGGGGTATGTTTTGGGTGATAACAAATTGGCACCGTTGCTGGGGAGCAATTGTCTCATCATCCCTGGGAGAACGAAAAAGTTTCAGATTTGATTGTTGATGGTGGACAACATTCAGACATCAGAAGGGTTACATATCATCCACCTGGAAACTCCACTCATTATTCAAGTTCAATCTGCAGACTCCACTAGAGAATGAGCCCAACTGCCTTACACATGGAAGAATTAAGTTCCAGGTATCAAAGTATCAATGTCTTCAAAGAGGCCCTATTCTTCTGTGTCGGCATCCTTTTACATTTATGTATATATATCAATTTTTTTTTGTCTCACCGGAGAGTTTTAGGTCATGAGAGAGCCTCCTTTGTATATCCTTGACTTGAATTCGAAAATGAACATTCTCCTTTCACCCCTAGAATTGATCCCATCCTCTCCTTTGAACCGTGTAGAAACCATAACCGGCCTTATGAATTCCCCGAGAGTAAGGCCAATGATATCCTACCTACACCTACTCCTTTTCCTTCTAGAGCTCAGCTAAGATACAACCCTTTAAGGCTGCCCCATGTCCTTCATGATTTTCCTCCGGACTACCATAAACACCTCCCTGTTTTTGATGGAGAATCTGAGATTCTTACTGTAGAGAAACATCTTCAAGGTTTTGAGCATTTTCTGGATCTCTTTGAAATAGAACATGATGACGTCTGTATGAGGTATTTTGCAAAATCCCTCCAAGGAGATGTGAAGAGATGGTTCAAGCATTTGCATCCTAAGTCTATTGATACTTGGGGAGAGTTGTTTGAAGCCTTTTCAGGGTTTTGGGGCAAAAGAAGACCATGGGACCTAGTTCTTTCAGAGTTTTACTCCATGATAAGGCAAGAAAATGAAACCATGTCTAGCTTTAACAGGAGGTTTGCAAGATTCTATTATGACATGCCAAAGGAAATTTAACCCCAGGAGAATGCTGCTAAATTACAATATACATTGGTTTTTCCTCCTGAGTTATCTTTCCATCTGTTGGAGAGAAGGCCTTCCAATTTGTAGCATATGTTCATTGATGCATTAGAGGTTCAAGACAATCTTAAGATGTCTGGGAAGTTATCAAACCAAGATAACAATGAAAGGATCAAAGAAGAGATAAGATTAGAAGAGAAACATGAACAGAGGAAACTTTCCTTACAGTCTAGTCTTTCCCGGGTTGAGCAGAAAATTGATTGACCTAGTGATGTGCGAGAAGAAGGTAATTCCGGTTTGTTTTATGTAAATAGAAATCAGCCTACTAAAGTTTCTGTTAGTGATGGTTCTAATGAAGTTTTCAGTCCACCTAAATATGATGATTATGAAGAGGATAGTTTGGAGAACCTCATAAGCTTTTTTGAAGTTGAAGATAAAGATGAACCTTCATGCATACAGTTTCACCAGTCGGGAGGGTCAGTCAAAGGGGGAGACTTAGTGGCAGGTCCTGAACCCACCATTGAGATTCATCAGAGTATTGATTCCCAGCGTGCAGAGGTTTCCTCTCGGATGGAAGCTGAAATAGAGTACAGAGTCCTTGAAGAGGAATACAAGACCCTCGAAGAAGAATATGTGATCCTTGAGGAAAAATATGGAATTCTTGAAGAAAGTCTTGGGCCCGGCGGATACCTCTGATAGGTTGACCAGATTGTCGAAAGGTTGGAAGATGACCAGGGTGACCCATGTGATTCTTATACGGAATCCACTCAGGGGGCCGAAGACAATTATAGACTCCTTGAGGAATTTGTCGGGCTTGGCTAGTATTTTAAACCAGCTAACCAGATAATTGAGGTGCTTGAAGGAGACCGAGCTCGATAGCATGATTTTCAGGCAGGTCTGTCAGGCCCGGAGTCCGAGTTTCAAGGAGAATGGCCTTTTCTCGACCCTTTCGGTGGATAGGGTGAAGTTTCTTTTGAAGTTCTAGGGTAGAACTGGGTTTTCAACCCAGGGATCACGAGTAGTCCGAAAAGAAAGTTGTTCGGAGTTGGTTGTTTCAGTCTTACTAGGTCGTGTGGGGGTTTCAGTACGCATGATCTTCAGGTTTTGATGGAAGTTTGTCAGAGGTATGCAACCCTGGGGCTCAACACTGGCACCAGGGAAACTAAACGGCATCCGTACAGCTCTTCTGAAATAAAATCGGCTGGGATGCTAGAGGAGGGTAGGACATACCATGTTTTATATGATCCAGTGGCAGAATATATGGAAGATTTCTGTAGCTAGAGTAAAGGTCCTGGTTTCACTCGAAGGGTCCTCATCCGTCACCATCGCCTCGGGCCATTGACCCTCGTTGTTCTGGAATCAGTCGATCATGATGAGAAGACCCTCCTGGGGTGTCAGTTGCTGGACTAGTTACATTGGCATTTTTGCATAACCTAGAGCCGTAGCCTCTCAAGTAGAGTAGTTTGTATATAAATAAGCCCCAAGTTTTCAGCATATCCAATTTCAGTAGTAAATTTCAATTTTCAGCAACTTCTAGTTTGTTTTCAGAATGTACATCTTCACTTTTTGGTTTTGATTTCAAGAAGTTCCAGTCCGCAGTTTGGCAGGGCACTTTAGCTTGGGTATGTTTGCCATGAATGTTTTTCAGGTAAACCCTCCCAAGCGTTTTACCAGGAAGGTTCTCTTGTAGGAGCTGCCCAATGGATAAGGCACCTGGTCTACGAGCTTCTTTGCTACCTTAAATGGAGGATAGCATCCCCAGTTGGAGCCAGTTGTTAGCACTTAATTTTTACAGCATGAGTATGGAGGTGAAATAAGGAGGTATCTCGAAAATTTCCCTGAAGAAGGCCTAAATGCCCTTTATATTTCATGACCAGGTGCTAAGGCATAAGAAAAGTTGATAGTGGGGTGTTAAATATAAGAAAGAGATAAGGCATGGAAAAGACGTGACCAAAATGGCCAAAAAAGGAACCAAAGTCTATAGTTTGAAGGAAAACTTATGGGAAGGTTAACCACCGCACCGGTTTCCACTATTGGATGGGCGCGCGAGAGAGATCAACGACTATGATTGATCGTTGCATAGCTGAGTTGTGCGGGGAATAGAGGCACGAGCAGTTGTGATGGGAAATGCCACCGGACAAGTGGCGCCCTACTCATGGTATTTTTGTTTCCCGTCTTAATCAATCTGCTTTGAACTTGACACGTATATAATATTCCCAATTTGGGGTTGTCAAGGTGGCAACCTAATTTTGTTTGTTTCCTAAGGACCAATTCAAGGCTGAGATCCTATAAAAGTATTATAATAGAAGAATTAAGGGTTGGAAAATCATTCGTCTAAGGCCCGAGGGGCGAGCCTGGTTTTGAGACTTTCATATTAATACAATGTGCAGTGCCTATGGTAGACTATTTTGCAGAGATCCCTGTGCCGCTCTAACTTGTAGTCTGTCTTTTTCTCTTCTCCATGTGCATGTATTCCCTGTTATGCCTTTACATTATGTTTTTCATTTCATGTCTGAGATCAGTGTAAATAATTTAGAATTCTTGGAAACAAGCTATGATTATTATCTCAGGTATTCACTCAATATTGCTACTAAAGTTGATATTGAATTCATCTTTGTTGGATGCTCATATCAATGGTTTGTTCTTATTTTCTTCTTTTACCACCAGAAAACAGTAGTATGGCGGCAAGCGGGTGGCTACCTTGCCTCTGTTTGAATAATCCACACTATGGCACTGTTATCTGATTTATGTTGAATGCCTTGACTCCATCGCCCAATTTTTTTCCATTTGATTATCCCTCCAAGACTCTCATACAATTTGTCCCATCATAAATCTGACCTTCTGTGTATGTTTTAATTGAATATTTTTGAGTAATGAATACTGGTATGTTTGTTCATTGTTGATGCCTTTGAGTATTTCCAGTTTTTCATAGATTTATGGAGAGATCCCTCTTGGACTGTGCTGGGTCAGTAGCATTAGTCCAAAGTGGTTAGTAGCTACCCCAATTCTCACAACCTTGGGGGTACATTTTGGGTGATAACAACAGAGTTGGAACCTTTGTTTGTATTAAATTAGTATCTATATTTTGGTTTAATGTAATTATTTGTTATTACGGAGTCACATTTATGTAGAGTTTGGGAATCCCATCGATGTATATATGAATGTATTATCGAGCACTATCACAGAGCTCAAACCTCTATTTTCTTTTATACCAATGATCTATAGTTTCTGTGTGATGTTTCATGTATAAACGACTTCTTTATCATGAAGATGGATCACTTTTTAAACATTTAAACTCTTAGTATATGATAGATTGAAAGTATGATGAACAAACAAAATGAATGTCTTTTATAAATCGTTGACTCCGATTTGGATAGAACCTTTTTTTTATATATACGTATAAATGTTTAATCTATGTATATTATATCGAAGAAGTAATGGATCAGAGTTCTTATGATTGTTTTGAACTCTGCTAAAATTTAGCAATTGATGATATTTCTTAGGTTTTGAACATTGTTTAGTATAAAAAGTGGATCGTTTTGTTTTAAAAGTATGAACTCTATTTATTTGAGCGATGAAATGATGGATTTGATTAAAATTATGTTTATATTTTATAGATTGAATTTCTATTGAACTTTGTGTATATTCTGGTATATCGGGATTCCTATTAGCATGGTATGAATGCGTCTGATTAAAAAAAATATTTTTATATATTCAGTTTAGTCACAGTGAAAATTAAATCAATGTGACAGTTCTGAAAATCGACCGATGTCGAATATAGTTTGTGATCGGAAGATTGATTGATTAACAACCGAATCAGATTAGGTTTTGAGGCTTTATGAATGATCGATCTAGTGTTAACGTTTCCTCATTCCCTTGAAGGTATCAAGTATACCTGTTGTTGGGTTAATGTGTGATTACTCAATCAAGGAAAAACCATTGGAAGTTTGTTGAGAATCGGTCCTCTGTATGGTATGTAAACAAAAAGTTAATAACTTTTGCAGAGCACGATATTCATTGTTATAGGTTTAAATAATTTTTTTGTTGCTTTTGATTTATCATTAAGAACAAGGATCGTGATATTTTAAATTCTTCTTTTTTTGTTTGTATTTAATGTAGACAGTATTATATCTTGTTAGTGATTGGTTTGTATAAACGTCGAACTTAAATTACTCTGATGTAACTGATGTTCTATCCTTGTTCTATTTGAAATTTCTCATGTGTCGGTCTTCTTTATTATTTTGACCGCCTGTGTAAAGCTGTCAATTGTATTACAATGGGGACTGTGTTTTTTATGGCTATCTATCACTATTGATAGATCATTCTGATGGTAGACTTGAAATATATATATATATATGTGTGTGTGTGAAAGATTGCACGTATGTGCCGAGTTGGTAGTTGAGTTTAGAAGCCTTGCTCGTGTATTTTTTCGGAAACCAACATCTTTCATTTGATTGCAATCTGAACAGACGAATGTCTTTGGACCGTTATCATTATAATTTTGGAAATGACTAGTAACAAAATAGAATGATCAAATTATAATTCCGAAAAAAGTTTAATTTGATATGTTCTGATCTTAGGGTCGTAGACAAAGATTCATTATATCTCTGTGAGTCTCTCTTGGTGTACAGGTCGTCTACCTACCCATCGAAATCCTGCGGGATTTCTGAGTTTAATCTTCTTCAAACGATATTTTTTCTTCTACCTAAATTCTTGTCAGCAATTGACTTGTATCATTCATATCTTGTTCCAAAGACTTCTGGTAACATATACCCCTTAATTTATGAATATATTTGAGAATTAATTGGGAGAATAACAACCCCATTTTGAGTTTTAAGTTGAATGGGTTTTTTTTCAAGAATTATTAATGATGATGTTTTCGTTTGTTGGATGATGGAAAGGAAAATTTTTATGCCCCATTTCCTTAACATTATGATGAGGATTTTGGGTGTGTTACAAAACGTATAACAACTTAAGGTCTTGGGCCTTTCTATTTTCTTGGCATGGTTTAAATGTGTGGCTCAAACGTGGCTTTGAGGGATCCTTCCCAAGCCACATACTTGGTTCCCTTAACATTACTATATGGTAGATACTTTGGTGTTTTTCCCTCTAGTTGTAAACTGTCCACAACGGGGTTATTAAGCTCATTGCGCATTTGACATTTGTGGTCATTGTGATACCCAAAACATTATTATTCATTTTGATTTAATATTGTGACAATTATTTTTATATAAGAATTATTTAAAACTAAAAAACACAAAGTGACACTTTGCACAAAAAAACTACTTTTTTATTATTAAATAAAAGAAAAATGCACTTGGAGAGTTCAACTAAATGAGGGGACACCACCATGGCACAAGAGAACATGTGTAAGAAATCTAGAGAGATCTTTACCAATCAAATACAATCTAAATTTCAACAATGAGACAAAATCCTAAATCATTGGGATTTATGGATTGATTGGAGATTTGATTGGGATGGCACAAGACTTGGGAAAAACTATATATAATAGTGCACTGAGATAGCATGAGACGCTGTGTTGTGCATAGAGGAATTGTGTTGAGTGTTCTCTCTTTTCATAAGTCCATCATTGCTTGTTTCAGACTCTTAGAGAGGGAGTGCCGTGTGGAAGTGATTTATTGACGTTTTAGTGCATTGTGGTGATCTATCTCGGGGGTAGAGTTGGGAAAACAGATGAGTTATCTATCCATTGGTTGGGAGGAGCTAATTCTCCAAGTGTTTTTCCTCCATTAATTTCAAGTAAGTATATTTCTGCTATATGGGTTGTAAAATTTTAAATGATATCAAGACATATTTTTTTTATTATTTCCCTCTTTCAATATGAATGGCGAGCTATGCTGAGATTCATACTCAGTTTGAATATATTGTGAAGGGAAAGTAATGATGGACATTCTTAATTTGTATGCGAATTTCAAGTAGTAATAGTGTGATTTTATAGCTTTTCAATTTATTTGAATTACATATATTTATATGTAATGGGCCCTCACACGAAGTTGAGGGACCTTTTAGAAGCAATATTAGTTTTGTGAAATGCACGAAAGTTTAGTGAAACCAAAACACTCGATCGTTTATTTGACCTAGGCATGGGTGGACCCAAGCCAACCATGTCATTTAACACGTAGGACAAGAAATGAAAACGCTCGAGCGTTATGTAAACACATAGCGCTCTAGAGTTATGTGTTTCTATAACGCTCGAGCATTATAGAAACACATAACGCTCTAGAGTTATGTGTTTCTATAATGCTCGAGCATTATAGAAATACATAACGCTCTAGAGTTATGTGTTTCTATAATGCTCGAGCGTCATAGAAATACATAACACTCTAGCATTATATTTAATATCTATACACAAAACATTATCCTTAGAACCTTATTTAATATTTCCTTACCAAGAAAATATTTCCTTTATTTCCCTATCCCTCCTAATCTTCAAGGGTTTTGGGCTTCATGTTGTATGGGTTAGGAGGTTAAATAGAGATTTGGTATTAGGGGTTTAGGGCTTAGAGTTAAAGGGATAAATGGGTTTAGGTGTTTAGCGATTATGGGGTTGAAGGGATAAGGAGGTAAGAGGTTATAGGGTTTAAACTCGGGGTTATTGGCTAGTGGTTGAGGCATTAGAGGTAAACAGGTAAAGGGGTCAAGGTGTTAAGGGTCAAGGATCTTAGGGGTTAAGGGATTTAGCTCTTAAAAGGGATTTAGGGCTCCGGGTTTAGGGGGTTAGGGATTTAGAGGTTAGACATTAAAGGCTTAAGTGTTTGTGGATAAAGTAAGGATTAGGTGTTAGGTTTTAGGTACTTATAGATAAATATGTTTAGGTGTTAAGGGATTGAGGGAACCAATGTTAGGGTATTAGGGTTCAAGAGGTTAAGTGTTAAAGGTGAAGGGTTTAAGTGTTAAGGGATTAGGGGATTAGTGGTTAAGGACATAAGGGTTAGGGGAACTGTGGTTATTTAAGAGGTGAGGCCTTTAGGGGTTAGCAGATTTATGGGATAATAGATTTATGGCTCTAAGGTTAGGATGTTAAGGTTGATTTGGTTAAGGGTTAAGGGTCAAGGGTTTAAATGATCAAAATATTGGGGGTTAAGGAATTAATGGCTTCTAGGAGATGAGGAATTATGATTTTCTAGGGATTTATGGGTTTTGAGATTTATGGGTTTTTGGATTTAGGGATTATGGGTTAGGGGTTTTAGGGTTAGTAGGTTAACTAGGACTTAGGGGTTATGGGTTAAGAGTTTAAAGGTAAGGCATAAAGTGGTTAGCAAGCTTAAATATTTATGGGTTAGGGAGTTAAGCATACATGGGGTTAAGGGGTTTTATGGGTTATGGGATTTAGGGGTTAAGGAATTTAGAGCTCAATGGTTAGGGGGATAGAATTTAATGGGTTAGGGGTTAAGGACCAAGAAGTTAATGGTTTAATTGTTTCTAGGGGTTAAGGGATTAAGGCTTTAGGACTTTAAAGATTTGGGCTTTAAGTATTATGAGTTAGGTTGTTTACGGGTTAGGGGTAGACTAGGTCTTAGGGGTTATGGGTTGTGGGATTAGAGGTAAAGTGGTTAAGGGTTTTAAGGGTTAGGGGATTTAGGGGTTAAGGGATTTAGTGCTCTAGGGTTAGGTTCTTAAGGTTTATGAGGTTAGGAATTAATGCTGAAGTGGTTAAAGGGTTAAAGACTTATAAGGGGTAAACTAGAGCTTAAAGGTTAATGCACAAGCCCAAGCGAGAATTCCAAATTCAAGAGAGGAGTGATCAATCCCAAGGGAGAGAGATCAAGAAAACATAAAGCTCTCATGCAAACTAAGATCTCACATGCAAACATAGAATGCACAAGCAAATGCGGGTTGCACTGGCACAAGAAAGATTGCACATGCAAATACAGTGTAGAGGTAAACAATTATTTTACCTCTATAGGGTAAACTAGAGCTTAAAGTCCAATGGTTAAAGGATTAAAGGTAAATAATTAAAAGACTTAAGAGGTTTATGGGTTAGGGGATTTAGGGGTAAAGGTATTTAGGTCTCTTGGCTTAGGGGGTTAGGTTTTAAGTGGTTAGGCATTAAGGGATTGGGTGCTATAACATTAAGGGCTTATAAGCGGTTAAGGTCTTAGGGTGTTTGAGGATAAGGGATATGGAGATGAGATATAAGGGGTTAATTAAGGGACTAGAGATTTAAGGATTATGATATTTATAAGTTAAGGGATTATTTAGGGATCGACTATTAGTGGGGCAAGGTATAAAAGGTTAGGATTAAGTGTCAAGGGGTTAAAGTGTTAAGGGATTATGTGTTAAGAGATTAGATGCTTAGGGGTTTAGGGATTTAGGTTTTTTTGGCCTTATGACTTATGAGTTTAAGCATTTAATTTTCTCTCTCCTCATTCCTCTCTCCACCTCCATAAATTTATGTACCTTGCTCCTCCTCTCGTATCCCCTCTCTCTCACCACTTATAACACATAATTTATGTGGTTTATAACGCTAGAGCATTTTGTAACTACAAAAAACTCTAGAGTTTTGTTTCTCCAAAACGCTAGAGCGTTTTGTTTCTCTAAAATGCTAGAGTGTTTTTGTTGACACCAAGCACGGGAATACAAATTTGAATTTAAACAAAAGGTGCGGGCGTTCCTTAGCGCCTAAAACACACCTCCTCACCCTCTCGTGTGTCATCCACAGTCCTATGTGGTTGGTTCATACATACCAAACCCGTGCTATGGATTGTGTTAAACTATAGCTAATTGGGTATTTCCACCATTTTTCTCAATATGCCTGTCATTCACCACTCTTTACAGCATGACATGCACAACCATTTTTGATGAAATTTTAGGCTTAGATAGCATTTTTTATGCAAATTCCAAATATGTAATTTAAAAAAAAATTAATTTTTTCTATTTTTTCCTAATTTTGATGTATCATCACTCAAGTAAAAAAACATGTTGTGAGTGTTTCTTCCATAACTTTTCCATTTCACAACCATTTAAAAACAAAATTGTATGCTACACTAATAAACACCGACATATACACTCTATAAAAAATATAGGTCAAAATGATTTCATTTAGACCTTAAAATGCTGCACCCACATTTGACGTATCATTTTCGAGCTTTTGTCACTTAGATAATTAAAAACAATAAGAAATTAAACATTTAATTTTGGAAAAATAGTGTTGCACTAGTGCTACGTGTTTTTTACATGTCTACAAATTTTTGTATCTAGAAACCATCATTTAGGCACTCAAAGGCTGCCCCCACAAAAACATATACCTTATCATTTGCCAAAAAATAAAAAGTGACTAAAACTTATATATTCCGAAACATGAATCGATTTCTTACATTTTAACTTTTTACTCAATCCAAAATATCTAGTGTAAGTATCTCAAAACATTCAAGTAGGTTGAGGGATGCCTAATTTTTCAGTTTTCTATTACATCTAATGTGCTAAAAGTGACCCTCATTAGCTTGCACCCACCCTAATTTAAAAATAAAATGGGGACCTTTGTATTACATTAGTCTCTGTATTTTGGTTTAATGTAATTATTTGTTATTACGGATTCACATTTATGTATAGTTTGGGAATCCCATCGATGCATATATGAATATATTATCGAGCACTATAATAGAGCTCAAACCTCTGTTTTCTTTTATACCAATATTCTATAGTTTCTGTGTGATGTTTCATGTATAAACGATTTCTTTATCATGAAGATGGATTGCTTTTTAAATGTTTAAACTCTCAGTATATGATAGATCGAAAGTATGATGAACAAACAAAATGAATGTATTTTATAAATCGTTGACTCTGATTTGGATTGAACTTTTTTTTTTATATATGTATAAATGTTTAATCTATGTATATTATATCGAAAGAAGTAATGGATTAGAGTTCTTATGATTATTTTGAACTCTGCTAAAATCTAGAAATTGATGATATTTCTTAGGTTTTGAACTTTGCTTAGCATACACAGTGGATCGTTTTGTTTTAAAAGTATGAACTCTATTTATTTGAGCGATGAAATGATGGATTCCATTAAAATTATGTTTATATTTTATAGATTGAATTTCTGTTGAACTTTGTGTATATTGTGGTATATCGGGATTCCTATTAACATGGTATGAATGCCTCCGATTAACAATTTTTTTTATATATATTCAGTTTAGTCACAGTAAAAATTAAATCAACGTGACAGTTCTGAAAATCGACCTATGTCAAATTCAGTTTGTGATCGAAAGATCGATTGGTTAAAGACAGGATCAGATCAGGTTTTGATGCTTTATGAAGGATCGATCTAGTGTTAACGTTTCCACATCTCCTTGAAGGTATCAAGTATACTTTTTTTGGGGTTAATGTGTGATCACTCAATCAAGGAAAAATTCATAGAAGTTTGTTGAGAATCGGTCCTCTGTATGTAAACTCAAAGTTAATAACTTTTGTAGAACATGATGTTCATTGTTATAGGTTTAAATGATTTTGTTGTTGATTTTTATTTATTGTTAAGAACAAGGATCGTGATATTTTAAATTCTTCTGTTTTTTGTTTGTATTTAATGTAGATAGTATTATATCTTGTTGGTGATTAGTTTGTATAAACGCCGAGCTTAAATTACTCTGATGTAACTAATGTTCTATCCTTGTTCTGTTTCAAATTTCTCATGTGCCGAACTTCTTTATTATTTTAACCACCTGTGTAAAGCTTACAATGGGGACTGTGTTTTTTTATGGCTATCTATCACTATTGATAGATCATTATGATGGTGGACTTGAAATATATATATATATATATGTGTGTGAGAGAGAAAGATTGTACGTATGTGCTGAGTTGGTAGTTGAGTCTAGAAGCCTTGCTGGTCTATTTTTTGGGAAATCAACATTTTTAATTTGATTGCATTCTGAACAGATGAAAGTCTTTGGACCGTTGTCATTATAATTTTGGAAATGACTAGTAACAAAATAGAATGATTAAATTATAACTTTGAAACAAATTTAATTTGATATGTTCTGATCTTAGGGTCATAGACAAAAGATTCATTATATCTCTGCGAGTCTTTGGTGTACAGGCCGTCTACCTACCCATCGAAATCCTGCGGGATTTCTGAGTTTGATCTTTCTTCAATCAATATTTTTTCTTCCACCTAAATTTTTGTCAGCAATTGACTCGGATCATTCATATATTGTTCCAAAGAATTCTGGTAACATATACCCCTTAATTTATATATATATGAATTATAGTTAAATTATAATCTTTACTGTGAAAGATAATTGAAGATATTTATAGTTTTATAAATGTATAGGTATGCATTAGATCTCCTTTTAAAACGCATATGGGATACAAACTTATAGGTATGTATAATATTTACCATTTGAAATACTAACTCTTACATTATCATGGATGCAAAATGAACATATTGGGTTATAACATATTTTTGATACTAGTCTCAAAATAGAGAAGTAAATAAATAATCATTTTCAAAATAGAGAAGTAAATAGATAATCATTTTGACTTGTTTGTAAAGGGAAGAAGTTAGATATATGCATCATGCTAAGTTGTGCATTGTAAGGGTTGTATATTTTTTAATTTAGAAAGGCTATGCATCACAATTGTTTTATTTAGAAGGAATGAGATAGAAATCTCAATTCTTTGAGTATGGTAGGTCAATTATGAAATCTTCTTGTATGATTTGGAATTATGAAATGATCAAAAGATAATCATGCTAGAAAAAAAAGAAGTTTTGTACTTGGGAAAAGATCATGCATAACATTCTATAACGTTGTATAGAATGTTGTATCATACTTATAGATGTTATTTGAAATAATATTGGCTATAATTAACGATTTCATCAAAGTTTTTCAAAAAATTTCAAAAATTGGTATTTTGGGGTGTGTGAACACAGTCATTACATGTCCCAACAACACTTGTTATAATAGCTTCTAACGTGGATGGTTTTTACCTCGACTCTATTACTTTTGCTATTAATATAAAAACATGTTTCTTGTTACCAGCATTGCAAATGTCAAACTTATGGAATGGTGCTTTTAGTTCTCTGTTATACATTTATTTAGCTTTGTCTTTGTCCATGGTTTGAAACTTATCTCCTATAGTTGCTTGCATTTATAATGTTGCATTGATGTTTAGACTATGTGGGCTCAAACCCGGCCTTTTATCTTCTATTGATGGAATCATGTTTAACTGTTTGTTGTTTGCACAAAGTGATTGTAATGGGGTTTGAGTCCCTACTTCACATTTCTATAGGTGATTTTTTTTAAGGGCATACTTACTTTATTACTTTCCTGTAAGGTTTCGGGTTCGAAAATTCGTCATGCCTTCCTATAGTTGCTTGGCTATGCTTCTTGCATTAATTAACCTCTGATGTTCTAGTTATTTAAGGGTTTTATTCCATTGATTATCATTTTAATTTAGGGGCCTTCGAACGCTAACCACACATTGGTGGCATTAAGCTTTTGTTATGGTTATTGTTCTGCGACTTATAAACTTGTCCTTTCTCTCTCTCAATGTGTGGTGTTAAGCTTTTGTTATGCTTATTGTTCTGCGACTTATAAATTTGTTTTTTCTCTCTCTCACATATATATATTGTTGGATATTTGGATGTTATTGGTCATGTACAAAGGCTCATATGAGCCAATGGCTTTACTTGTTATTATCAATGCTACATAGTAGGTTATGTTAACCGTTATTTCATGTTATATAGTTGTTGATTTGATCCTTCTTTTCGTCTGTTGTCTTGTCTATGCAGTGTTGTCCTTGCACATTGCTCAATTAGTCGACTGGTGCAATGAAGGGTTGACTTAGTGTTGGATAAATGGTTAGGGAAGAGTCCCTTGTTAACTCCTCCATGCCCTAGCTTCATATTATGCATTCGTTATTTTATATCTAAAGTTTCTAGATGTTTATTTATCTTTGAATTTGACTTTTATGATTATTGTGATGAATGTGCATAAATAATTGTTTTCTCTTATGAGTATGAGGTAGTTGTATTTTTTTTATATGTTAATGAGTATTGCACAGGGACTCGTGCTAAAAATTGGTTTGATGTTGGAATGATATTTCACCTAGCCTATTGTATTATTTGATTCGAATGTATACTAGATTTAGTTATTATATACTTTGCTTGATTATAAACATTTGTCTCGAGTCATGACTATTTATATATAATGTTAGTTTTTCACTATTACTTACTCAACCATAAAATGAATGCAACGATGTTATTTATTTTTATATTTTCCCTAAATCAAATTCAATAATTCTAAACGGGATATTTGAATGTCTATATCTAAACATAACTAAAATATTTATATTTTAATATTAATATTTGCTATTCTTGCATAAATCATCTATTATTTGTATGCTAAACTTTGTATATTCGATGCATATGGAGAAAATATAACATTTCTACATATCATTTACTATTTGTTTAGTTAAGGTTTGCACCGAATATTATGTAACCAGAACTTTATACCAGAGATATGGAAATATTGATAATGATATGACTGAAACAACATATTCCTTATTAAACTTGGATATATATAAACCATAAACCAAATATGTTGAAACATTTATGAGATAACAAAGGATTAAATAGTAATAAAAAGAAATAAAAATGCCTTTCTTTAACTACTAAACATTTTAGAAATTTTCCATCCATATATTCTAAAAATTTCTACAATCTTTTTGACAATTAGTGAAAGGAATCCTTCTAAGTATTAATGAAAACTATAGATAAGCAAATACAAGAAAAATAAGTGACAATGCTTTGCTGGTCTACAACAGTTGGGATGGCCACGTACCTCCGAGATGTAGACTTTGAGCAACCAAAAGTTACTTGTTCAAGTCACCCCAAGCATGCACTATGAATCCATAAGGAAAAACAAATTCCCCTACCAGTTCACAATCCCATTAACCATAGTCAACAATATGTATCCTAATTAATTCAGTCACAAAAATTGATCAAAATATTTAACACAGTTCACTCGTAGAACCTTTACATATGTTTTGTAACACTCTTCAAGTTTTCACACAATAGTAATTCTCAACATACTTAGCAACATCCCGCCTCCTCTCATATGCTCATATATAGATTTGATTTCCTAGTTATTACCCCCAATGGACTTCCCTCTCCTTGGGAAATTTGTATCCTTGGATTCACCCCTATATTTCAGGGTGTTAGTTCAATATTTATGTCTCATGACACTTGTAATCTCTCTCCCTAGTTAGTAGGATTGTGTTCCCCACACATGGAGTCATAGTAATATCTATTTATGGCCATTTCAATTGTTGTTTTTGGTCATTAATAGTGCTTGGAAAATTTCCTTTACAATAGTCCTTACCCAAGGACAAGTGTTAAGAAATTTCTTCCACACTTTTTAGTTTTGACACAACAACATATTTATGCTCAAAAACATAATCTGGATTTTAATTAAGTAAATAATTATTCACATTGGTATATATTACAATAAAATTCCTAGATCACCCTAATTTTCATGAGTTTAAAGGTTGTTAGGACAATAAATATTTTGAACTTAAGATTTGATATGATTTTAAAGAGTACATTTTAATAGAAAAATGTTCCATTTAAACGCATGTTAAACCTCAAGTTCAAAATATTTGTTGCAATAGTAGCATAATTTTTATTAAAGGGTTTGTAACCTAACTATATAAAAAAATAATACAAAACAAAAGCTTAATATGAGCTCAAAAACTATCATTTCCATCAAATTAAAAGGATCCAAAAAAAGATAAGAAGCATTTGCAAATTACTTAAAGAGATGTTGAAAGTATAGACTCAATGAAAGACATCTAAAATAAGTACACTTTCACAAAACAAATAATTACTATATTTTAATGAAAGTTGTGATTCTCTGAGTTTTGTCTTGTTACACATTTACATGTTATGATCCTTGGTTCTGCAAGTCCACGTCTTCAAGTAATGGGTGGAAAATTTCTTCCTCTTTGATCTCTCCAAGTGTTGAGCCTAAGGCAACTAATTGAGAGCCCTTAATGAGATTTCCTACTATATGCTTGAGCTATGAACATTTTTCTTTCAAATATTGATTTTATCTCTTTTGTTGCATGAGTGTATCCATTACAATCCCATTTTACAATTTGGTTGGTGGTTTTACAAATACTAGAGTCATATGTATCCAATATATATTAGAAAATATTAAACATATAATAATAGATAAACAATTAATATTAAATAAACTATTGAGATTTAAAAATTATTTACTGAGACTGAGAAAATAAAGTAACACTATCATATTCTTTACTTTGAAAATGTTATATTATTTATTTTGAAAAATGTTAAAAATTATGTTTTTTTAACCATGGGAACTTAGGAACCTCCCAAGTGTATATCCAACAGCCTGTAATCCAGATATACTAGTAACTTGTCACTCAACATGGTTCAGGATGTCCCTAATCCCATCAGGGTGAGCATTTATCCCAATTAAAAATTATGTTAGAAGACGGTTAGAGATATTAGTGAGGTACTATATGATTATGAAAGAACCCTCAACTTTTTTAAGCCATTAAAACATGATTATGGACTTGATATCCACCTCAAGTTCACACAAATTGCCTCAATATATTTTGATGGTCCAAACAAGTTCATAAAAATGGTCTCGTATAATTTTCTACTTTGCAATCTCAAGATGCAATCATATCCATAGAAGGATATAATCTAGTGGGTAGTTGGTAATGTTAAGTATATATTTATTCAACTTATAAATATTGTAGGGATAAAAGGCCTCCAATATCTGTCTTGTAATATTCATTGAAGATAAAGTCTTGTAACATTTTCACCATGGAAATATCTTGTTAAATACAAGTCTCAATGTTTTGTATAAGACTTAATAAGAAAGTTCCATAAACGACATACATATCAAGTTAGAAGTCAAGAAATTCTTAACAAGAAAATTCCATAAGCTACATGTATATCCAATTAGAAGATAAGACGTTGTTAGCATGATATGAAACCATGGTGCAAAAAATACTTCCAATGAAACTATGCAAGAACCATTGTAGGAAACACCATTCCAACAAGAGCCACAAGGATATCTTCCTATCCATGTTGGGGGCATATTTCTGAGTTGTTGTTGTATTAACATCATGATGTTCAATGAAAACATTAAAATGCATTATCATCCATTATCACATTTAAAATTTTATCCATAAGTGACAAAATGAAATACATTTATAGAGATTCCATTGAATAATTTTAATAGTCCTTACCATCTCGAAAGTCTGTGATCAATTCTTTGGTAATTCCAAAGGACGATGAAAGTAAAGATTCCACAATGATAAATGAAACACAAGTATGAAAGCGATACATGTTGGAATCATTTAGCATAGAAACCAAAATAGTGTACATGAAATATATATAAGAATACTATATATTGTCTCTTAACCACTACTATACGAGAGGGTATTTTGAGACAATAGTTTAAGACAAAAATATATTTTCGTCTCTAACATTCCCTATAACATACCCCTTTGCTAAAACATTTTATGTTTGAAGAAAAGATTATCTTAAATTTTATTGTAAAGTTTAATATTTGGCCAAGTGGCCAAGGATGACTGTAATTGCACAATATTATTATTTAATAAAATAAAATAGGAGACACTCACCCAAAGAGACCGTTGAAAGAGTGTTTACTGACTGACTAGGTGGAATGGAATCTCGGGTAGAAGACAATGGACAAGTGGCAGCATCATGAAATCAGTAACTAGCTGTTGTTATGGGACAACTCCCTTGAATTGTGGTCATAGTTCCCTAAAAGATGGGACTGGAGCTTGAGGCTCATTTATTTGGAAACTGACCACTAAAGACCTAGGCATTTTTATAAAGCCATCGAATTGAGCAGAGGCTCACACTTTTTCTAATGAGAAAATTTACCTTGTGGTTCTGTTGTATGCACACAAGAGATTCGATGAGGGGAAGCTATGTTTTGAGTTGCATTGTAAGTCTGTTTCACTTCTGCTGAGTGCAGAGAGTTATTTCCTGCTTAGGGAACAGGTTTGAGGAGTATTGCAAGTCTCCATTGATTGCTAGAAGTACAACCTTAGTGCCTTGCTTCTACACAGAGTCTTCTACCTAGTGGTTCAGTAAATAGGCTCGGGGGTCCAAAGGAGCAAGTGATATTGGCTGCTTCTTCTGGAGAAGGTTGGGAGGAACATGCCTCTTTGGGTATTTGTTCACCCTATCTATAGTTGCAGGTTCTACTTGTTATTCCAGTCCCTAAGTAGTTAAATTATTTTTTGTAACTGTTGATTTAGCATTCATTGGTTAAATGTTAATAGTTATCATCACATAGAAGTAATTGTTTGATTTATGATCTGATTAGGATTTTGTAGACTATTGAATGAGTATATGAAATGATAGAATAAATGTCTTCCCTGTATTTTTCCACGTACTGTTTGTGTACCATACTCTAGTACAGGGAAGGGAAAATTAAAATAGATAAATGATATGCAGTGATTGAATAGACTAATTCTGTTATGTCTTTCTTGAAATTTCCCTTATCTGTTATATTCTGAAATTTAAATTATCTTATATCTAGTCTTAGAAAAACATAACAACACTCATATTATACAGACATTATAATATTCTATATCAATAGAAGTAAACATCTCTTATTCTGCACAAAACCTAGGGTTTCGTTGTAGGTTAACTATTTCCTTACAACAAATACTAAATACACATTATCTTATTATTTTCCCTTTAATACATTTTAGTATTCAAACATCACTTTAGTCTTTCATCAACATTTATGAAATTTAAATAGCTGTAAAATGAACATAGCTATTAATACAGAGATGCTACAAAGCACTCATATTATTAATCAACTCCTTATCAATTAAAAATAACAGAATTGCTGTATAGTACTATTATATCCTCAGTTTTTCATATAATTTAAATTGACCTTGATACTATACTTCAGTTTTAAATTTAAAACATCTCTGCTTGTGGACGAATGTCCCATTTGTCAGAACCCTAGCTACATATAGCATAACATTCAGTAAACATTCAACACTTAACAAATCAAATAAAATTTACAAAGATAGAGTTCAACTATTTAAGGATTTTCCTTATAGTCTACAGCTTACAGTCGAAACCCTTAAGAGAACCAAATAACCTTAGTATCGAGACGAGTTCGTGACCAACCTTACGGTGGAGCCCTCAAAATTCTAAACACCAACTCATTGACAGGGTTCCAAACATGATACATTGCACATGCTCAACATTAAAATAAAACAATCACGTTTTCATATACCTGTACAAAGCCAAAACCTAAACGAAGGAACACATTCGACATCAACAATAAACAGCTGAATAATTTCCGGATCATCTTAAGTGATATCACCCTTCGAAAAGACAATAGACATATGAGGCTAGATCTCAACATTTTGGTTGTCTTCACAAAACCTTCAAAGTTATCCTCTAAACAAAAAAAAATTAGGGTTTGAATTTACAAACAAGGCACTTAGCCTTTGGCTCTCGGCCATCAACAAAATACAACATTTCTTAAACAAACATTGAGTTAAAATATTATAGGTTCCTGGAGCACTGCTCTCAGACATGAAGCACTTAAACAATATTAAGTCACAAGTACCCGAATCCTTTCATTTATCAAGATAGTCAAGGGTTGAACCCCTTTTACAGTGACCATTTCTACCATCCCTTACTCAAACTAAAACCGTATCTTCCCATCGCACAGTATTAAAACAATATTGGAACTTACAGTAACAACACGAAGTCGAAAACCCAATAGTATTCCTAAGACAACAATGAGTTTAAAAACCGTAACATTCAATATCTTAATCAAACTGCCCAGGGTTGAAATCCTTTCCACAAAGATGTTACAACTTTAAACAAAACGATAGACAGTAAACACTGTAGAGTCAACTTAAAGGTGGGTCGAGGATTCAATCCTCCTTGCACATACTTCACAATGCACAAACATTACAACGGCAGCCACATCCTCTGCTAGACCACAAAACCGAAAGCTTTGGCTAAATCTAAACAATGGCCTTTAAGTTTTGCCAAGTCGAAACCTACAGGAAAAACCACCGAGCCTTACCGGTATTCAACCTTTTCCACGCAGTTGCAAACATAGAAACTCAAAACCTGATGGGATACCTGCCATTGACACACAACATGGTTAAAATAGTATCGTTGAAGCTCGAAATAAATTATAGATAGTTGCTAACATAGTATAAACAATAGTAAGTAACAAGAAGTAATGTATGCATTACCTTTCCGAAAGAACCCTGTTCTGAACATTCACTCCTATAACCGATGAGAGCACCAAATCTTCAACAACCACCAGCAACGCAGCCAAAGAGTGGCTCGGATCTATGAATCCATAGTGAAGTTGTTGAAGTAAGAGGTCACGAGTTCAAAACTTGGAGAGATGCCTCCAAAAACCTGCTACTAACCCTAAGAACTCGTAGGCCTGTCGGCCTCTCCACAAACCCACTCACTGCATAACGAAAACCTAGGTTATGCCTTCGTAACAATAAACACTCGGTAGTTAATGTAGCACCTCAACCCAAGAAAACTCCACATGAAAGTTAGCCACGGTGGAAGCCAACATGCATTTCACCAGCAGTGCCTTTAATGCACTTTAATATGCATATCCACCACCAGTACGTTGATCTACCAGCCAAGCAACAAGGATATCATTCAATCCTTACCATTGTAATATATTTTGGGTCTCAATATATCAAAGGTCAACTATCTCATATAGTTCACATCATACCCTAGGTTAAAGTCTTGACCATCCACTATGGCGGGCTTATAAATATTATGCTATGGTAACATTTCATCAACACCAAGCTAATGTGGCGTGTTGCTAATCCATACATATAACAATTTAAATAGTACGAAAACCACCTTTGTACATAGTATATAAACTATAAAGACCCAGTTAATACTATTGTTTAGTTACAATGCTAAATATGCTCTAGGCACTATATTATTAAATGGTACAAACTATAGAAGAAGCGCACATAACAATTAGTTTATAACTATAGATACTATGACTATACTCTAGCATTAAAATAACCATTTCATTATGGGTTAAACATATAATGCATAGGATCAAAAGATGAATTAGAATTACAATAAGGATATTCAAGCTTAGGATATGATCCTCATACCGTAAACATTTAATACTTATTGTAATTCCCTTCAGTAGGATTTGCAATATCAAATATTGTTTTTGATACTCAATATTTTACAAATACTTGTGTGTTAAAATAACATAAATGCTGAGAGTAGAGTGTAATACGCTAAAGGTCATATAAACCATTTTGATACAGTTTTTGGCTGAAACAATGATCAAAGAAGATCTCACCCTGAATTGATTTGCAAGCTATTCTACTTCTCTTTTTAAACTTGAAAGCTAACTGACGACATTTAGGACCTCCGTATTTCACTTTTGAAATACTAACTTTATCTTACCTGTGATCTGTGAAAAGAACGCTCAAATGCTTTAGCTAATAGCTAAAAAAGCCTCGGGGTGCCCATAGGGCCCCTTCATCATCAAAAAGAAGAACAAGCAGTTAGCACATATAAACAATGGCAAGTAAATGTATAGAGCATCGACAACAAATCATAAGTAATCTAGGATGCACAACTGAGGCAAGAAAAATCCAATAACATCCTAATGTAGACGTAATTACATTTCACACACATTGTAAAACAATACACATGCATAAATTTTATAATATTTTATTCCAGCATGTCGTTTAGTTGAACAAACAAGTAATTATTATATTTCCGCATAGTAAGTATAGCAATTAATGCTACGTTGAAATTTTTTAAATTTTTGTGAATTTTTGGGATGTTACATGTGGTATCAGAGCGCGAGTTCAAACTCTAGGCCTAAAGTAGGCTCACGCGCGCAAAATAGAAAATGAAAATAGAAAATTTAGTTACTAACTTTTATTTAATTTGGTTTCTGTACAAAACAGTTTGACGTTTAAATTGCAAGTATGGACATACTGGAGGAATCAGCAGAGGACAGATCTCCTCATAATGAATGTAATAATGACGAACATGAGAATATTAATGAAGAAATATACGTAGAACTTAATGATCAATCATCTGAATTATTACGTACTGTTAAGGATTTAAAAACTGAAATAATAAGTGTTAAGGAAGAAAATGAAAGGATTTTAAGAGCACAAGAGGAATTAAATCAGATTTTATTGGATAAGTACCATCAAGATGAAAAAGATAAGAGAACAGAAGCAAAAACTGAATTTGGAACAATGTCCTACAAACACAGAGATAAGAAAGCAAAATACTATAAAACTGAAAGTAATTCTTCTTCTTCTGAATCAGCTGATAAAACTTATTGCACAAAATATAATTCTGATTAGGACAACAGTGAGAGCGACTGTGGTCCTAAGAAAAGACGTAAAAATTATGAACAAATTTTAGGAGAGTTTAAAAAGATAAAACCTCCAACTTTTAATGGTGAAAATGAAAAGGGAGAGGCAGCCGAAGCAAGACTGTCCGGAATGAAGAAGTATTTTCAGATTTATAACTATTCATCTCAATTAAAAGATAAGATGGCCATATACAATCTAGCCGGAAGAGCAGACATTTGGTGGCAAGATATCAAAAGAGTTAAAAATCTTAAGGACAAAGACATAAAATGGAGTACATTTAAGAACATGTTTAAGAAAAAAGTTTTTATCCGAATAGTACTACGAAGATAAGTCAAAAGAATTTTATGATTTAAAGATAGGTTCTATGACCATGAAGGAGTTATGTAGCAAATTTCTCAGCTTGTTAAGGTATGTACCTTACCTATCTGAAGAAAAACCTAAGATACAAAGGTTTGTAAGCTGCTTACCCTTCCACATAAAGGACATAATTGAATATGATAACCCTTTAACTTTAGAAGAGGCCATGAGGAAGGCTAATTTATGTTTTGAACAAAACAGAAAAAGAGAAGGAATATTTGGCTGGAGAAGTAATAAGACTAATAATTTTGAGCATAAAAATACAAGTGTCAATCAGAATTCTGGAAGTTTTAAGAAAAATTTTAATAACAAAAAATTTATGAGTAATAATTATAGTGGTGATGCACCACAGAATTTCACAGCTGCATGGAATGTATCTGGTAATAATAACAATAATAATAATAGTAATAATAATACCAGTGTTTGACGGATAATATACTAAGAGCGGACTCAAGGCCTGATCTCCCTAGCTTAACGTAAGTATAGAACAAATAGGACAGAACACAAAATACTTTCCTAGATCAAATAGAAGTGCAAATGGAAGGATAGATCGTTTACCTTGGATTTGCAGATCCCTTTCTCCTTCGTTGATCTAATGCTCCAGCGCTGCCAGATATTAAACGGTTATACCCTGTTGAACATATAACAGACCAAGAATAGTGAAAGCATACATTTCATATGATAGATCTAAGTTAACAGTTAAGGAGGAAAACTCTAAACATCATCAATGCGACAACATTTATGGAAAGCAATTGTATTAGTTGTATTGAAAATTTGAGAGTACAATAGAAAAGAGGATTACAACCATTTACTTAATGTTACAAGCTCCTTCCGACAAGCCATGCCAAAGCTCCTAGAGAGAAGTGGATGTCTCCCAAGCTAGAGTGCTAAATCTATTGAGCCTAATTTCACCAGCATAAGAGTACCATAGACTTCCTCTCTTTGGAGAGGGGTAGAGCTTCACTTATATAGGGATAAGTGGATAGAATATGGATAGGGTAGGTTGAGATATGGTAGGAGGGAGATAGGGGATCCTTCCAAGAGGTTAGGAACTGAGTGCCATCTCCCCAAAGAGGTCAGGGATAAGGATACAAATCAGGAGGCTTCAAGAATGAGCTCGAGAGGCCTATTTTTGTCCATTAACTAACTTCGTCACACCCTATAGCGGATCAAGGTGCGACGTCGCAGGTTGCATGAGTGCATCCTGTGGCAACCTCTCAAAACCTAGCAAAGGTGCAATGATATCCCTTCCAGGTGAATGAATTAGCCAATGGAACTTCAGGGGTGTATATACTAAATCTCATGATGGTAGGATTTTAGGTGTAACAAATCCCCCCCAAAGCATGAAGTTGTTTGAAATATTGGACAGGTGAAATGCTTTGACAGAAGAATGGAAAATGGACTTGTCGGATGAAGGACGCTGCTACAGTACAACTATCTCTGAATTAACAATCTCATATAATGGACACCATGGATGTTGACCAAAACAATGTAGATCCATGAAAGTAATGACCGACTGAACACAATCATGGCTACTAGACACATGTGTAGATTCATGATGAGATGGTAACACAGCCACGACCAATACAAATGTGGATCCATGTAATATGACTCAATACAAACTCCATCGCAACCTGGGTAAAACATAACTCCCCAGGGTCTTCAAGTTGAACCTGCAATGATACAAATCTATCCATGTGATTACAAATGTCTTGACGTCGAACATGGTAGAAACCACTTTATTACCGGTCATTGATGTAAACCGTTAAAAGTACGAGGGAAATCACCATTGATGTCAATGATTCCAAGGTATCACAATACATATAATCAATCGTGAATAAATGAGTTGAAGTCGAATGCGAGATTAAATCTTTCAATCAAGATTCAATGATGTAAACTCATGTTGAAAGCGAGGTAACCTGCCATTGAGGCATGCATGGCCAAGGTACTTGGTTGGTTTCTAGATTCAATCCTTGGATGATGAGCTGAAGTCGACAAGGATGAATCTATCGAAGGAGGGCCATGATGAATCCCCCATCATCGACACGAAACACGACAAAGGATGTGCAGAGTGGGTCAGATGGTACAGTAACATGCATGATTGACTTAGAGTAGACCAACATGATGGAAGGTGTACTGACTGCAGAAAATGAATAGTTAAAGTATTCTTGAACATGGGCATGGCATGACTTGCCAATATTGACATGACGAGTACGACACTAACTCCTAATGCAACTGATGATGGAAGCTTTCTTTGAATGACTCAAATTAGTAACAAGACTCAGGAAGTAAGCATAACTCGAGGAAAAACAGATGATCCAAGTACTGTATGCAAATGCAGATGAGTGCCATGTTCAAGAACGACTAAGTACTACCACAAATGAAGGTGTAATACAAAATATTTCCTTTTTCCCCATCATGAACGATGAGTGCCTCATGTGTTTTTTATGAGCTTGATGAGGGTAACCAGATGCTCGGTATAGCTTATCTCATAGATGAGTCCAATCCCAAATATTTTCCAAACTTGGGATAGGAGCGGTTCGTCCCATCGCGGGCCCTTCAATGTAAAAATTTAACGAGTCCATAGAAGGTAAACTCGGTCGTCATTTCATGTTTAGAGAGTCTGAAAATAACTAAAGAAGACTCCAAAGGTCCTTTTCCGTAAAGTCAGCCTCATCGCCCGAAAAAGGGTAAAACAATGTGGGAGAGGATTCTTCTAGTCATGATTGGATGGAGTATACCTTTTTCGTAAGTAGTGCCCCCTTGGTCCAAAAAAGGGGTAAACTATCATGAGGAAGATGACCATTCAAATCCTTTTACAAGCGTGAATGCGACAAGTTTGCTTGGCAATATTTTCGTATTTCGAGAGACTGAAAAGAGATTAAAGATAGACTCTGGGGGGATTCCTTTTCCATAGGAGTTTAACGAGCCTGGAAAAGTGATAAATCATAACTCGGTAACTTATTCTCATGGTTTCAAGAGCACGAGAAAGAACAAAGAATAAGCTCATAATCATTAAATAATTACAATCTAATGAATGGAAATATAAATGATAAAAATTCACAAGGGGTGTTCATACTTGAGATGACCGTTCCAATGCGAAAATGGCATAAAAAGACACTTAACAACTCCCGCACACTCAGAAACTAGGTCAAATAGTCAACCGAACATTCAAAAATGATAAAATCGATCCAAACTATAGAAAATGCCATAAAGGCATCAAATATTTGAAAAATGAGTATTCCATTTTGTTTATAAATAGAAATAAAAACCAAATATAGTCACCATTGTTCTATTTGCCAAATTTAGGATGAGTAGTGCCGTTTGGAGCCAAAAATTCACTCGTCGATTCCGGGAGCTATGAGCAGCCATTTCACCCATCGTCCGGAGCAGGTAACCCTAAACTTCAGCCAGCATAATTGTAGTGGTTTACATTTTTGAATTTCGTTCATTTTTTTGAGTTTTGGCTTGGTTTGGGAAGGGCCATTGCGCCCTCGGCTCGTTGCAGTTTTCCCTTTCGGGAACTGCGATGAGACTGAGTTGTCGCAATGGTTTCATGGATGGACTGTGACGACGTCGCATCGTTTTCATGAACAGGGTGGGACGATAGAAACTTCCATCCCCAAACTCAAGCCAAGCTGAAAAAAGGAACTTTTGGTGGTTGAAGCAAGTTCTAACAATGTTAAAACTCTCCTTTTGGTAGGTTCCAAGCATCCAAAATGGTTTTGGAATGGCAAGAACGGGAGCATGAGTTAGATGATGAACATGCTGCAAATGATCCATGATGTGTGGAAGCACTGAGGAATTGTGGGCTCCTCAAGTTCTTTGGGATTCAGGGTATGAGGTCCCAAATCCCACTATTGACCCATATGATCTGATGTTGGGATGCGGGCCAACAGTACTTCGTGATCGGTGAGGACATGCTTACTATAGATGTCGAGGACATCTACTTTCTGATCGGATTGTCCCGAAGAGGGGACAATGTGCTACTTACTGGATCACGCGGGAGTGATCGGACTATGGGTGACATGATCCTGTAGCACTGTGTTCCCAACATTGTTGCTTCTAGTGGGAAGATTCCCATTAAAGACAAGCGGGAACGCCCATTACGTGCTATACTTTTCACCATTACGAGGATGGCAGGAGCCAAGCTCCTCACCTAGCCACCAGATCATAGATGTTATATGCGTAGGATTGTATGTCTCTGAAGATCTTTAATTGGTGTGAGGGACTCGCAAACATACGAGCTCAGTTGACAAGGTGTCGATGAGGAGAGCTCAAATAGTTTGTCTATGGCTCGATAGTGATATCATTCTTACTGGAACGGGTTTCCCTTTTGTGTCCTCAGGTACCACTGGAGGACAGGGATCCTAGGGATACACACATGGCTAGATGGACAGGGGTGATGATCCGTCACAGTCGGGGTCCCATTATTGAATATCATCCTGAGTTTTTCACTTGGCTGGAGGGCTAGTTACTGATGGTAGAGGACTTCCCGTACAGTGGTACGAACTTTAGAGATGACCCGGACTTGTTGCTGCCAGAAGGAGAAGCATGGGGAGACCTTGGTAAGAACAAATAACCCTTGTACTTTTTAATTTTTGTGCATTTATGATTTTTTTGATGTAGTGCTGACAAGTAAACAACATGTGTGTGCAGACGTGGGACCTGTACAACTGGTGGGAGTCTCTCTTCTTGCTAGGAGAGAGAGAGGAGAGGGAGCAGTCGTGGGACCTGCAGTGCATGCTGCCATTGCAGATATGGATGGAGTCTATGCCAACCTGAGTGGGTTGACACTAGACGTTCTTGAGCCGATGGTAGATGAGGTTCCGCGACCCATGCATGTGTACACGGTTGGAGTGACTGGGTGCTTCAATGCGCTACTTCACAGGGTTACGAGAGCAGTTGACTGTTTCCACCCTCAGCAGGCCAGAGCTGTTAGACCACCTAGGGTTGTACGGGCCAAACGCTAGGCCTTACGTTGCTACTATGTATGTATTGAGAGCTTTGGGGCCTCATATTTTTGTACTACCGAAAGCTACGAGGCTTCAGATTTTGTAGAGACTAACTGAAAGCCGTCATGCTTCAGATTTTTGTACAAGCACTACTTTTTGAGATATATATATACATACATTCTGATGATTTATACAATATGTGTTTCAAATGGATGAATGATGTGGTCTTGTTTATACGTTTACTTATAAAATAAATTATTTACATGTTATGTCTACTTTTAACAATTCATGAATATGCTTATGTGTGTGCAATGTACCAATCTAAGATGAAGTTGGCCATGGGGTCGACAACTGTATTCAAGTCTCGTGGAATGTGCAGGTATTGAATGGAATCGAAGGACCTTTCTAGAAGACAGACTCATCGATAGACGCGGAGTAAGGTAGGATCGTGGATGACGTAAACTTGGTTAAGATGAGAGACCACTAGTTGAGAATCCAGGTGGATGACAACATGGTCCATACCCAAAGAAATGGCGTCAATTAGGGTTTAAATGACTGCTTGATATTCTGCAGCGTTGTTGGTTGTGAAACCTAGACACATTCCCCCTGAGCTGATGAGCTCGCTGGTAGGTGAATAAAGTACCCAGGCTTCCAAAGCAAGGTTGCGGGTATGCCGACTGGCGTCGTCCGTGAATCCAAAACAAGTTTCCATCTGCACACATAGACAAAACATGGTATAAGAAACGAAACAAGACCTAAACAAGCAAGAAATCAAAGTGTCACACCACACAGAAAACACACACACACACCATGTACAATATATACAAAAGTACTCATGCATGAAAGAGTCAAGCATAGTACCTCTTCAGGTAAAGCCCATTGCGGGGTTCACCCAAAGATATCCTGCCATAGTCTTCAAGCGTATAAGATCCCTTCTCTAAGACTTGTTTCACTATGTAAGGTCCATGCCACATGGACTCAAACTTTCCTGCCCCCAACTTATCATGCTTCTGGTCGTATGTGAGGACCAAACCTCCCTCGCTATAGGTGCGAGGTTCTACCGACTTGTCGTACTGCGCTTTGATGCATTTCTTATGAGCCTCATTGGCAAGAGCAGCATCTCGGTGAGTCTCGTCGAGCTTAGCTAAGTAGAGGAAGTGTTCTTCCTTGGCAGTAGTGTTTGGGAAAAGTTCGATGGCGAGCTTGAGAGACAGAATCTCGCACTCAATGGGAAGGACCGCCTCCAATCCATACACTAGTTGGAAAGGAGTAAATCCAGTGGCGGTTTTAATGGAGGTTCGATAAGCCCAAAGCGTGAAGAAGAGCATGTTATGCCAATTGGCCTTATGCGTACCCACCATATGTTGGACCATAGTTTTCAAGACATTGTTAATGGCCTCGACCTGTCCGTTTGACTGTGGATAGTATGGTGTTGATTTTTCATGGCAAAAACCCAATCTATCGCTCAACTCGTCAACCATATGGTTCATAAATTGAGAACCATGGTCAGTAACTATCGCTTGAGGAACTCCAAACTGCGCTATTACATGGTTAAACATGAAGAGTGCGGCGGTCTTGCCGTCATTCGTGTATGTAGGCATTGCCTCTGCCCACTTTGTAAAGTAGTCCACAGCTACAATGATGTAACCATGCCCCCCGACCGAGGTAGGCTTACAATGCATGAAATCGATGCCCCATTTAGCGTGAAAGGGCCAACGAAAATAACCGGGTGTAACGAGGCAGGGTGGGTGCACTTTTTCGTATGGAAATGTTGACATGGAGGACATCTTTTTACGGCCTCGATACAATCTTTGAAGATAGATGACTAGTAATATCCTATGCGCAAAATCTGTTAGAAAAATAGGATCGCAGAGCAATAACAATAAACAAAAATGCAAATATAATCACACATACACATTACAAGAGAGACACAGATATATCATGGTTCACCCAACTTGGGCTACGTCCACACTGAAGTTGCCAGTCCTTATTAATATACCATCTAGCAAAGTGAAGGGATACAACCTGCAGCACAACCGCTGCACTTCCCCTTCACTGTCTCACAGTCTCTCTTTTGATCTCAGAGATCTTTACAATGCATAAAACCTAATACATCCGCCCTAGCCATCTTACAATGTCTTTCTTTTATAAGGAAATACATTGGGAAAATACCACGGGTTACCCAAAACCATGGGCCTGAAAACTGTTGGCGAAAATAGCCCCAAATGTTTTCTTGGGGGCTACACCCCCGAACCCCCATTTTCTCGGAGGCGTTTCCCTCGAACACCCTTCTCGGGGGATCTGCCCCCGAACCCCTGTAACTTGGGGGTGTTTCCTGTTAGAAAAATAGGATCGCAGAGCAATAACAATAAACAAAAATGCAAATATAATCACACACACATTACAAGAGAGACACAGATATATCGTGGTTCACCCAACTTGTGCTACGTCCACACTAAATTTTTCAGTCCTTATTATTATTCTGTCCAGCAAAGTGAAGGGATACAACCTGCAGCACAACCGCTGCACTTCCTCTTCACTGTCTCACAGTCTCTCTTCTTGATCTCAGAGATCTTTACAATGAATAATACCTAATACATCATTCACCCTAGCCGTATTACAATGTCTTTCTTTTATAAGGAAAATACAACGGGAAAAATACCGCGGGTTACCCAAAACCATGGGCCCGAAAACTGGTGGCGAAAACAACTCCAAAATTTTTCCTTGGGGACTACACCCCCGAACCCCCTTTCTCAGGGTCCTACTGGCCCCTGGACCCCCTGGGGATCATGCCTAGATCATAACCAAACCTGGGGTATGGACACGGTTGAATAAATATCTCTGAATCTGGAGATCAGGCTCTACAACCAACAATCTCCCACTTGGAGACTGATCACAACAACTCCACCGCTTGCTGGACTTGGACTTGGAAACTTTCTCCTCTTCACCTTCATGCTAGAAGGCAAACTGAAACCGATGAGGAACTCAGTTTCTCTCTGGTCACTACCTTTGTGAAAATGTCTGCAGGATTCTGGCTAGGGTGTATCTTTTCCAGCTTCAATAGTTCATCTTCCAAAACAAAGCGTATGAAATGGTACTTGAGTTGTATATGTTTAGTCCTGGAATGGAATGATGAGTTCTTTGCAAGATGAATGGCACTCTGGATGTCACTATACAACCTGCTATCCTTCTGCTTCTTACCCAATTCCTCCATAAACCTTTGCAACCAAATCATCTCTTTACTTGCCTCTGTAACAGCAACATACTCTGCTTCCGTTGTTGAAAGTGCAACAACCTTCTGCAGTTTCGAAATCCAACTTACTATTGTTCCACCTACAGTAAGCACATACCATGTGGTGCTCCTCTTGCTATCCTTATCACTTGCCATATCTGCATCAAGATATCCCTATAGAACAGCGTCTGAACCTCCAAAACATAATTCCTGAGTGGTAGTACCTCTCAAATACCTGAGAATCCACTGTACTGCCTTCCAATGTTCTTTACCTAGATTGTTCATATATCTGCTCACAACTCCCACTGCTTGTGCAATATCTGGTCTTGTGCACACCATGGCATACATCAAGCCACGAACTGCTGATTGATAGGGAATCTTGGACATGTAATCTGTCTCTTCCTATGTCTTGGGACACATTTCCTTACTTAGATTTAAATGGCTGGCCAAAGGTGTACTAATTGGTTTTTCATTCTGCATTCTAAACCTCTCCAACACCTTTTGTATGTACTCACTCTGAGACAATGTCAATTTGTGATTTTTCCTGTCTCTCGTTATTCTCATACCAAGGATTTGCTTTTCAGCACCCAAATCCTTCATCGCAAATGTATTAGCTAGCTTCCTTTTGAGTACATTTATATCCTGCATGTTAGACCTTGCAATAAGCATGTCATCCACATACAATAACAAGATAATATATCTTTCATTATCTAGATTCTTGAAATAAACACAATGGTTAGAATGACATCTACTATAACCTTGTTCTATCATAAACCCATCAAATTTTAAATACGACTTCCTTGGAGCTTTCTTCAATCCATACAAACTCTTTTTCAACCCGCATACTAAGTTCTCCTTACCTTTGACCTCATACCCTTGTGGCTGCTGCATATATATCTCTTCCTCCAAATTGCGATGGAGAAAAGATGTTTTTACATCTAACTGTTCAAGATGCAAATCTTCTACCGCCACTAGACTTAAGATAGTCCTAATTGAAGTCATCTTAACAACAGGAGAAAATATTTCATCAAAATCTATACCTTTCTTCTATGCAAACCCCTTTACAACAAGTCTCTCCTTGTATCGCTTCTTACCTCCTTCTTCTTCCTTCAACTTGTAAATCCATTTTTTCTACAATGCTTTTTTATCAGCAGGAAACTGAACCAAATCCCAAGTCTGATTTCCTACCAATGAGTCCATCTCCTCATTCATGCCTTGCTCCCACTTCTTTCTAGTTTCCACCTGCATTACTTCTTCATAACATTCTGGTTCACCGGCATCAGTCATCAACAAATAATACATTGAAAGAGAGTATCATTTAGGGAGTCTACTTAAGCTAGTAGATCTTCTTACCCTTGTAGGAGTTTCAGGTACTTGTTGTTATTCTTGATTTTCTGGCACCTTCGGAACTTCATTTTCTTTAATTTCATCAAGCATTGTGTACTCCGTGTTTTCTTTTTCCTATTTCTTTCCCTGCAACTGATCTTTATACATGACCTTTTCATTGAATATCACATCTCTACTCCTAATAATTTTGTTATTTTCATAATCCCAGAAACGATAACCAAATTCATCAACCCCATGTACAATAAAGGAACATTTCTTGGATTTAGCTTCAAGATTTGTTCTATTATCTTTATCAATATGGACAAATGCTTCACAACCAAACGTTCTCAGAAATGAGTAGTTTACCTTTTTATCTGTCCATGCCTCCTCTGGAATACCACCATCCAAAGCACTTGAAGGTCCTCTGTTTATTAAATAAACAACAGTATTTATAGCATCCGCCCAAAACTATAAGGGAAACCCTACATGTAGTCTCATACACCTTGCACGACCCATGATATTTATGTTCATCCTTTTTGACACACCATTTTCTTGTTGTGTTCCTGGGACTGTCTTCTCTCTACGAATCCCATGGTATGAACAATAACTATCAAACTCCTTGCTGCACTACTCACCTCCATTGTCAGATCTAAGACACTTCAACCTTTTTCCTGTCTCATTCTCAACCAAAGTTTTTTTCCTTCTTAAAAGTAGCAAACACATCATATTTATGTCTAATGCAATAAACCCAAGTTTTCCTAGTTGCATCATCAATAAATGTAACATAATAATGAGAGCCACCAAGATATTGTACTAGAGATGGTCCCCATACATCTGTATGCACAAGCTCTAACTTTTCATTCTTCTTATGTTTGCCAACCCTGAGAAATCTGACTCTCTTCTGTTTTCCATAAACATAGTTTTCACAGAATTCCAAAATTACCTGCTTCAAATCTGGCAGCAACTTCCTTGAGTGGAGAATCTGCATCCCCTTCTCACTCATGTGGCCAAGCCTATGATGCCACAATGCTGTATTTGTTCCTATGGAAGCTAAAGAGATAGAATGGTTAGTATTATGAGGACATAAATATAACGTACCTACCCTGTCTCCTTTTTCTATCACCATTGATCCTTTAGTGATCTTCCACCACTTTTCTCCAAATGTAGATAGACAGCTGCCATCTCCCAACTACCCTGTTGAGATCATATTTCTTTTCATAGAAGGAATATGCCTAACATCTTTCAACAACTAATCAGTTCCATTCTTAACTTTTATCCATACCTTACCCATTCCAACAATTTTACATTGCTCATCATCACCCAATAAAACATGTCCAAAATCGCCTGGAACATAATCATGAAAGTATTTCCTATGGAGTGTAGCATGACATGAAGCCCCTGAATCTACTACCCAATAATCACTAGTATTATCTAATGCAAGAATCAAAGCATCTTGTAACACATCACCTGCTACATTTGCTTCCTGGGTAGTTTCCTTCTGTGCATCTCCTTTCTTCTTTAGAGATCTGCAGTCTTTCTTCAGATGTCCTTTCTTTCCACAATTCCAACAATTTATCTTTCCCAGACTGGACTTGGATCTGCCTGTTTTAGACTTGCCACGATTACCTTGGCTCTTTCCTCTCTCCTTTTGTCTTCCCCTGCTCTCCATGGTCAACGCATTACGTGATGTCTCACCTGTGCTTTTTCTTCGCATTTCCTCGCTAAGAATAACACTAATAACATCATCAAATTTCAAGGTGTTTGAACTTGAGACAGAGTTACTTACAGCCATGACCAAGCTATTCCAGCTTTTTGGCAATGAACACAAGATTAGAAGAGCCCTAATCTCATCATCAAAGTTCACACTTATAGGACTTAGTTGATTTGTAACTGTATTAAACTCATTTAAATGATCAGTAACATATCCATCTTCAGACATATTCATATTAAATAAACGATTCATTAGAAATACCTTGTTGGAGGCTGAGGGTTTTCATACAGCTTACCCAGTGTGCTCATCAAACCCTCCGTTGTCGTTTCTTTTGAGATATTGAAAGCCACCGACAAAGCCAGGCTCAGCCGTATTGTTCCTAGAGCCTTTCTATCAAGAACCTCCCATTCTTCATCCTTCATAGCCACCGGCTGCTTTTCTCCTCCTCCCAATGGTAGGAATAGATCCTTCTGGTACAGATAGTCCTCCATTTGCGTCTTCCATAACTGGAAGTTTTGGCCATTAAACTTCTCTACCTTAGACTTTCCTTCTTCCGCCATTGCTCCCACTCGAACCAAAATCCCTAGCTTTCTGTGGGTTTATCATCCAAATAGAACTTTGGCTCTGATACCAATTGTTAAAAAAATAGGATCGTAGAGCAATAACAATAAACATAAATGCAAATATAATCACACACACATTACAAGAGAGACACAGATATATTGTGGTTCACCCAACTTGGGCTACGTCCCCACTGAAGTTTCCAGTCCTTATTATTATTCCGTCCAAAAAAGTGAAGGGATACAACCTGCAGTAGAACCACTGCACTTCCTCATCACTGTCTCACAGTCTCTCTTCTTGATCTCAGATATTTACAATGCATAATACCTAATACATCATTCACCCTATCCGTATTACAATGTCTTTCTTTTATAAGGGAAATACAATGGGAAAAATACCACGGGTTACCCAAAACCATGGGCCCAAAAACTGGTGGCGAAAACAGCCCCAAAAATTTTCCTCGAGGGCTACGCCCCCGAACCCCCATAACTTGGGGGTGTTTCCCTCAAACCCCCTTTCTCGGGGGAGTTGCCTCCCGGACCCCCTGGGGATCATGCCGGGATCATAAACAAACCTAGGGTACGGACATGGCTGAATAAATATCTCTGAATCTGGAGATCAGGATCCACAACCAACATTTCCCCCAAACCCTTTTTCTCAGGGGCGCTGACCCCCTGTACCCCCTGGGGATCATGCCGGGATCATAACCAAACCTGGGGTACGGACACGGCTGAATAATAATATCTCTGAATATGGAAATCAGGATCCACAACCAACAAAATATTCTCGGATGTAGCCATCCTAGAGAGGTGACTGCCACACACCCCAGCATGACATTCATTTAGAATGCGTTCAACCTCATCATGAGTCAGACAACGTTGAAGGATAGAATTGACACCACGACGGTACAAAGTATCACTAATAATCAGATAGTACTTCACATGGTGGTGTATTTGACGGTGGTCGTCACGAGACAATTCAGGGATGAAACGTTGGGTTTGAAGATACAATGTGATATCTCCATACCACAGATTAGACGTGCTGATAAGAAACAATGACTCATTTGGAAAAGAGTCATTGGGCTCAGAGTCTGTATCAATACGGGGGAGGTCGTAGATGAGCTCAGCAAACACCAAATATTTTTTCTACTTGGCTTTTTCGAAAAAAAGATTGAATTCTTGCAGTATCACGATCCAGCGTGAATACTTGCCCCCAAGTACCTGACGAGTTAGAATGTGGTACATGGGGTTCGAATCAGCAATGATGGTGGTGGTGCGGAGAAAAATGTAGTGTCAGAACTTCTGCACGGCTATGAATGCCACGAGAGTGAGCTTCTCAACATGTGTATAGCAAGTGTCAATGTCAACAAGGCCTTTACTGGCATAGTATATCACATGCTCTTGGGCGTTCTGATCTTCCTGCACCAAAACCATGGTGATAGTGGTGTCGGAAGCGGTGAGATATAAAATGTAATTTAACGGTTGGATCACAGGGGCATGCGTGATGACATGTTTCAAACTTTTGAAATATTGTTGAGCTTGATCATCCCAAATGAACGGGACGTTTTTTTTCATCAATCTCATATAACCCTGTGTCTTTTGTGCGAAATTATAGACAAAACGCCTTAAATAAGTCGCACGTCCTTGCAGAATCTAAAGTTCCGTAATGTTGGTTGGAGGTGGAAGAGCGACAATAGCTTCCACCTTCAGGGGATCAATGCAGATCCCATCTTTCAAGACAATGAACCCTAAGAGGCGTCCAGACTCAACACAAAAAATAAACTTATGAGGATTCAGACGGATATTGTACCATCTGCATCTGAGGAAAACGACTGTCAGATGATCTAAGTGGAACTCACGTTGCTTTGAGTGGGCAAGCAGGTCATCCAAGTAAGGTTCCACAAAGTCCTTCACATCATGGAAGGCATACGACATAGCCCGTTGGAATGTGGCACCAACATTTTTAAGGCCAAATGGAAGTTTACGATATGCAAACGTTCCCCAAGGGCAGATGAATGCAGTATTGTGTTGGTCGATGGGTTGGATCTCAAATTGGTTGTAGCTAGAAAAGCCATCCATGAATGAAAAAATGACACTTCCAGCACAATTATCGATGATCTGGTCGATGAAGGGAGTCGCGTAGTTGTCCTTTGGACAAGCTTTGCTAATATCTTGATAGTCGACACAGACACGGATGGTACCCTGTTTTTTATTAACAGGGACGACGTTTGAGACCCACTCTATCAATGGGATAGGGTAAATGAAGCCAGACTTCAAGAGTTTCTCAATGTCTACCTTGATTTCTGCAGTATTTCGAGGGTGTACCGGTCGTAGTTTTTGGCGGACAGGTTTGACGTCAAGATAGGTTTTAATCTCATGTAAAACAATGGAGGGGTCTATCCCAGGAATCTCCTCATAGGTCCAAGTGAACACATCTCAGAATCGCTTGAATAAGGCCATAGCAGTGATGACTTATTCAAGGGAACACTTATGGCCTAACTGAATGTGTTCCATCACACCAGGAGTAACTGAAATGTCTATTAAAGTGGTGGGATCAATATTGGAAAAGTTGACTTCGGAGTTCGTTTGACACGCAAGTATCAAAGATTGAGAGCTAAAGTAGACATTTGGTGTAAAGATGGTGTGAATGTTGTTATCCACAGTATCCAATAAGGGAAGGAAAGACGAACAATGGTGGAGGTCTTCCCACAGTGGATCATCTGCGTTCACGATTTCCATAATGGACTCATCAGAGTGAAAAGTCCATAGCAGAGGATCGGATGATGTCCATTGTAGAGAACAGGAAATGGAGGCCACAGCTAAGTGGTCCTCAGGTGCTGATTGGATAGCCTCGTACATGAGTTCAGTGGGTGATAGAGGCATAGTGTCTCTAATCAGGTGTGTGGTGGCTTCATCAGGTACAAGCCATGAATCAGTGGAGTTGGGGATAGATGAAATCTGCGAGGAGATCATGTTCACTGTGGCAACATGATTTGGGGGATCCTAAGTAGGAAGGACGCGCATAAGGGATTGTTAGGAACCTATGCCAACCCTTCTCTTTACTATGTTAGTATATTGTTGTTGGACGCATATGCTTTGTAAGTCGTCCCGTAGTATTTGTTGATCCGTAGTTTATATTAGCCCATAGTATTGACCCATAGTATTGGACGCATATGCTTTGTAAGTCGTCTCGTAGTATTATATGTCCCATGGTTTTGACTCATAGTATTGGGCATAGACTTAGTATATAAGTGTGTGTTGAGGTCATTGAAGGCACTGTGAAGTTAATTGTATTGAGCTTGCTCAAAGGAGGTTGCCCCCTCGAAGTGGCCCGTGATCAATATAAAAGCGATTCTGTTCTATTATTTCTGATATCTCGTGTATTTGCATTAATTAATTATTGCAGGTACATCACAGGGATGAATCCTTAAGGAGGCCGACCCCCACACTCTCATACTTTTGTGAATATTGTCCAATCGAAGGAACATTATCGCCCGGATGAGTAGTGGTGTCAGGTGTACATAAATCCAGTTGGTTGACTATGACAATTCATCCTTGATGGGGGGAATTCTTCTATGCGGAAGACAGATGATGTGACCGTAGTCATGGCGTAAAACCAATTACAACCAAGCAGAATGTTATAATCTAACGAGGCAGTGACTACTTCCACGTTAATGGTTGTGGTCTTGCCCCCCAGCTCGACTGGTAAAGCTTGTAACAGCCCATGAGGTTGAAAGCCACATCCGTCGAAGGCTCTCAAAGTGGTAGGAGAACGGTTCAACTCGGGAGAACCAATGGCTCTCTAGCATGCGATCGACATGACTGACATAGAGGCTCCTTCGTCCAAGATGGTACGATGGATTATCTTCCCAGTGATGTTTGTGGCAACTTGAAATGCCAGCTGATGAGAGAGCCTTGGTTTAAAATACTCCAGTCAGAACATAATGGTGTTCGATCAATCCAGGTCAACTGCACCGATGGCAGGGAGGAGAGTCTTGCACTGGTTTGGAAATTTTTGCAAGCCCTCGAGTGTCGACATAGCATAAGGGGCTTGTGCTAGGTCCTCTACAATGTTGTAGTTTTGAGTAGCCCGAGCATTAGGATTAAAAACTGATTTTCTAAGCGTGCTCTTGGGTGGACGCAATACTGACTCGAAAGAGGGATTCTCTATGGTGATAGGCGCAGCCGGTATGGTGATGTCGGGCATCGAAGTGGAAGCTTTTTCAGTATTACTTCCAACAGGTTCTTTGGTTGGAACAAAGTCATATGAATGAGAATGGGTGTTCAAGTTGATGGTCTCGTTACATACCATGAGAACATGTGCGGTGGTGGATGCTTCTCCTTGGGAAGAATAAGTGTGAGCGATCGACTGCTGATTTTGAGCAGGGAAGGGATCGTTGAGAACTGTGGGTGTGGGTTTACCTTTAAGAAACTTTTGAACTTCGTCTCTATGGGGGCACTCTTTAGAAAAGTGATCATCACCACACAGTAGACAAGGATACTTCAACTTCCTTTTCTGTTTGGTATCATCAGGGGTGCTCTTTTGTTCCTGCTGGGTGGAAGATTTCTTAGGTTTCCCCTTGTTCTTCTTCTTACCACTAGACTTTTGAGGTGAAGCTGATGAAACATAATTCACTTCTTCAGTGACAGCAAGAGTGGATGATTTGGTGGTGCTGTGACCAGCCTATGTTGGTAATGGGGAAGAACCTTGGGGGTTCAATGAACCAACAGTTTGACAAGAAGGTTGGGTGGTAAGGGATCTAATGATGCCATCAGTTTGGGGTCCCTTGGCTGGTTTCGCGAGGTCGTAAGTGTTGCGGGGTGCGTCAGGAAGGATATCAAACAATGTGTTAGATTGAGCATAGACTAAGTCTAGTAAGTGGGCATTAGCAATGGCTTGTTCTTCAGTGACAACACCACCTATGGCAACATCTCGTGCTATGGTTGTTATGAGAGACTTCGTAGACCAATCTGCTAGGAGCTAATCTGGAATAGGAGCCTTAATGAGATGTTGTCTCCTCCACCACTCATGTATATGATCTGATATATGAGTAGCATTATTTTGACGAAGCGAGGTTAAAAGCTCTGTACCAGTTTCATACCATATAGGAAGCTGGAAATGAGTCAAAAAGTTCATAGCAAGAGAACCAAAATAAGGAAAAGAATGGGGTGGTAGTTCAATGTACCACTTGGCAGCCGAACCAGTGAGAGTCCTTTGGAATAACTGAATACAGATTGAGTCGTCCATCAGGGAGTTGGATGAACACCATAAGTGGTATGCCATCACGTGTTTTTTAGGATCTTCACCCGGCTTACCATCAAATTTTGGGATATCTGAAAAACGTTTCACCGGAATGGGTGGCCAATTAGTTCCATGGTAAATGGGGTCATTTGTTAAACGAGACAGGTCAGGTAGATCCAATGTAGCCAAAAGGTGTAGCTGCGGCTTAGGCTGCGAGTACTGATAGTACGGATAAGTCGTGTAAGGACCTGTGGGACCTTCTGTCGATTGACCATAGGGTGTTCCAGGAGGAAACTGGCCGTAGGGGTATTGGCTGCCCGGACCAAATGTAGGTCCGCCGCCATAGTAAGGTGGTCCATAACCAAAATAGGGTGGCCTATTACCATAAGGTGGGGGCCCGCCTCCGCCATCGGGAGGGGGTGGGCCACCTCCAAATGGTGGGGGTCTGACACCACCACCAGGGTAAAATGGGATGCCACCGCCTCCGCCGGTAGGAGGTGGTGGTCCACTACCACCACCGGAATAGGACGGGCCTCCACATCCTTTGTCGGGAGGGGGTGGTGGGCCACCACCGCCACCGGAAGGGTAAGATCCTCCTCCGCCACCTCCACTATAGTAGGGTGGGGGTCCACCACCACCGCCACCAGGATTAGAAGGTCCTCCACCACCACCACCAGGAGGGGGTAGTGCTCCTTCACCACCACCGGGATGAGATGATCTTCCCCCACCTCCGCTGGGAGGAGGGGGTAGTCCTACACCACCACCGCCAGGGGCTGGTGGGCCATGATGACCGAAGTGGGGCGATCCTCTGCCAGAAGGTAGAGGTTTGCCTCCTCCATAGTTTTGTGGCGGCCCGCTGCCTCCAATGGGAGGTGGGCGTGAACCAAACGGGGGTGGAGGGACTTGTGAGACTATAAGTGGGGGTCTATGTTGTAAAACATTTTGTTGTCCCAATAGAGTGTAAGTATTAAGGGGGTAGGGTACCCCGTAGAGTGTGTTTCTTGGATTAAGTTGACCCGGCACATGGTTAAGATGACCTGGATACGCTTGAATCGATGGAGGTTGAATTATGTTGGATGGTCCCCTGACATGGGATAGTCCCGAAGTGGAAGGTCCAGGAGGTAAGGAATTTCCAACGGAAGGCCCGATGGGAACCCCTGCTGCAGGATTATGGTTAAGAGCGGGGGTTTCCCCCCAACAACAACTTGCTGACCACTAGGTAAAGGTTGACCCAACATTGGATATTGATTATTCACCGTAGGATTGCCACTACCCATAAAGAAGGTAGGGGGTAAATAGTATCCTCCCCGCGAAGTTTGGGGTGGGGGAGGAGCAGGTGATGTAACTGTGGTAGTTACAGGCGTGTTGGACTATTGTCCTTCAACAGGTTGGGTCGTGGGAGGTATTGAACTGGTCTCCTATTTAGGAGATACATGTGTAGGGATGGATGGTTGACCAGTTTCAGTAGTGGTCACGTGTTGCATGGATGATTCAGAAAACTCGAAAGATAAAACACGACTTGGGATTGGTTGATAAGAGTATAACGACGGGTCTTCCACCCTTTGTGAAAGACTTTGTCTTCGAAGTTCATCACCCCTAACACATAATCGTTCCAGACGATCATGAATAGGTGCGAATATTTCTTCAAGGGTAGGCCAACTAGGTGGGGGTGCAACAGTAAAATGGGCCACTGGGTGGTCTAAAGAAGATGTCCAATAAGATGCTGATGGACCAGCAGCGGCCGTAGGATCGTCCTGGGTTTGATTTATCCATTCCAATGATCCAGGCTCTCCCGGTGCAATGGGAGGTGAGTCTTCTGAAGTAGGGATTTCTGCTTCTTCCACCTGCGGGGGATGAGAGGCAGGTTAATCTGGAGGAGTATGTGGAAACAAATGTCCTCTAATATTCAAAGCGGGGTTTTCCACTTCATGTGACCCGACCCTGGCTTGTGGATCCATACTTACCCTCGAAATTAACTCCTGATTAAGGGGATATTCGGGTGGAAAATTTTGAATCCTGCGAGACCTTCTCCAAGGAAAGTCAGCCAGAGTGACTGAAACGAAAAGTTTCTCCTAAGGGAAAACTAAAAGAAAAGCATACCAGACGAAACCCTACACAAACTAAGGCCACAAGCAAACTTATGTTATAAGAGTGGCTTCAATGGTCTGGAATCTCATAGGATTGTCAAGGCTTCGCAACTCGCGATATACCGGAGGGTCCAACAATATGGTGCGACAAGGAGGATTGGGACCATACCCTTGCCTGCATACCTGATTACCTAGATGGTACATGCGTAGTAGCTCCCCGAGTGCTGTTCTCGGTGTATTGCTCAGCTATTTCGGCCAAAATGTTAACTCAGTTGGTTTCAAGAATCCTATGGGTGTCTCCCGATATACGCAAGGTACGTGGGAGCTCAAATCCGTAGTGGTGCTGTCTAATGCACAACTATTTGGCAAGAGACCTTCCGATATACTACCAAGTACGTGATACACCCTTCGATATATGCCAAGTACTCAAGGTGACTTGGTGGGTACGTGAAGGAGCTCGATATACCGATAAGTACGTGGAAGACTACAATACCCCCGGGATACAGTGCTGGAAAATAACGACAGCTGCCACGCTTAACGACGCCGGAACACGTCTCTAACTTACACACAAGTTTCTAAAGATTTTATCCTAGTTCTATCGTTAATTTTATCTAGACTGTTAGGTGAATGCATGAGGTAAGTACATAATCGTAAACATAATGCAGGCCCTAGCTACATGTAAAAATATACTTTTCTTTCAATGAACTCTATGTATGGGAAGGAGAAATTTGATTTTTCTTTCCAACAATTTTACTAAAGCAATGCAATGCAAGACAATGACAAATCTACCAAAAAATGACTATGAAGTATTCTTTTTTCTTTTCAACGAAACGCAAAATTTTTCACAACACTACTAAGCCAAATCAAAGCATGTTTTTTTTTTCTTTTATCTTTTCAAAACGACAATGGTACTAAGCAATGAAAAGATATAATTTCCAAGTAGAATATGCAAGCTTTTCACTTTCACTATGATGGCCTAAAAGCATAAAAACCAAAAGATACAATGCAACTTTCCAAGCATGGAACTACTTTTGCAAAACTTGATGTCTATTCAAATTTTTTCAAGAAGATGAGCAACTCATAATTCATAAAAAACACAAATAATGCAATTTTCTTTCAACTTTTCCGAAAGATTCATAAGTGAGACATTCCAATGCTTATGCAATTCTTCAAGTGAGCTTGAAAGATGATGGAAATGAAGTACTTCTTATCTTTCAATGAGTGCATCAAAATGACAACTTGACAACAATTATGCTTTTAAACATAAATACTTGAACCGAAAACATGACTTGCAACACTTTAATAACTCAGAAATCTCAAGAAGAGATGAGCACTCAAATGGACTGAAAATACATACAAACACTCAAAATCAATCAGTAACAAGCAAGACTAGAAGCAAGCAAAACTCACAAAATGAATGTAAGTGAGGTCTGGAAACTGATACAACACAATGATCAGATCTGGAAAGGATAGGAGGGAATGCAAGGGTGAGTTGATGCAAGTGGGGGAGACAAGAGTGTCCGCCACAACCAAATCTCAGACTTGTCCAAGATGGAACCCAAAAAAACTCCAACAAAACCAAACCACTCAATCACACAAAGAAAAAAGGGATCTCTGACTGGATCATACAGTACAGAGGGATTCTACACACAAACAAAACTCAATACAAAACTGGAGAGGGCATGCCTGTATGGAAAAAATGGCAGATCAGCACACTCTTTGCTTATACACAGTGGGACATCGCAGTTCACCTATATGGGAAGTGCAAGATTGTCACAGTAGACCAATGGAAGGGCTGCGACGACAGACTAATAGGAAAAGAAAAAAGATCAAAAAACACACAGTGTTGCTCTGGGTACACTGACCAGGTGCGATGGGCGAGATCTCAGTTAAAAAATGAACCGATTCTCCAGATAGTGAGCATAAAAGGGACTGTAAATGAGAAGTACAAACTCAAAGGAAGCTAATCAGACTCTTCAAAGTGAAGATCTGATGGTGAAATCCACTTCAAGAAGGAAATGACAAAATAGAATGGCTTGGAAAGAAATCAACTGAAAACCGACATTCAAATTGACAACTATAAAGCAATGTTCTCTCCCCAGTATGGTCACCAGATTTGTTTGACGGACAATCTACCAAGAGCGGACTCAAGGCCTGATCTCCCTAGCTTAACGTAAGTCTAGAACAAATTGGACAGAACACAAAATACTTTCCTAGATCAAATAGAAGTGAAAATGGAAGGATAGATTGTTTACCTTGGATTTGTAGATCCCTTTATGAACATATAACAGACCAAGAATAGTGAAAGCATACATTTCATATGATAGATCTAAGTTAACAGTTAAGGAGGAAAACTCTAAACATCATTAATGCGACAACATTTATGGAAAGAAATTGTATTAACTGTATTGAAAAGTGGAGAGTACAATAGAAAAGAGGATTACAACCATTTCCTTAACGTTGCAAGCTCCTTCCGACAAGCAATGCCAAAGCTCCTAGAGAGAAGTGGATGTCTCCCAAGCTAGAGTGCTTAATATATTGAGACTAATTTCACTAGCATAAGAGTACCATAGACTTCCTCCCTTTGGAGAGGGGTAGAGCTTCACTTATATAGGGCTAAGTGGATAGAATATGGATAGGGTAGGTTGAGATATGGTAGGAGGGAGATAGGGGATCCTTCCAAGAGGTTAGGAATCGAGTGCTGGCTCCCCAAAGAGGTCAGGGATAAGGATACAAGTCAGCAGGCTTCAAGAATGAGCTCGAAATGCCTATTTTTGTCCATTAACTAGCTTTGTCGCACCCTGTAGCGGAGCAAGGTGTGACGTCGCAGGTTGCATGAGTGCATCCTGCGACGAACTCTTAAAGATAGCAAAGGTGCAATGATATCCCTTCCAGGTGAATGACTTAGCCAATGGAACTTCAGGGGTGTATACATTGAATCTCATGATGGTAGGATTTTAGGTGTAACAACCAAACCACCTTTAAAATGTTATGACTGCGCTGGGACACATACCCGAGCTAACTATCCACACAATAGAAAGACAGTCAGCAACATTCACACCATGCAAGCATAACCGACAGTTGGCGATGTAGCAAGAGAAATGCTCAGGATTAATGCATTGCTGGAAAATCGATAAGCAGACCATCAAAATTCTATGGTCGAAATTGAAGGTATGTTACATAACAAATCTATTTCAATTTTAATAGATCCAGGTGCAAGTTTGAGTTACATTTCACCTGATTTAGTGAAAAGTTGCAAGTTAAAGATAGAAAAATTTGATAATTCATGGTTAGTTCAGCTAACAACAAGCACTAAAAGAAAAGTTACAGAATTTGTCAAAAGTTGTGATTTACTTATAAGTCAGCTGAAGACGCAAGTTAATTTGAATGTTTTGCCATTAGGGTCATATGATGTGTTAATTGGCATGGATTGGCTTGAACAACATAGAGTATTACTTAACTGTTATGAAAAGTATTTTACTTGTTTGAATAATGAAAGTAATACTAAAATAGTAAAAGGAATTCCTAGGAAAGCATCTGTAAGACAAATTTCTCCTTTACAAGTAAAGAAAGTTATAAGAAAGGGCTGTAAAATGTTTGTTGTGAATGTGATTAATGACAAATTTTCATCTAAAGAAGATAAGATAAAACTGGAAGACATACCTATTCTTAATGATCTACCCCAAAATGTGGAGCGTTACTACCAGCATTCTAAAGACTAGAGTTGGACGTCTCTCTTCCTTCCAAAGGGGAAAGACATGGAGCTAAGCAACAGCTGAGTGGTTGGGCACCCGGAGCCATACGTGAAGTTAGGGTTTAGATTGGATTGGAGTGGCTGGGTGTGAAGGATGAGAGGGGGAGACGTGGTGAAAAGTGCAAGTGAGAGGAGGTGCGTTGGAAGGGGAACCAGGTAGGCAAGATTGGAGGGGAGCGTGCTAACTGGGGGCAACATGAGCTTTGATGGAGCATGGAGTGTGAAACGTAAGAACTAGGCACACGCTGGAATGTCTGCTCGCAGAGGGGGGCTGTGTTGGAGCGAAAGTTGGGTGCAGATGGTAAAGAGAGGAGCGTAGGTGGAGGGAGATAGAAGAGCCAAATGGCTGCGTGAAGGATGGGATGGAGGTGCAGTGGGAGCTGCCAGGAAATGTGGGTGGTGACAGGCGTTACAAGTACCGTGTGGAACGAGGGAGAGCAGAACGTGAGAGCTGGGCGTGACAGGAGGAGAGTAGCATGAGATTTGGGAAAGAGGAATAAGGGCAGACTGAGTGGGAGGCATGCAGACCAGAACGCGAAGATGGGGCTGAATTGCACAGAGAAGTTAAATTCTTTAAGCATAAAACCTAATATGAAAACAAGACAAGAATAATCTTCTAAAAAACATGCCCATATTTGTATTAGATCGCAGGCTCCTTTTATAGGAAAAGGACCTAACTTATTTACCTAAATATGCTCTAATACAATTAACGCACTTAACTAAGTCTAGGATTACTCATGTTCCCTATGGGTTGCAAAGAAGGCCAGCTTCTTTGTGGCCCAATTCCTCCCTGTTTAGACCTGGAAGCGTCCCTGCTTCCATGAGAAGATGAGGAAAACGACTTTGCATGATCTCATATGTCATCCATTTTGCTTGAGCTGGAGTCTGTCCTTCGTGTGCCAGGAGGTAGGAGGTGTAAGCCCGGTGGCGAGTAGAACGGGTCTTGGTGTCGAGGATAGTATCTGTCGACAAAGGAACTTGGAAGTCTGGAATATTGTCCACAGAATGGGTAATTGTGACTTGTTCATCCAATAGTGGAGGCTTGAATAATTTCAGATGCTTGACATTGATGACATTGTGGATGTCGAGCTGAGGAGGGAGGTCCAATCGATAGGCATTTTCCCCAATCTTCTCCAGAATAATGTAGGGGCCATATCGAAGTGGATGAAGTTTATGATGTTTTCCTTTGAAGCGTTTCTTGTCCAAATGCAACCAGACTTGGTCTCCCAGTTGAAAGGAAGCACCTGTCCTATGTTTGTCATGTCTGAGCTTGGTGCGTGCTTGAGCTGCTTTGAGGGATTCCATGACTTGAGTGTGGTGATGTGCAATTTGTTGAAGAAATTGTTGAGCTGAGTATTGTTCTTTTCGCTGATGATTTGTACCGTGGGGGTCCAATGTGAGTGGAAGCTCCGCTGGAGAAGATGGTTGGAATCCTAAGCATACTTCAAAAGGAGAAAACCCAGTAGTCGAATGTGTTGCTCTGTTGTATCTATGTTGGAGAATATGCAAATAATTATCCCACTGTTTGCTACATGCAAAATTAGAATGGAGAGCATGAACCAAGACATGGTTGACTACCTCTGTTTGGCCATCTATTTGAGGATGGAAGGATGTGGAGTATTTAAGCTGACATCCAAGTAGTTCCCAGAGTGTCTTCCAAAAGGAGCTCAGGAAGCGGGAGCCTCGATCTGAAATGATTTTGTTTGGTAGGCCAAAATGAGGCCACACATGTTGGAAATATAGTTCTGCTGTTTGGGAGGATGTAGTGGTCTTTGTGCATGGCATGAAGAGAGACATTTTGCTAAAACAACATATGAATACCCAAATTGCATCATGTTTTCATTGGGTAGTGGGTAGTCCACTTAAGAAATCCATAGAGACTGATTCCCATGGCCTGGAAGGTAGTGGGAGAGGTATATATAAGCCATGCTTTCTATTTGACGGTTTTGATTGAGAACATAAAGCGTAGGCTCTTATGAATCTCTCTACTTGAGGTTGAAGAGAAGGCCAATATAAATGGTGTTGAAGGTGTTGAATGGTCTTCGTGGTACCAAAGTTTCCTCCACATGCATATGCATGAGTTTCTTTAATAACTAGCAAATGATCATCAGACTGTGGAACACATAGAAAATTTAAGTTGTAGAGCCACCCATCACGGATGGTGTAGTCCAAAAAAGGAGTCTGGTTAATGACTATAGGGTTCTATAATGCAGCCCATGCTTCTTGGAAGTCCCAATCAGTAGCATACTTATCTTTCTAGGCATCATAGGTAGCACAACGAACCTCTAGTAGGTGGAGCACTAGAATGGGTGGTCTATTGAGTAGATCAGTCATTTTGTTAGAGGTGCCCTTCTTGTATTTAATAACTAGATGGAATTGTTAAATGTAAGCTGCCCATTTGAGATTCCTTTGTTCCTGTATCTTTGATTGGGAATTAATGAAAATCAGCGGATGGTGGTCTGTATGTAGAATAGTCTGCTTTCCCAATAGATAATGGCGCCATTGCTTGAGAGCTTGCACTAGGCTGTAAAATTCCTTGTCATAGGTGCTATAGTTTTTCTTAGCATCTGAAAGTGATTTTGAGTGGTAAGCAATAGGATGTCCTCCCTGTTTAAGCACTGCACCAATAGCATATTGTGAGGCATCTGACTCAATCTTGAATGGTTGAGATAGGTCTGGCAAATGCAATACGGGAGCTGAACATAAAGCTTCTTTAAGACGAAAAAAGTTCCGGGTGGATTTGTCCTTCCAAATAAATGTAGAAGTGTGATTGAAGAGCTGATGTAAAGGACGATAAATCTGAGAGAAATGTAGCACAAACTTATGATAAAAATTTATCCCACCTAGGAAGTTTTTTAACTGGCTGGCCGAAGAAGGCATTGGCCATTGTTTTAATGCTTTGATGCATGAAGGATCAGGCTGAATACCTTTTGAGTCTACCAAAAAACCTAGGTATGGAACTGAGCATTGGCTAAAATAAGACTTCTTTTCTTTAACTTGCAACTTGTGGTCTCTGAGTATTTCGAGAACTTGCCGAACATGATAAAGATGTGTTTCCCATGAATTACTAAAGATCATAATACCATCTAAATATATAATCACAGTACGACCCAAATGCTTCCTGAAAATATCATTAATGAGCCACATGAAGGTGGCTGGAGCATTTGTTAGGCCAAAGGGAATGACCTTCCACTCAAAGAGACCAAGCCTGGTCTTGAATGCTATCTTCCAAACATCATCTGGGTTCATTCAAACCTGATGATATCCTGCTGTCAAACCCATCTTAGTGAACCATTTAGCACTTTGTAGGGTGTCCAGTAACTCTTCAATCTAGGGTAGGGGGTAGCGGTTCTTCACCGTGGCCTTGTTAAGGGCTTGATAATCAGTGGCTAGGCACATTTCTAGGGTGTCTTTCTTGGGGATAACAAATGCTGGGGAAGCACAAGGGGAAGAGGATGGTTGAATGTGTCCAGAGTTGATCAGTTCTGTCAATTGCTTTTCAATTTCCTCTGTTTCCCGTGGGGCAAGGCCGTATGAAGGTGCATTGGGCAAAGCAACACCCGGAATGAGGTTAATAGAATGGTCTATGTGTTGAGAGGGGGGAGTCCAGTAGGGGGTGGGAAAACCTTATCAAATTCTTGTATGAGAGGGGCCACGGATTTTGGGATGGGATGGGTGGTGTTGTCTAGTTGAATGGGTCGAACCAAACAAAGATAATGGCATTGGTTGAGATGGACATGAGGGAGTTTTTCCTTTGTTGGCGTGGGTTTGGGTGGGGATGAGGTAAGGATATAAGTGTGGCCATCCTTGGTAAGTTTATATTGACGAGATTTGGCTATAGAAATAGCATTTTGTTGGTCCTGGTAAGGGATGACAAGAAGTAGGTCAGCACAATCTAATGGAGATACATCACATAGCACCGAGTCTCTAAATTGTCCAATGGAAAATGTGACCAAGCAACGGTGAGAAACCAAGATATGGGGACCATCGTTTTGGACCCATCCTAGCTGATATGGTTTCAGATGAGGAGTAGTGGGTAGGTGGAGGCACTGGACTAGCTCTTGTGAAACTAGATTTTTCTGACTGCCATTATCCATGATGAGAAAGGCCAAAGAATCTTTGATTTGGCAGTTATGAGTAAAGAGGGGTAATGTAGATAAGTTGGAATCTTCAAATGTCATTAAGATCAATGAGGGATCTACTTCACTAGGATTCTCAAGAGAAACCCCAGCATTGTCCTCTATAGGTTGGGAAGAAATCATTTCAGTAAACAGAGTTTTGTTGGGTTTGAGATAGTTTAAAGCTCGACAATCTGAAGTGTTGTGGGAATTAGCCTTGTGGAAGGAACACCACGGTGTATTGGCCATTCAATTGGTAGGACGAGTGGAGGAAAGATGGGATGTAGTATTGGGTATGGTATTTTGTGAAGGAGATGGGTTCTAGTTGGGACGGGATTGAAGAGGACGGCCCTGAGGAGCTACCTTTCTTTCTACTTCCAATTCTCTTTGAAAGGATTTATACAATGTAGAATTTTCAAATAAATCAACTTCTCTACAGAACGAAAAAAATAAACCAGAATTAAATTTAAGGATTAATACCTCTTCTGGGTCTGGAGTGGAGTTGAAGTCGAAGTTTGGAGAAGAGTTCGATATATGCTTGCACTCCTTGTGTAGGAAATTGATGGAGTTGGTACCACCGAATCCATAAGGATTGAAGATACTCGAATGGGTAAAAACAATCTCGCAAAGCTTCGCACATGCAAGCCCAAGTGTTGATCGGTTGAGAAGAAGAGGACTCTGCTTAAGCTCCAATTTCTATTACCAAAGTGGCCTTTTCTTGCTCTGTGTCCCACCATGTTTGAGCAAGTCCTTCCAACTGTAATGTTGTAATCTTAAGATTTATTTCTTCAGTAAGGCCTGTGCAAGTCCTGAAATAGGTGGAAAGGCTGCGGATCGATGACTCCACGGCTTCTCCATTGGTTTGTCCCGCGAACTTAGGGAGTTGGAACCTAGTATCTAAGTGGAATTAATCTGGATGGGTCTGTTGTTGCATTCTCATTAACTCATTGAGAACAGATGCGAGGTCTTTGACTGGATTAGAGGCATTAGAATCTGAATAGGTGGCCAAAGGATATCATCTAGGAGGCATCTTGTAGAATAATCTAAGCACTGGGGCTGAAGGCTTGAGGAACAATAGCTGGACTAGAGGGAGAGATTTGTGGGCATGAAGATCTGTGAACCTCATCTCTATCATGGATATTTGTGGGCTCCTATGGTAGGAAGATCTGTGAATCCAGCATTAGCTGAAGAAAACCCTGAGAAGGGTGTGAGATCTATTTGCAAATCATAAACTTAGAAAAGGAAAAAAATAAATTGAAAACCTTGCTATATCTGGTTCTTCTTTTTCTTCTTCTGGGGATCTATAGGCTCTGATACCAATTGATCTGCCCAAAAACGTGGAGCATTACTAGCAGCATTCTAAATATTAGTGCTAGGCATCTCTCTTCATTCCAAAGGGGCAAGACATGGAGCTAAGCAGTAGCTGAGTGGTTGGGTTCCCAGAGCCATACGTGAAGCTAGGGTTTAGATTGGATTGGAGTGGCTGGGCGTGAAGCTCGAGAGGGGGAGACATGGTGAAAAGGGTAGGCGAGAGGAGGTTCATTGGAAGGGGAACCAAGTAGGCGAGATTGGAGGGGAGTGTGCTAACAGGGGGCAGCGTGAGCTTTGATGGAGCGTGGAGTGTGAAACATAAGAACTGGGCACACGCTAGAATGTCTGCACGTAGTGGGGGGCTGCGTTGAAGTGAAATTTGGGCGCAGATGGTATAGAGAGGAGCGTAGGTGGAGGGAGATAGAAGAGCCAAATGGCTGCATGAAGGCTGGGATGGAGGCACAGTGGGAGCTACCAGGAAACGTGAGTGATGACAGGTGTTACAAGTGTTGCGTGGAAAGAGGGAGAGCAGAACGTGAGAGCTGGGCGTGATAGGAGGAGAGTAGCGTGAGAGTTGGGAAAGAGGAATAAGGGTAGACTGAGTGGGAGGCCTGCAGACTAGAATGCAAAGACGGGGCTTAATTGCATAGAGAGGTTAAATTCTTTAAGCATAAAACTTAATATTAAAACAAGACAAGTATAATCTTCTAAAAAACATGCCCAGATTTGTACTAGATCGCAGGCTGCTTTTATAGGCAAAAGACATGACTTATTTACCTAAATATGCTCTAATACAATTAAAACACTTAACTAAGTCTAGGATTACTCATGTTACATATGGGTTGCAAATAAGGCTAGCTTCTTTGTGGCTCACTTAAGGACTTTTCTGATGTATTTCCGGAAGAAATTCTAGGATTACCTTCGAAAAGGGAACTTGATTTCACCATCAAGTTAGTACCGGGAGTGGTACCAAACTCAAAGGCTCCTTACAGAATGAATATTCTGGAGTTAAATGAACTAAAATATTAGCTGAAAGAATTAATAGATAAGAAATACATAAGGCCAAGTGTGTCTCCTTGGGGAGCACTAGTTGTCTTTGCTAAAAAGAATGATGGTACTTTGCAACTGTGCATAGATTACTGTCAACTTAATAAAATGACTACTAAAAATTGATATCCCTTGCTCCGCATTGACGATCTATTCGATCAGGTACACAAAGAAGAGATATTCACTAAAATTGATTTAAGGTCTGGATATCATCAAGTTAAAATAAAGGATGAAGACATATTCAAAACTGCCTTCAAAACTCGTTATGGACACTACGAGTTCATAGTTATGCCTTTTGGGCTAACTAACGCACCAGTAGTCTTCATGTGTTTAATGAATAACGTTCTGCATAAGCACCTAGATAAGTTTGTAATTGTGTTCATTGATGATATTCTAATTTATTCAAAAACTAAAGAAGAGAATGACAAACACTTAAGAATAATTCTATAGGTTTTAAGAGAACATCAACTTTATGCTAAGTTCAGTAAATGTGACTTTTATAAAGATAAAATACAGTACTTAGGTCACATAATATCTAAAGACGGAATTTCTGTCGACCCATATAAAATAAGAGAAATTAACGAGTGGCCTGTCCCTAAAGACATAACCGACGTACGGTCATTTATGGGAATAATAGGTTACTACAGAAAGTTTATTGAAGGATTCTCTAGAATTGCGAATCCCATAACTTCTTTGTAGAAGAAGGGAAAGAAATTCGTCTGGGATAAAAAATGCGAAGAAAGTTTTAAGATTTTAAAAGAGTTATTAACAACAACACCTATATTAAAAATTGTTGATCCTAATAAAGACTTCGTTGTATGCACTGATGCATGTAATGATGGACTTGGTGGGGTCTTAACTCAAGAAGTTCATGCTATTGCTTTTGAGTCTAGAAAGTTAAAAATCCATGAAAAGAATTACGCAATTTATGATCTAGAGCTGGAAGCCATGATACATGCACTAAAAATGTGGTGCCATCGCTTAATTGGAAGAAATTTTACACTAATGATAGATAATAAAGGCTTAAAATACTTGTTGGATCAAACAAATCTTAACGCAAGGAAAGCTAGGTCACTAGCTTTCCTTAGCGCGTATGATTTCAAAATTCAACACATTAAGGGTAAAGAAAACAATGTTGCTGATGCCTTGAGCAGAAATGCCAAATTAAGTTTTGTGGCAGCAATCAACACATTTAAGACAGATTTGGAAAATCAAATCGAAGAAGGAATTCAGCAAGATGAAAATTATCAAAAATTGCATGATAAAGTTGCTGAAAATTTATCTGAAGATTTAATAACAAATCACAACATTAATGAAAAGGGCTTAATGACTTATAAAAATAGAATTTGTGTACCTAATGTGTCAAAAGTTAAATTGTTGATTTTGGATAAAGTTCATAAAAGTCCTTATTCGGGACACCTTGTTTATCAGAAAATGATAACTATGTTAAGAAAGGATTATTTTTGGCCCAACATGAAGAATGAAGTGGTTGAATACATAGCTAGGTATTTTGAATGTCAAACAATTAAGTCTAAACATGAACACCCAGCTGGCCTGTTAGAACAGTAACCACACTTAGTACCATAATCCATAAATTTTTAATTGCCCATGTGCTTAATTAAACCATGTTTTGGATTAAGTGACTATAGTTGGTCAAAAACCCACTTTTGAGAGTGTTCACACCCACTTCCAAGCAAACCAGTTCACCCAACCTCCAGTTTTGTCCACAAGTGCGCCCTCATTTATTGCTGGTGCGCCCTCTCTCCTTGTTTTGGGGAATTTTAGTTGACCAAGGGCGCTAGGGTGGATTTTTGCCCTTTTTTGGCTAGATTTGGAGCATTTAATGCTCCCTTGGGCCCCCAAACCTCCTCTACTTGCTCACCCACGCCTGTCTTGAGCTCATTATTGATCCAGCATGCTTCAGCCACCTCCACACCAGAATTCGTGGCTGTTTGGGGTGATTGGGATTGAGTTGGACCCACCTAGGGGGGATTGAGGCCAATTTGGCATTGATGACTTGTACACTCAGCTTGAGCCACCTAATGCTCTCGATTTTCTCATGGATGTAATAAAAACCTGTTACTAACATTTTCACATGTTAGACAGTCAGTTAATCAAAGATTTGAGCATACATTGTGTGTAAAATTATCATCTTTTTCAAGTTTTTCCACTGTTTTTGCAAATTAATTCGATTTTGTGAGGTTCTCCATAGCTCCTCGATCTTCTGTGATCAAAATACTCACATGGTATCAGAGCCATCGTGGAGTTAGTGAGTTGCAGGTCAATATTGAGCGTTGAACTGCATTCTAGAGAGGATTTCCAGATAAAAATTGAGTGTTTTTTGCAGGTGTTTCAGTAGTTTTCTCACCATTAACGCAGCAGTCATGGAAGCAAACCAAATGTTGCTCACACCCTTCAATTTTTTCTATTGGAAGGCTGAGATGGTCATCAAGCTGAGATCTAAGGGTCTCTATAGAGTGACCATGGGCACAGAAGTGGAGCCAAATTCTGCTGTGGAGAAAGCAAAGTACTACAATCGACTTGATGAAGCTTATGGATTGCTATGCCTGAGCATTTCAAGGGAACTCTTGTTTCATACAGACAGTTTGACAACCCCCAATGAAGTATGGGTGAAGCTAGAATCACTCTTTGGGAAAACTGATGAACTGAGAGGCCACCAGCTTGAAAACGAGCTCATTAGCTTGAGCCCAGCGCATTTTGAAACCATCCAGGAGTTCTTCACGAAATTCAAGTCACTGGTGCTTCAACTGCAACAATGTGGAATTGTTAAGAAGGAGGAACAACTGATTCTGTCCATCCTTTCGAAGCTAGGCCCAGAGTTTTCAGTATTTGTTAGCACATTTCACTCAGCCAAAATGACCCTTCGAAATTGGCAAATGCCATCACTAGCCACCTTCATGGAGTGTCTCACTCAGGAGCAGGATAAACTAGTTCAGATGGGCACCATAAAATCAAAGGACCAAGCATTGGCAATGGGTGTTTCAAATGCAAGCAAAGGAAAGCAGAAAGCCAAGAATTCGAAGCAGCAAGAGAAGAGGAAGTTTGACAAGACCAAGTCTGCAGATGGGGGTTCGAATCTGTCAAAGGAGAAGGACAAGAAGGGAAAGGAAAAGACCAAATGCACCTATTGTCATAGGGGATGGCATCCAGAGAGCTCATGTATGAATAAAACCATTGACTCAATGGCGCAGCTGCTGGAGAAGAACAACATCCCAGTCCCTGAGGGCGCAAGGAAGAAGGAGAGCACCTCAAACCCTGACAATAAGGAGAAGTGTCATGCTTTGGTAGCAGGTACTTCGAATCCCTCATCCTTTATCATTGATTCAGGAGCTTCCAGACATATGGTTTCATCCAGAGAGCTCTTCTCCTCTATGCATTCGAATGGTGGCCCAACAGTTCGAATGGGAGATGATTCAGAAATCCAGACCAAGGAGATTGGTAGGATTGACATGGAGCATGGCTATTTCAGTGATGTGCTCTATGTACCTTCATTGGCTGCAAATTTGCTATCAGTCTATCAAATGAACCATACAGGAGAAGCCAAGAGAGTGACTTTCACTCCAGATTTGGTAGAAATCTCAGAAATCTCTTCAAATCAAGTTGTGGCTGTAGGGTATGCAGATCATGATGAGAGAATGTACAAATTCTCAAATTTCATTCCAAATTCTAGTGACCATGCTCTTGTCTCTCATGCCAACGAGACCTCCAAGTTGTGGCATGAAAGATTTGGACACATGAACTACAAATATCTCCAGCAATTGCACAAGGACGAGATGGTGGAAGGGCTTCCAGAAAATCAGATCATCAAATGGTGCATGCATTGGGTGTGTAGTTGGAAAGCATCCTGAGCGCAGCTATGAGAAGGGAATGGAAAGGAGAGCCACTCAACCACTTGGATTGGTACATTCAGACCTCATTGGTCCTCTTCCCACTCCATCATATGGTGGATCAAGGTATGTACTTACATTCATAGATGACTACTCTCGATTCTGCTGGGTTTACTTCCTTAAATTGAAGTCAGAAGTGTTTGAGAAATTGAAGATTTGGAAAGCCCTAGTGGAGAACCATAGTGGTCATAAGATAAAGATCCTTAGGACTGATAATGGAAAGGAATATGTGAATAACAACATTCAGCACCTTTGTGAGGAATGTGGCATCCAAATGCAACATTCAATCCCCTACACACCTCACCAAAATGGTGTGGCAGAGAGGAAAAATAGATCTCTCAAGGAGATGGCTACTTGCATGATTGAAGCTAGGGATCTAAGCCCTAAGCTATGGGCTGAAGCCATCAATTGTACTGCTCATATTCAGAACAGAGCCTTTCACAAATCAGTAAAAGGAAAAACCCCCTATGAGGCATGGTTTGGCCAAAAACCAAATGTGTCAAATTTCAGGATTTTTGGGTCTAGAGCATGGGCTCGAATTCCATCAGAAAAGAGGAAGGCTTTGGAGCCACAGAGCAAGGAATGTATCATGGTTGGATATGGTGAGGAAACAAAGGGCTATAAGCTCTTTGACACATCCACACTCAAAACTTTCATTGAGAGAAGTGTGCAATTCGAAGAAGAACCAATTCCAGATTTTGAGCTTGCACCGGGGGAAAGCTCCTCTCCTCCACACCTTAATGAGATTAGTGATGATTCTACCTATGATTTTTCTGATATTGCTGAAGATGAAATGGCTGAAGATGACATTGCTGTACATGAGTCACCATCAAGGCCCAAGTGGGCTGAAAAAATCATAGAAGCTGCAGGTGAATTGGCAGGCAATCCCCAAGAGCCTAGGAAGACTAGATCTCAAACAATCAATGCTTCCTTTGCAAATGAGAGTGAAATTGCTGATCACTGTTATATGATGATTGGATCTGATCCAACATCATATCAGGAAGCTAATCATGATCCAAGGTGGAGGGAAGCAATGCAAGAAGAATTCCAGTCTCTCCAAGAGAACAAAACATGGGATTTGGTGCCTCTTCCTCCCAAGAGGAAACTTGTGCAATGTAAGTGGATTTTTCGAACCAAACCTGTTGCTGATGGTTCTGATATGAAATATAAGGCTAGGTTAGTGGCTAAGGGCTACTCACAAATCCATGGTGTGGATTATACAGAGACCTTTGCACCGGTTGCAAAGATGGACTCAATTAGACTAGCTCTAGCCATGGCAGCTAGTAAAGGTTGGGAAGTTCACCACATGGATGTCAAAAGTGCATTCTTGCATGGTGAGCTACAGGAAGAGATATATATGCAGCAGCCTGAAGGATTCCAAGAGGATCCCACACTTGTATGTAGGTTGAAGAAATCACTCTATGGACTCAAGCAAGCTCCCAGGGCTTGGTATGCCAAAATGGATGCTTTTTTGCTCTCAATTGGTTTCTGTCGATGCAAGTCTGATCCAAATGTTTACTTGCAGCATTGTGATGGTAATTTGCAGGTCATTGTACTGTATGTTGATGATCTCTTAATTACAGGGAGCTGCACCAAACAAATTGGCTCAATTAAAGCTTCTTTGCACAGTGAATTTGCCATGAGCGACCTAGGATTGCTAAGGCAATTTTTGGGTTTGGAAATTGAGCAATCTGAGAGAGGTATATTGCTGAGTCAATCTAAGTATGCTTCAGACCTGTTATTCAAGTTTAAAATGGCTGAATGTAAGGCAGCCAAGTGCCCATTCCTTTCAGGCATAAAACTAGGTGAATTTGAAGACTCTCCATTGGTGGATTGCACACTCTACAGGCAGCTAGTCGGAAGTTTGCTGTACCTTACACATACAAGACCTGATTTGTCTTATGCTGTAAGTGCTGTAGCAAGGTATATGCAGCAGCCACATGAGATCCATTGGAAGGCAGCCAAAAGGATCCTTCATTATGTCCAAGGAACAAAGAACTTCGGGGTACACTATGCAGCTGGTTCTTCACTTCAACTAGCTGGATTTTCTGATTCCGATTGGGCGGGAGATCCCATCGATAGAAAGTCCACTTCAGGTTTTGTGTTTATGTTTGCTGAAGGTCCCATTTGCTGGTCAAGTAAGAAACAACATACAATTTCTCTTTCATCAGCAGAGGCTGAGTACAGGGCAGCAGTGAACGCAGCCACACAGTGTGTTTGGTTGCAAGGCATTCTTCGGGAGTTTGGTGTTGCTATTGATTCTCCAACCAATATTTGGGTGGATAATCAAAGTGCCATCAAGATATCTACTGATCCAGTACAGAGGCAAAGAACAAAGCACATTGAGATCCACATGCATTACATTCGGGGCTTGGTGCATGACAGGGTGATTTCATTGCAGTATTGCCCATCCACCGAGCAAACTGCAGACATTTTCACCAAGTGCTTTACTGAGAAGACCTTCACTCACTTGAGAGCTTTGCTTGGAGTGAGTGATGGATGGTGATTGCTGCAATTTAATTGCAGGTTCAGCCCCATGTCCATTTTTTAGGGAAGTTTTTATCCCATGAGGTTTTACTTCTTTTCCTCGGTTCATATGGACAAATAAAATTTCTGTTTGTATTGAGGTGACTTGAGCCTTTGTTGCCAAGGCCTCAAACTTATCTTTCATGAGATGTACAAAGTTATGGTTAAGGGGGGGTGTTAGAACAGTAACCACACTTAGTACCATAATCCATAAATTTTTAATTGCCCATGTGCTTAATTAAACCATGTTTAGGATTAAGTGACTATAGTTGGTCAAAAACCCACTTTTGAGAGTGTTCACACCCACTTCCAAGCAAACCAGTTCACCCAGCCTCCAGTTTTGTCCACAAGTGCGCCCTCATTTATTGCTGGTGCGCCCTCTCTCCTTGTTTTGGGGAATTTTAGTTGACCAAGGGCGCTAGGGTGGATTTTTGCCCTTTTTTGGCTAGATTTGGAGCATTTAATGCTCCCTTGGGCCCCCAAACCTCCTCTACTTGCTCACCCACGCCTGTCTTGAGCTCATTATTGATCTAGCATGCTTCAGCCACCTCCACACCAGAATTCGTGGCTGTTTGGGGTGATTGGGATTGAGTTGGACCCACCTAGGGGGGATTGAGGCCAATTTGGCATTGATGACTTGTACACTCAGCTTGAGCCACCTAATGCTCTCAATTTTCTCATGGATGTAATAAAAACCTGTTACTAACATTTTCACATGTTAGACAGTCAGTTAATCAAAGATTTGAGCATACATTGTGTGTAAAATTATCATCTTTTTCAAGTTTTTCCACTGTTTTTGCAAATTAATTCGATTTTGTGAGGTTCTCCATAGCTCCTCAATCTTCTGTGATCAAAATATTCACATGGCCTATTGCATCCATTGCCAATTCCGGAATGGAAATGGGAAATTATAAGTATTGATTTTATAACAGGTTTACCTAAGAATCAGAAACAGAATGACTCAATAATGGTGGTTGTGGATAAAATTAGTAAATATGAAAATTTTATTCTGGTTAAGACTACTTTCAAAGCTGCTAACATTGCAGATGTGTTTATGAAGCAAATCTTCTGCTTACATAGAATTCCGAAGGTAATTATTTCTGATTGAGATTCCAAGTTTACTAGAAATTTCTGGATAGCATTGTTTAAGGGTTTAAATACTAAATTAAATTTCAGTACTTCTTTCCATCCACAAACTGACAGACAGATTGAAAGGGTTAACCAAATTTCATAAGACATGTTAAGAATGTATGTTAAAGATCATCCAACTAAGTGGGAAGACTATTTGCATTTAGCTGAATTTGCGTACAATAATCATTATCAAGCATCTGCTAGACTTAGTCCGTTTGAGATTTTATATGGAAGAAAATGTTGTACTCCTATTTCTTGGGATAACTCTGTTGACAAATTAATGTTAGGACCAGATTTGTTAAAAGAGATGGAGCTAACTGTGAAACAGGTACAAGGAAACTTAAAAGTTGCACAAGATAGACAAAAAAGTTATGCAGACCTGAAACGCACTGAAAGAGAATTTCAAATTGGAGATCATGTCTTTGTAAAGGTAAAACCCAAGAAAAGTTCTTTTAAGCTTGGGAGTTGTGCTAAACTAGCACCAAGGTACTTCGGACCATTTGAAGTCCTATCAAGGATTGGACCTATTGCATATCAGTTGGCTCTGCCATCTAATTTAAGAATCCATAATGTTTTTCACATTTCTGTTTTAAAGAAGTATGTGCATGATGCTACTCATGTGCTGAATTGGAATGACATACAGGTGGAACCCGAAGGATATTTTCAGGTGGAACCAAACTGTATTCTCGACATGAGGGAAATTATGCTCTGGAATCGTACCATAAGACATGTAAAGGTGCAATGGAAGCACCTTAGCCTTGATGAAGCTACCTGGGAACTGGAAAGTAACATGTGGGAAGCATATCTAGTTCTGTTCTAGGGAGGCTCTGATGAAGAATAAGCAACATCGAGGACGATGTTGAGTTTAAGTGGGGGTGTTTGTAACATACCCCTTTGCTGAAACATTTTATGTTTTAAGAAAACCTTATCTTAACTTTTATTGTAAAGTTTAATATTTGTCCAAGTGGCCAAGGCTAACTATAATTGCACAATATTGTTATTTAATAAAATAAAATAGGAGACACTCACCAGGGATAATTTTATGGACCCATACTTATTTAAAAGTGTATAAACCTTGGTGAATCTTACCAATTCTTAAAATGTCAACTATAATATATTTGGCGATATTTTTCTAAAATTATTTCAATTTCTAAGGATTTTATATAGTTTATATAATAATTTGGTGATTTTTAGAGTGAAAAAATTTTACCCCATCAAAATTGGGCGAAAGGGGGCTTTAAAAAATGCAAATTGGCGAATCCGTTTTTGGAAAAAAAATGAAAAAATAGCCCATGGGTTAAATTTTGCCCCTAAAATTATCCTTGACACTCACTGAAAGAGACTGTTGAAAGAGTGTTTAATGACCCACTAGGTGAAATGGAATCTGGGGTAGAAGGAAATGGAAAAGTGGCAGCATTATGAACTTAGTAACTAGCTGTTGTTATGGGACAACTCCCTTGAATTGTGGTCATACTTCCCTGAAAGATGGGACTGGAGCTTGAGGCTCATCTATTTGGAAACTAACCACTAAATACCTAGTCATCTTTATAAAGCCATCGAATTGAGTAGAGGCTCACACTTTTTCTAACGAGAAAATTTACCTTGTGGTTCTGCTGAGTGCAGAGAGTTATTTCCTGCCTAGGGCAGAGGTTTGAGGTGTATTGCAAGTCTCCATTGATTGTTGGAAGTACAACTTGAGTGCCTTGCTTCTACATTGAGTCTTCTACCTAGTGGTTCAGTAAACAGGCTCGGGGGTCCAAAGGAGCAAGTGATATTGGCTGCTTCTTCTAGAGAAGGTTGGGAGGAACAGGCCTCTTTGGGTGTTTGTCCACCCTATCTACAGTTGCATGTTCTACTTTTTATTTCAGTCCCGAAGTAGTTAAATTATTTTCTGTAGCTGTAGATTTAGCATTCATTAGTTAAATGTTGATAGTTATCATCATGCAAAAGTAATTGTTTGATTTCTAATCTGATTAGGATTTTGTAGACTGTTGAATGAGTATATGAAATGATAGAATAAATTTCTTCCCTGTATTTTTTCGCGTACTGTTTGTGTACCGTACTCTAGTATAGGGAAGGGAAAATTAAAATAGATAAATGATATGCGGTGATTGAATAGACTAATTCTGTTATGTCTTTCATGAAATTTCCCTTATCTGTTATATTCTGCAATTTAAATTATCTTATGTCTAGTATCAGAAAAACATAACAACGGTCATAATATATAGACATTATAATATTCTATAGCAATAGAAGTAAACATCTCTTATTCTGCACAAAACCTAGGGTTTCATTGTAGGTTAACTATTTCCTTACATCAAATACTAAATACACATTATCTTATCATTTTCCCTTTAATACCTTTTAATATTCAAACTTCAATTTAGTCTTTCATCAAAATTTATGAAATTTAAATAGCTATAAAATGAACATAGCTATTAATACAGAGCTGCTACAAAGCACTTATATTATTAACCAACTCCTTATCAATTAAGAATAACAGAATTGTTGTATAGTACTATTATATCCTCAGTTTTTCATATTATTTAAATAGACCTTGATACTATACTTCAGTTTTAAATTTAAAACATCTTTGCTTGTGGACGAATGTCCCATTTGTCAGAACCCTAGCTATGTATAGCATAACATTCCATAAACATTCAATGCTTAACAAATCAAATAAAATTTACAAAGATTGAGTTCAACTATTTAAGGATTTTCCTTATAGTCTACAGCTTACAGTCGAAACCCTTAAGAGAACCAAATAACCTTAGGATCGAGACGAGTTCGTGACCAAGCTTACGGTCGAGCCCTTGACATTCTAAACACCAACTCATTGACAGGGTTCCAAACATGATACATTGCACATGCTCGAAATTCAAATAAAACAATCACGTTTTCATCTACCTGTACAAAGCCAAAACCTAAATGAAGGAACACATTCGACATCAACAATAAACAGCTGAATAATTTCCAGTTCAGGTTAAGCGAAATCACCCTTCGACAAGACAATATAAATATGAGACTAGATCTCAATATTTTGGTTGTATTCACAAAACCTTCGAAGTTATCCTCTAAACAAAACAATTTTAGGGTTTGAATTTACAAACAAGGCATTTAGCCTTTGGATCTCGACCATCAACAAAATACAACATTTCTTAAACAAGCATTGAGTTAAAATATTACAAGTTCCTGGAGAACTGCTCTCAGACACAACGCACTTAAACAATATTAAGTCAAAAGTACTAGAATCCTTTCATTTATCAAGATAGTTGAGGGTTGAACCCTTTTTACAAAGACCATTTCTACCATCCCTTACTCAAACTAAAACCATATCTTCCCATCACACATCATTAAAACAATATTGGAACTTACAGTAACAACACAAAGTCGAAAACCCAACATTACTCCTAAAACAACAATGAGTTTAAAAACCGTAAGATTGAATATCTTAATCAAACTGCCCAGGGTTGAAACCCTTTCCACACAGATGTTATAACTTTCAACAAAATGATACACAATAAACACTGTAGATTCAAATTCAAGGTGGGTCGACGATTCAATCCTCCTTGCACATACTTCATAGTGCACAAACATTACAACGGAAGCCACATCCTCTGCTAGAACACAAAACTAAAAGCTTCGGCTAAATCTAAACAATGGAATTTACGTTTTTCCAATTCGAAACCTATAGGAAAAACCACCGAGGCTTACCGTCATTCAAGATTTTCCACGCAGTTGAAAACATAGAAACTCAAAACCTGATGGGATACCTACCATTGACACACAGCATGGTTAAAATAGTATCATTGAAGCTTGAAATAAATTATAGATAGCTGCTAACATTGTATAAACAATAGTAAGTAACAAGAAGTAATGTATGCATTACCTTTCCAAAAGAACCATGTTCTAAACATTCACTCCTGTAACCGACAAGAGCACCAAATCTTCAACAACCACCAGCAACACAGCCAAAGAGTGGCTTGGCTCTATGAATCCATAGTGAAGTGGTTGAAGTAAGAGGTCACGGTTTTGAAACTTGGAGAGATGCCTCCAAAAACCTGCTACTAACCCTAAGAACTCGTAGGCCTGTCGGCCTCTCCACAAACCCACTCACTGCATAATGAAAACCTAGGTTATGCCTTCGTAACAATAAACACCAAGCAGTTAATGCAACACCTCAACCCAAGAAAAATCCACATGAAAGTTAGCCATGGTGGAAGCCAACATGCATTCCACTAGCAGTGCCTTTAATGCACTTTAATATGCATATCCACCACCAGTATGTCGATCTTCTAGCCAAGCAACAAGGATATCATTCGGTCCTTACCATTGTAATCTAGTTTGGGTCTCTAATTTAGAAAGGTTGTGCATCACAATTGTTTTATTTAGAAGGAATGAGATAGACATCTCAATTATTTGAGTTTGGTAGGTCAATTATGAAATCTTCTTGTATGATTTGGAATTATGAAATGATCAAAAGATAATCATGCTAGAAAAAAAAGAAGTTTTGTACTAGGGAAAAGATCATGCATAACATTCTATAACGTTGTACAGAATGTTGTATCATACTTATAGATGTTATTTGAAATAATATTGTCCATAATTAATGATTTCATCAAAGTTTTTCAAAATTTTCAAAAATTGGTATTTTGGGGTGTGTGAATGTTACAACGTAATTTTCCACCTTGTGAGCATCAACACTCTTTGGCCTGCAGGATCCATTTTACTTACTCATATCCACTTTATATCCTTTAGACACACTATTTTCCCTATATTTTCCTCTGTATGCTAGCTGCAATACTACAGTGGGTGTACCCGTGAGTTGCATCACTATAGCCTGCGGGTAGCATGTAAAATGGTAAAAATCACTAGTTAATTACTTTTTACTCCCAAAAAGCGGTCATAGGGTGACCTTCGGCCCTCCATTTTCCCCGAAACGCCTTGATGTGTCCTTTCACTTACCTTTGAGAGGACTATATATTGAGCACATATGGCTTATGGACGAGAGGAGAAACGAGAGCAAGAGAACTCTAGTGGATTTTTGCCCCGTCTCGAGTCTACACTCATTGATCCTTGTAGTTGTGAAGCCTTTATGTTCACCTTCCAAACTCCTATCATAGTTTGAGTTTGCCATTTCATGGAGGATTGAAGTGGTGGAGGCACAAGTGGAGAGACCCAGATCTTG